>OZ030013.1:114856917-115249417 GCA_964023405.1 Apodemus agrarius | reverse complement strand
AAGAGCATGTCCAGTTCCTCATCCTCCGCCGGCTGTTATCCATTCCTTTATTCATTGGGTAAGTCCACACTTTCTTAGTTTGTCTTTACGTGGGCTCTAGTCAAGGACAATCATTCCTTACTGTGTTGCTTGATGTTCTTTCCCTGGCCTGCAGCTGGCTTGGGCTCCTTTTAACATGTCCACATTGCCTGCTAAGCACTCCTTTACCTCACCTTCTGGCAGGGTTGTCTCTTCGCTCTGGACCATGCCCAGGGCCAGCGCTGTCTCTGTCTCCCCCTCCCCCCACATGGCTGACTTTACTCCGCCCTTGTGGCCCTCTGGTACTCTTGGAGAGTTTTCTTTCTGTAGCTCTTCATTTCTTGGTGTTAGTCTGACTTTCCCCTTGGCATCGTTTCCCACAGCTTGAGGATCTACTTAACAGATCCTGTACAGCGAGTCTGCTGGTAGTACGCTTCCTTAGCACCTGTTCATCCTGAAACATTTTTAGTTTGCCTTCATTTTTGAAGGATATGTTTGTGAGCCTTGCAATGCACGGGTGCCGGCCTTTCCTCTCAGCACTGTGGGGGAGCCCCAGCCCTGCCTTCTGGCTTGCATTGCTTCTGGAGAGGCCATAGGTAGTTCTTGCCTCTGCTCTTCCATGTGTGAAAATGTGTAATGGGTCCTCTCCCCTTTTTCTGGCTCTTTTCTTTTGTCTTGTCTTTTAGCATAAAAGAGTATTAAGATACAGTCTTATGTTTTGCTTATTTTTTGTTTTGTTTTAAAAAGGCTACTTACAGTCTATTGAGCTTTGGATTGGTAGGGTTCTTTTTATTTTTAATCTCTCTCTCAAAATGGGAAAATTTCAGTTATTATTTCTTCAAAGACTTTTTTCTGTTCCCTTCCCCTGCAGCTCTGCTAGTATGTAACAGTTGGCTAGACATTTTTCCATCAGCCCAAGGCTGACCAGGCCCTCATTGACTTTCAGATCTGTAAAGTCTGCTCAGACCCTGTTCTTCGGCCCTTGCTTTTGTCCAGGTATTGTGGACTCCTTTGCCACGTGCTCAGTCTAGTGTCAATGAGCAGGGGGGCCTGGGGCCTTAGCAGCACTTGCTCATCTTTAGACCCATGTATCCTGCCAGCTGCAGTGGCAGCCATGTCTGCTAACCTCAGGCAAATATTTTAATCGGGCTCCTGTGGAGCTCCCTTGGAAGCCCCTTTGTCACAGCACATGCGTGGAGCCCATGATCAGGTATCTGAAAATCCTTGCTTCCTTCTTTCCCCAGCCCAGGAACAGTGAGGTGAGTGGTGCTAATTTGGCACCAGCTGCTCTATCAGAGCCAAGAAGGCGTACCAGTGAGTCTTCTCATGTGTTGGAACATGACAAACACTGTAAGAAACGATAGAACAAAGGACGGAAGAAGGCAAGGCAGCAGCTGCAAGCCCAGCTTTATGTCAGGACGTGACACATGGTAAGGTCCTATGGGGCACTTTCAACAACTAAGAGGGCTAGGCCCATCCACTTGATCTAGAGGTGTCTGGCAAGGGCATAGACAAAGCCCTCCCTAGGGTAAAGCCTGCAGGGTTAGAGGGGTAGGCTGGGCAGTGAGAAAGTGCATGAGAGTGCTGTCGTGGGAAGAAAGCTGTGTCTCACTGGCATGCATTAAGACTCTGCAGGTATAAGTTGCTTCCTAGAGCTGCACTGGTGGAGCTAGGACGAGGTCGTGGAAGGCATGTGAACGGTATCCGCACTTCTACATTTTGACCTATTGGTCTTAGAAAACCATTAAAGGCTTTGAAGCAACTGTGAAACTTGATCACAATGCAAGCTCTGAATCCCCAGGAATAAAAGGGAATGAGTTAGAAATGATACTATCAGGTTTTAGTCCTATGCAGGAGTATAGCCTGTGCACTGTGGTCCAGTGTTATCTCCGTATCGGCAGACAATGTCACCTGCTTCATACGAGAAGTCCCTGAAAACAACACTTTCCAAGACTGGATGCATATTGTCAGAGGTGAAATGGTCTCAACGCAGAAGAGAAGGGGAGCTTTGCTCCCTCAGGCACCAGTGTTAAGTCATGGGAAATATTAGATTAGGGAAATGGAACTAAATTGAACTGTAATATTTGAGTACCAAACAATAACTAACCAACCAACCAACCAATCAAATAAACAGAAGCTAACCACTGGTCACAGTAAGTGAAAAGCTCAAGGGGAAGGCTATGGAGGACCACAGCGTAAGAAGAAAGTGAAAGGGAATTTTGCAAATGAGGCACTCATCTCTGTTTTTTACACCAGATGTAGGGAAGTACTTTCCTAATTTTAAAAATAATTTCCTGTTTCCATATAATTTAGATAAGTATTTACTGGGCTGTCAAGCCAGGCACATTGGGAGAGATGAGAGATGACTTACGGTAGACCTATCTAGACTTGTGGGGAAGCAGAAATTTATAATAATTTGTTACAAATGGTAGAATAAAATGAAAGGAACTGCTCCTGCCTTAAGCTGGAAGAAAACTGAGAGTGTGTGTTGGAGGTGGGGTGTGAAATCAGTGAGCCACAGTTAGGAAATACACAAAATAAACGGCACAGGCACAAGGGAAGTACAGACAAACTCCCACAGGAAACAAAGGGGTTAACAAACTCCTGAGACAGAGAACCTTTACACAGGAGAGAGGTGGGGACCACAGAAAAGGCTGAGGCCTTGGGAGGTTGGATCAAGCAGGAATGACGGCTGCGAAGGACATACTTGGAAAATATCTAGCCTTTGTGGTTGGTGGGAACTGAGGGCATCCAGCGGGGAGTATTTGAGGCTGGTGGATGCTGTCTCCCACTCAGGGCTTCAGTGTGTCTATGTGTGGGTAGGAGCAGAAGTCAGAGGACATCGGCTTCCTTCTGCCATCTGAGTCCGGGGAACAGTGGACCACAGAGTCCTGGACACTGCAGGATTCTAGTGGGAATCCAGCCATTAGAGGGTTACCAGTACAAAGAGAACTGGCTTTTTGTTTTTGTTTTTGGAAAGAAAACTCTGGCAGCAATTTAAATGAAAGTGAGATAAAATAACAGTAGAAGTATTTTCTTTTTTTTTTTTTAAGGACTTGATAAATGCATAGATGTGGAAAGGAACAGAAAAGAAAAGGCAGCCTTGGAGTTTCTAATGAGAATTGTTCAAGTGTCAGAAGAAAACAGGTGTGAAAAACATCTAGCAGGTGGTTGGAAGATCAGTTTGTAACTCGTTATAACATGGATGGCAGCAAGATAACTTGATTTGGTAGATGAGAGTGGAATTAACATGTCTAGGGTAAGATGGCAGTCTGGGACATGCCTTCTTGTGACTTGTAAAGGATAAGATTCAGGAAAAAGAAGAATTTACTGAATTCCAAAGAGAGAAAGGGAAAACACTAGAAATCACAGGGCAGTGATAGATAGCTGTACAAGGTGGAAGAAGAGAAGAGCGACTCAGCAAAAGGAGCAAACAGCAGGCAGGCTCATGGAGATGGAGCAAAAAGTATGTTCTTTGTGGGGGGAGGAGAAAGAAAAAAACAAAACAAAACAAAAAAACACACCTTAACTGAATTAACCAATAGAAAGAGAAGATCCAAATGAATAAAATCAGAGATGAAAAGGGGCACTAAAACAGAGAGAAAGGAAACCTAGAGGACCACTTATGGAACACTTGAAACTTATATTTAAAGGCGCTAGATAATGTTCAAGAAATAGATAAACCCCTAGACACATATTGCATACCAAAAGTAAGTCAGAAAAACCAAAACAGCTTAAACAGTTAAACAGATGAACCGAAGCAACAACCCTGGAACCCACTCTTCCTGGCCATGAAAGAAGATTCCCCTAGCACTTCCAATGCTCCTCAAAGGTTAACCACTCTGACTGACTGTTGGACCTGGGACAATGGCGCCTACAAACAAGGCAGACTAAAGTCTCATTCAATAGCGAACATTACTGAGAGCATCAGATAAGTTATTACTGTGAGGGTTAAGAGGAGTGGCATGAATAAAGTATACAAGCATGTGGGCGAGCCACATAGTGGCACGCAGGCTATATATGTTGGGAAAACCACATAGCCACAAGGCATGCAAAGCAAACCCATGTTTTTTTTTAAAGTAGAGGCATACAAACAAATAACAACTGGGTGTAAGGAATAATCTAAAGCAAACTCACTTCCACCCACTACACCTGGAAAGGGCATAAAAGTGCATTGCACGAGCAATTCCATGGTTCTGAAAATAGACTGCGGGCACAAGACCCTCATCTTATTTTCTTGGAATGTTCTTACAAGCACCCAGAATTCTCCTTGTACAACTCCATTCTTGGACTGTGTTCCAGCATGCAAAGTCTTTCATGAAACAGAAAGGACAGGGACACTACTGAACTGTTTCTGTGAAGCAGGAGTAGCCACTATACCCAAATCAGATAAGGATATAACAAAAAGGGAAACTATAGATCAATTTTATTGAATAACAGGCACAAAAATCTTCAATAAGATGCTTACAAAGCAGATACTATATTATGTGAGAATTTACATCACAATGAAATTTGCTTACTTCTGTGGATGAAAGAATGGTTCAATATATATGAATCTACAAATGTGACAGCATATAAATAGACTCTGGTGGAGAAATCACATGATCATCTCAATAGATACAAGAAAGGCCTTAAAACTCAATATTCTACTGTAATAATCCATGAGAAAATCAGGAATCGAAGGAACATACATGAACACAGCACAGGCTGTGTCTATAAATGCTATAGTCAACAATATAGTAAACGTGGAAAAACCCAAAATCCAAAGCATTTTCTTTAAAATAGGTTTCAAAGATTTATTTTATTTTTAAGCGCGCACACACACATGTATACACACATAAGTACTGGCACCTTCTGAGACCAGAGGATTTGAATTCCTCTGTAGCTTGAATCAGGCGGTTCTGAGCAGCCAGATGTTGATATGGGAACTGAACTTGGATCTTCTGCAAGAGTTGTACGTGCGTTCAACCACTGAAGGATTTCTTAAAAGTTTGAATTAGCCAAAGGTGCCCACTTCTATTTATGGTTAGTCTGCTGTTTGAAATCTTAGGTAGAGGAATAAGGTAAGAGAAAGAAATGAAAGAAATCTAATTTTAAAACAACATCAACAACAAAAAAATATAGATTACCCCTACTTGTAAAAGACCCAGACTTCACTAGGAAGCTCTTATTTAATTCTGGAAAAACACTTTTAATCAAGCAGCTGGTTTTAAATATCAACAGACACACACACATACACACACACACACACACACACACACACACACTTTGAGCACTGATATTGATGAAGACTTATGGAAAGTCCTCCTATGTTCATGGTTCATAAGAATTAATATTGTTAAAATAGCTATATTGCCAAAAGTAACCTACAAACTGAAAATGATCACTATGAAAATTAAATGAAATTCTTTTCAGAAACTGGAAAAAAAATCATAAAGATGAAAATGAAGCCAAAACAATCCTAGGCAGAAGGTATTAGGGAGATATGTTAGTTATTTGCCTTGCTACTATCATGAAATATCCTGAACAAAGCAATTTAAGGTACAAAAAGTTTCACAGTTTCAAAATATTGTCTATCCTGGTGGGGGCATGGTGGCAGGAGCTAAAGGCAACTGTATCCCCTCTCAGGAAGCAGGGGCCACAGTGTATCCCCTCTCAGGAAGCAGGGGCCACAGTGTCTCCCCTCTCAGGAAGCAGGGGCCACAGTGTCTCCCCTCTCAGGAAGGGGGGGGGTCACAGTGCATCTCCTCTAGCAGGGGTCACAGTGTATCCCCCGTCAGGAAGCGGGGGTCACAGTGTATCCCCTGTCAGGAAGCGGGGGTCACAGTGTATCCCCTGTCAGGAAGCGGGGGTCACAGTGTATCCCCTGTCAGGAAGCAGGGGGGGGCACATTGTATTCACTCTTAGAAAGCAGGGGGAAAGGAATCCTTAGCTCAGCTGACTTTTTTTTCTTTTTATTCAGTCCATTACTCCAGCTTAGAGAAAGCATTGCTCAATTTAGCATGAGTTTTCCTACTACAATTAATCTAATCTAGATGATCTCTCACAGACTGCCCAAAGATTTGTTTCCATGGAGATTCTAATCCCATTAAATTGCCAGTGAAGATTAACCATCAGAAGGAACTACACTACTTTGGTAGTTGGAAGGGGATCAGGCAAAGGATAAAGCAGGAATGTGGGGGGGGGTGAGGATGGTTTGTGACTATGAAGTTCAAAAACACATTTGGTATAATGCCATAATGAGACACGTTATTTTGATTATAAACTAAAAAACTCAATTAAACTGTCAATTTCAAAAACCAATTAGCAACATGTTTAATGTATTACAAATACTATTGTCCATTTATTGCTTTTCACTTAACTTTGTTTACTGTTTTTCCCTGTAAAAAATGATTTTGTTTGTACTATATTCACTAGCATAAACTTGGCTTGTTTTTCTAGTTATTATCTTCTAGATATTTTACAGTTTTATTTCAGAGCTATTTAGTGTTTCATTGTTCTGGATTGGATGCTTTGTAAGAAAGGAATTGCAAGCCAGGTATGCTGTTCATCTACCAGTTTATTTTTCAAATATCTTTTATTAAATAATCTGCCTTTATGATGTTTGCTAAAAGGCCTCTTTCTCCTACAGTCCTTTCCAGTGACTGCCTCTTTGGGCATTTTCATTGCTGTCTCTTTCTTTACTAGCACAATCCTACTATAAGAACCATGACTTAGTTTCTGAGAAGCTTGTCTTGCTACTCCTCTTTTCAAACATCTCCTAGCTGCCTCTGTGTGCTCATTTTTCTAGAAGAATCTTGCAGTTAGATTCTGTTTAGTTTGTCTGCTCTCACCTATAGCATTTTGCTGTTTCTCGAACTCAGACATTGAGAGTCTGAGTTTATCCTTTTGACCTTCCTTGTTCAGTTCAGCCAATATCTTCCCTAGTCACCCTTCTGCCCTCCGCAGAAGCTTAACATGTTTTTCTTCTTTGGATGTGTGTATCTATTCTTTGTCTCTGGAAATTTCTTCACAGTCTTATTATTATGGAGGGTTCCTTGAAGGCAGTTCATTATTTATGTAGTTTTCATCTATATAAAACACCTATAATTATTTTCATATAGTTACTTTGCAAACACTGCAATCCTGCCTGCCACAAATGTTTTAATCATACTTTTGTTTTAAACATTTGAACTTTTAAGCTTCAAAGATCAGATAAATTCAGTCTATTTCGATGGCTTTAAAGCAAAACGAAGAAACAATTTCCAAATTCCATACTTGGAATTTTTTTCCACATTTCTCCAGAGAGTCCCTGCAGGAGAAACAGTAGTTGTGTCTTATTGTAACAAGTCCATAGAAATACGGATGAAACCGCAAGGTCAGCCTTTCACTTCAGTCCACCATCTTAAATTTTCATTCCTCTGGCCCCAGTGTGCTCTAAGCTGCGACGTGATGCCTTTCTCATGTGACGCATGTTTGGGTGATACATGACATTTGTCATGTGCATGCATGTCTGTGTGATACACGACGGTCCTTAGTGGGGAGCATCCTTTGTACTTTGGGAGCCATGAGAATTGAGAATTTCTTTTCTAATTATTGATGTTATTTAAGGGAAAATTTTCAGTTTCACTCATAAGCTTGGTCTGGAAATGAATGTTAATGCTTTCCAGTAGGAAGGCAATGTAAATGTTTTCTAAGATTTCACTTGGTATTACTGAAGCAATGAGTAGAATTTCCCTTGTGCCATTCATGTACCACAGTGTGACTCTGACTGTAAACCCTGCAGACTCTGCCTTCTGCTTCCCAATTTGTAGATTTCCATAGTGTTTGCTTGCACTTACCTAGGGTTTGTGTAGTGCCACGGGAGATGCATTCTGTTTCTTGATTTGTATATTTCCATTGTGTTTTCTTGCACTTCTCTTGGGTCTGTGTATAGTTCTGCAGGGAGATGGCCCAACACGGATGGTGAGATGTCTGTCAGCTAATTTGTCAGTATATTGCTGGATTGAAAATAGTTGATAAATTTCCTCCTTATGCTTTGGAACTGCATAAACAGACTGATTAAATCTGGTGTTTGAAAGTTAAAGTGGTTCACTCATTTAAATTAAAACAAAGCAAAAAATAAATTATGCTTAGAAATCAGAGGTTTAAATGCTCAGAAATCTACCCAGGGTGATGGTTGACTTGCTTATGGTCTTCTTAGCCCTGTATATCTTCTTTTCAGTCTTCTGCATTAGGAGGATTTTGTTTTGTTTCATTTTCATTCTTGAGGACAAGTCCTTCTCTGTGTAATGGGGATGGCTGAAAATCTGCCATTCTCCTGCCTCGTCCTTCCAAGTGCTGGGGTTGCAATTGTGCATGATCATATCTGGGTTAAAGCTGGAGGAATTTTAAGCACAAGGATTTTATAGTAAATATGAGAGAAAATAAAAGAAAGATTTAAAAAGGGTAGAATTATAAAGGGGGATGTTATAGAATGGATGGTGGTTGGGGGTAGATTAATGGAGAATGTTATAGGATGGATGGTGGTTGGGGGCAGATTGATGGAGGATGTTATAGGATGGATGGTGGTTGGGGGTAGATTGATGGAGGGAGTGTGTTATAGGATGGATGGTGGTTGGGGGTAGATTGATGGAGGATGTTATAGGATGGATGGTGGTTGGGGGTAGATTGATGGAGGGAGTGTGTTATAGGATGGATGGTGGTTGGGGGCAGATTGATGGAGGATGTTATAGGATGGATGGTGGTTGGGGGTAGATTGATGGAGGGAGTGTGTTATAGGATGGATGGTGGTTGGGGGTAGATTGATGGAGGATGTTATAGGATGGATGGTGGTTGGGGGTAGATTGATGGAGGGAGTGTGTTATAGGATGGATGGTGGTTGGGGGCAGATTGATGGAGGATGTTATAGGATGGATGGCGGTTGGGGGTAGATTGATGGAGGGAGTGTGTTATAGGATGGATGGTGCTTAGGCAGATTACTCAGGCATCTGGTTTCTAAATCTAGACTGTGGATGATATGAATGATTGGTAATATGTAAATTTACAGCTGTAACAGTGGGGAGGGCCGAGCAGGGTTGAGAACTGAGGACTCTAGGGAGGACACAGTGTAGCATGCAGAGCTTGTCTGTGCAATGAAAGTGAAGCCAGGTCTGTAGAGTAAAGGGGAAGGCATGTGTGTGGCCTTCAGCTGTCCTCCTGTGTGGCTAAGGACGATGGGGCAGACCTCCTGTGTGGCGCTACGAACAAACCTAAGGAAGATGGGCCAGAATCTTATGACTTACCAACGAGTGTTTGGAGAGATGACTCAAAATCAAGACCGCTCTTGCAGAATATCTGATTTGATTCCCAGCACCCACATGAACACCTCAAAACCAGCTACAGGGGACCCTTACATCTCTGGCCTCTGCTGCTGCTTGTACACACCCACACATGAATGCATATAATGTAAATAAAGTCTTTAAAAAGAGGCCAAAGAGAATGCTTCAAATAGATTGAAGGAAAACTGAGACAACACATTGATCTGAACCAAAAGGAGGGGCTCACAGAAAGAAGGTGGCCTCAGGGTGAAGACCACCTCAGGTCTCACGGCTGAGTGGCTGGCGTCCTCCGAGAGGTCAGCAGCAAATGGTTGTGAAGTGGTGGGGAAACCTTTTAAGATACATTAAATGAAAAGAAACTGAGTCCAAATAGTAAGGGGTGGAGGACATTTTTTCTTTCAAACTTGTGGTGCAATGTGAAAGACTACATTCTTGGCTGAGTAGAACAGTTTCTGCTCCTGTCAACACTTCTGGTGAATGTGAGTGTCTGAAAGCAAATAAGTCAGCTCTCACACCGGGTCCAGCAGCATCAGTGACTTGGCCAGGAAACATCATGTATGTGTCCAAGTGTGTATGCATGCCTTTGTGAAAGCATATGAGTATGTGCAATGTACGTATGTATGCATGTATGTATGTATATACGCATGTATATGTTTGTGTATGTGTGTTCATGTATGCCTGTGCACAAATGTATGTATGTTTGCCTGTTTGTGTGTGTGTGTGTCTCAAAAGTTTTTTATGTCTGAAGTATCAGCTTGTTACTCATGGTTTTATAGAACGCTTACTGTGGGCCATATATTCACCAGGCATCCTTTATTTTTGTTTCTCTGTTTCTCTTAAGTAGTACCAACTACCAACATGGGTGAGTTTGTATCAGCTCCTCACAAATAAACAGGAACAGTATGGCTGTGATTTGAAACAGAATCTACTCTCCTATAAAGAGTGAGAAGCATGGCTGTTTTGTCCCCGAGGCACCGAGCTCGCCAGCAGCCAGGCCGACACTCACTTTGCCAGTTCCTTGCACATTGGCAGGCTTACCTTGGCCTCTCATCCTGAAGGTGCCCCGGCTTTGGAACTGGCATGGCTTTTACTTGGGGAAGTGCAACCTGGACTGCTGACATTGCTTAGCCTGGGAAGCCCTTGGCTGCCTTCACCCAGGGGGCAAGGCCACCACTGTGCTCCTGTGTGGGAGACCTTGAACTAGACCAGTGGCTGCCCTCTGGCAGTGCCACCTACCCATGCTTTGTAGGTCACAACGGCTTCTGAGATCACTTTTTCCAAGGAAACAAATTATTCTCTGCCCCTCACGACCTCCGCATGGTTACAAGGGGTAACCCTTATCTTAGGGTTACCATTGCTGTGAGCAGACACCATGACCAGGGCACCTTTTATAGAGGCCAACATTTAACTGGGGCTGGCTTACAGGATCGGAGGTGCAGCCCATTGTCATCATGCCAGGAACAAGGCGGCAGTGTCCCGGCAGGCGTGGTGCTAGAGGCCCTGAGAGCTCTATATCTTTTTTTTTTTTTTTTTTTTTTCTGAGCCTCAATGTAATCACAAATCTAGATTGCCCCTTCCTGAGTTGTATCGCCTTAAAATTATTCTATAGCTTTCATGGACAAGAGTCATTTAGTAAGTTTCCAAATATCCTGATAGATGATAGATAGACTTAATTATCCTTTAATTTCTTCCTTAACCTGTAGGGTTTTAAGGCTAATGTATATTTTTTTCAAGGCTTTCATTTTTTTATTATTTATTCTATATTCTTTGTTTACATTCCAAAGGCTTTCCCTTTTCCCAGTTCCCCCCTCACCATATGTCCCATAAGTCCTCTCCCATCCCCCACCCCCATCCCTGCCTATTCCCCAATCACCCCCCACCCCCATTTCTCTGTTCTGGTACTCTCCTACAAAACTGGATCCAGTCTTTTCAGGACCAGGGTCCTCTCCTTCCTTTTTCTTGGGAATCTTTTGACTTGCTAATTGTGCCTTGAGTAGTCAGAGCTTCTGGGCTCATTAATATCCACTTATCAGTGATTGCATTTCATGTGTATTCTTTTGTGATTGGGTTAACTCACTTAGGATATTTTCCAGATCCAACCATTTGCCTACAAACTGCATGAATTCATTATTTTTAATTGATGGCTAAGATTAAAAACTCATGAGGATGTGGAGAAAGAGGAACACTCCTCCACTGTTGGTGGGGTTGCAAGATGGTACAACTGCTCTGGAAATCAGTCTGGCAGTTCCTCAGAAAATTGGGCATGACACTTCCAGAGGACCCTGGCATACCACTCCTGGGCACATACCCAGAGGATTCCCCTGCATACAATAAAGACACATGCTCCACTATGTTCATAGAAACCTTATTTATAATAGCCAGAAGTTGGAAGGAGCCCAGATGTCCCTCAAAGGAGGAATGGATACAGAAAATGTGGTATATTTATACAATGGAGAGCTCTATATCTTGATTTGACTGCAGCAACTGACTCTTCTGCACTGGGCCAAGCTTTAAAGCTCACACCCACAGTGACACAATTTCTCCAACAAGGCCACACCCCCTAACTACCACTTCCTAGGAGCCAAGTTTATTCAGACGACCACACCCTTTTCTATGCATCTATCTCAGCTCCAGTGGATATCAAATGTGAACCTTGTGAGGTGCTTATAGGACTTTTCAAAAGCAAAATAGCTGAATCACTTCTGGTGGGAATATATACTTAAATTGAGTATGTATCAACTTACTGATTTCAAGGATGACATTTTATATACATGTATTATCTTTTTCTTTCCATAGATAAACAGGTACTCAATTTGGGCTTGTATTCTTCTTTATGAGGTGTTTATATGGGCAAAAACCCCTTGTTGTAGTGGAGAACACACCTGTAAACGTAGCTTCTAGGAAGAGGTGGGTGGGTCATGAGGTCCAGCAAAGCCTGGGCCACAGATGACACTATGTCTCAAATAAAAGACTAAGGACTGGAGTTAGAGTTCAAAGAGGCAGAGCTTACTAGTGTACACATGGCCATGGCTTGAGGCTTAGTGTTGCGAAGTGAACAGTAAGCAAATAGTCATCCAAATAAAACAAACACCCTACACCTTCAAAAGCCATGGGTTTCAAAAGGATGGACTATAGATAAGCTTCATTGACAGTTGCAGGAATCAATGATAAGCAATTTCTTGAGTGTTTGGTAACAGTCAGGATCTTAGCATTCTGAGAACTGTTGCTACAGAGAGAGTTCTGTGAACCATTGCGTTATGGAGTCACACTGCACTGAAGAACCAGGTTTCCTAGGTAGATACGGCATGGGGACTGGGGAGATGAAGAAGGGCACACTTGAAGGACTCTCAGTTCCCTCCCCTCCCGACTGGCAGTGTTAGAAGCTGGGACTTCTTTTGGCTTGGCCATAGGGTTCCACTAAGTTCTGATTGCTGCTCTCTACATGGTCCCTTACATCTAATGCAATTATGAGCACAGGGACATGCATGCCTTCCTCAGAATGGGGCTCCTGGGCCTGGGGGCAGGTGTCTTCACGTAGAAAGTGTGTGATGCTGAGATTGGGGCTACTTGGTCAAGAGCACAGATTGGTCCCTTCACTTAGGAAACACATAGTGTCATTCACAAGGTCCCTGAGAAATACCTCTGCCGTTTAATCTGTTCCAGCCCTCATTTCCACCAAGAAGAAGACTAGAGCTTTCCCAACCCACTGTCGTCCACAAGACTTCTGTTGGAACCTAACTTGCAAAGGTTTGTTTTCAAATCTTCCCTGCACTTAGCAGCTAAGCAGAATTAAACAATAGGTTCTGTACCCCCGTGCCTCAAACACCAAGGCCTTATGCTAGAAATTTTTGTTCTTTTATTCTACATTTCTAGGTAAATGGCAGACACGAGGAAGGGCAAGGTAAAGCTATAGCTGTGGAGGGCAATGGGAAACCGAAAGGCAGAGAACAGAAAGGCTGACTGCAATCAGACCCTGAGCTTTAAGCTCATGTCATCACTGTCTGTAATGTGCTTACCTCACTCAATCCTGTTTGCAACCATAAGAAAAAAGTCCTCTTTTAAATGGGAGAGAAATTGGAAGTCATAGAGGTTGAGACTGCAGGGAACAGACTCACCATGGAGAGACACATCTGGACGTGTGACTCGGTAGCCCCTCCTGAGCCTCTTCCAGAGGTGTTAGAGTTGGACACTTGCTTTGCAAGCCTCGTGGCAGCTAGAGATGGTGTGATGGATTGTATATGCTTGGCCCGGGGAGTGACATTACATGGAGGTGTGACCTTGTTAGAGTAGGTGTGTCACTGTGGGTGTGGGCTTTCCGATCCTTGGCCTAGGGGTCTGGAAGCCAGTCTTCTAGCAGTCTTCTTCAGATGAAGATGTGGAACTCTCAGCTTCTCTTGCACCATGGCTGCCTGGAGGCTGTCATGCTCCTGTCTTGATGATAATGGACTGAAACTCTGAACCTGTAAGCCAGCCCCAATTAAATGTTGTTCCTTTAAAAAGTGCCTTGGTCATGATTTCTTCTTACAGCAGTTTAAAAAAATAATAATAACTGAGACAGAAGTCAAGGCAGTATGAGTCAAACCAGGAAAAGATTGACTTGGGTATGTGTCAGCTAGGCTGCTTGGAGGAGCTGGAGATGGGACAAAGGACAATCATTCCTACGGTAATGGAGTTGCCATAGGCAATGCAGCAGGCCTGGTGAGCAGAGAACTGGAGCCTCTTGCTGCTGGCCTTTCCTCCTCCTCCTTGAGGGAAAGGATAAAGGATGAGTTGATTTCGGGTTCACGGTGAAGCTAAGCTGTATAACGTTGCCATGACAACATTGCTGCAGACCTGCTTTCCATCCCGACTCTAAGTGTATCCACGTGCAGTTCAAGCCCTAAGCACCGCTGCCCGTGTTGAGGCACCTCTGGAAGCCGCGTAACTGAGAAGGAGTTTCACAGTTGTTCAGCTGCAAAGCTGTGGGTGGGGTTAGCAACTGTGCATTTGAAATTCTGTTTTAGTTCTCAATAGACTCCAAATTGACTACATTTCAAGCTCTACAGTAGGACAACACAGATCTTTTGCTTATTCATGGGAAAAGGGTATTCCTTAGCTTGGAGTTGAAGCAATTTGAACAGCTCAGTATTTAGATAATTGTCTATCATTATTATGCACAAAACCACTATTAACACTTAAAAATATGTAATTCTGTTTAGTGCCAGCCCAAATTTGGAAGCTGTATTAGAGATGGACGTTTGTATTAGAGATGGGAGCAGTATAGTCTTTGATGTACAAAGGTTTTAACTCTAAATAATATTCAAAATTCAATTCAATTCTAAAAAATATTCAGTATTTTTGTTGTTGTTGTGCTTTTGACACCACAACTAAGTTATCATTACATCATCCATGGGCCCAAATATTTACTTTGTTATTTCTTCCAGGAGTTTCACAGCTAATACAATCAGATATATTATATATTATATATTATATATTATATTATACATTATACATTATATATTATACATTATATATTATACATTATATATTATATATTATATATTATATATTACATATCATATACTACTTATCATATATCATATATCATATATCATATATCACATATCACATATCACATATCACATATCATATATCATATATCATATATTATATACTATATACTATATACTACATATTACATATTATACATTACATATTACATATTATATATCATATACCACATATTATATATCATATACCATATACCATATATTATATATTATATATTATATATTATATATTATATATTACATATATACTATATATACCATATATTCTATATTCTATATTCTATATTCTATATTCTATATTCTATATTCTATATTCTATATTCTATATTCTATATTCTATATTACATATTACATATTCTATATTCTATATTCTATATTCTATATTCTATATTCTATATTCTATATTCTATATTCTATATTCTATATTATATATTATATATTATATATATATATAATTTATCTGTGGTTACTTTTAATGTGTGTTGTACACTAGAGATTGCAATTTTCTTTTTTCTACAGAAATCAGAATTTCTCCTCTCTTTAAATTACCTTGGTCCCTAATGGGAAGTCAACTGAGCAGAACTATGGAGTTTTGCCTTTGGTATCTCCATCCCCTTTTAATGCTTCCTACATCCTTCGACAGGTGCCGATGCTACCCTGTTTTGAGTACTGTAGCTTTTCCTAATGTTTGAAACCAAGACATGTCAGTCAACAAAATGGGTCCTTGTTCAGGGCTGTTCTAGCCACTCTTGATCCACTGTATTTCTATATGAATTCTAAGATCAAATCATTGTTTTATTTAAAGGGACAATTTGGATTTCAATAGAATTTGTAGTAAATCTGTGGAAAAATTTTGGGAACATTTCCATCTTAACATCAATCAGTGAAGTGTGAGTATGGGGTATTCCTGTGTTTATTTGATCTTTTGTTTAGTTTTTTAATTTTTTCTTTTTCTTTAAGCATCTTGAAAGGTTTTGGTTAAATTTGGTCCTATGTGTTTAATTTTATTTCTTTTGGGATTATTTATATTACTTCTTTAAATTTGTTTTAGGAATTAAGCATATTTTATTTTATTTTTTAATTTAATTTAATTTAATTAATTAATTTCTTTATTTTTGATTTTTTTTTGAGACAGGGTTTCTCTGTGTAGCCCTGGCTGTCCTGGAACTCACTCTGTAGACCAGGCTGGCCTCGAACTCAGAAATCTGCCTGCCTCTGACTCCCAAGTGCTGGGATTAAAGGCGTGTGCCACCACTGCCTGGCTAAAATATTTTATTTTTAATTGTCTGTATCTGTGTGTCTGAGTGTGGGTGTCTGCACATGAGCATAGTGCTGGAGTAAGCTCGAAGCTGTTCGACATCATGGTGCTGACGTTATAGGGCCGTGATGCACCTAAAGGGCATGCTGGGGACTGAACTCCAACGCTGCAAGCATGGTCCATGCTCATGAACATTGATCAGATCCTCTGCAAGAACGATAGATGTGTGTTAACACCGACCCATCTTTCCAGACCCAGATTTTTTATTGTGGTACTTTTTGTAGCAGTGGGAGATTAATTAGCAGTAAAGTAATTGCCTTGGAGGCTTAAGTTCCTTGCTATCCTCCACAGTGTTCTGGATCCCCAAATCAAAGACACACACACACACACACACACACACACACACACACAGTCTTATATTTAATACGGGTTAATCAGCTCAATGGTTGGGCCTTTCTAAACCTCACTGCAGCCAACACCACCTCCCCTCCAATATTCCTCAATTATTCCTTACTAAAACCTTTGTTCCATTTTGGCTGTCCTGGACCCAGGCCTCCAGCCCTCCTGGGCCCTGATATCTTATTCTTACATGTTGACTGTCTCTCTGTCCTCCACTTCTCAAGCCTGATCTTTCTACTTTCCCAGCATGGTAGTTCTTCTTCCTTTTTCTTCGGTGGTCCCCTCGCCTGCACATTCTAAAGTCCTGCCTCTGACTCCCTGCCCAACCTTTGGCTGCTGGCACCTTTATTTACCAACCAAAACTAACTGGGGCCAGGGACCCTCAGCATCTTACATGCAGGATTCTTGTGCAATTTTAGGGACCCAATTAATATAATAGAAGCATTAAACCAAATCCACAACACTTTTTCTTTTTTTCTTTCTCTTTATTGGCAGTATTGGGGATAAAACCCTGGGCCTTGTGCATGATAGAACACTATGCTATCAGCTATATCCCTAGCCAAGGTAATATAATTAATATATTATATATAGTCCATATATATAGTAAACATATAACATTATTATATATGCGAATATATATTTCATATAATATATGTCAACTGTTTCCTGCTTCTTTTATAATTTTAGAGTAATATCCCATTGTCGCCTTTTCTCCCATTGAAGGACATGCAGTTCTTCTCTTATACATTCTGAGAAATTCTGCTATAAAACTTTTCAAATCTGATTTTTAGTGTCCACAAATACTTTCCCTGGATCTATGCCTCTGAATGAAACTTCTGGACCAGTCTATGAATATGTAAGTAACTTCAGCACATCTTGTGACTAGCATAGGTGATTTATTTTGATTTCTGCACTTTGGCTGTATCAACAGTCAGAAATAATTCATAGTGACCTTTATGTATTAGAGATGATTAGTAAGTATCAAAATTGAGGCAGTGGGGGCAAATCTTTGCAGGATGCTTTACGTTCGTCTTGGGTTGTAAAGTTCAAGGATGAAAGTGAAGGAAAACTAATATGTAGTCTAAATAATCACATCAGTGGGTTTTATTTTTCTAATATAAATTATACAAAAATAAAATTGATCTTGTGGGATGGCTCAGAAGGTAAAATAGTTCACTGCCCAGTTTAACAACACGAGTTTAATACTTTATATCCATGTCAGGAGAGGAGAGAGTCAACTCCCTCAAAATGTGCTGTGACTGTCACACGTGCTCCATGACTGGAGAGAGGGGATGGATAGAAACAAAGAAAGACAACACTTCAAGGAAAAATTCCCGTCCTGGTAAAGAAAGGCTGTTTTACTTGACAACAGCATAGTGACAGGTGACAGACCTGGTGAAAATATGACTGGCCCAGTTGCTCCTCCTCCCTGCCTGGGTCTGGAAGAAGCACTTCCCTCATCAAGCTAAGTCCCACATGAACTCTACTCTGATGCAATCATATGTGCCCCGTGAAAGTGGTTAGAAGACAGAACCATGCCACTTAGTTGTGAAAACATATTTGTAGAAGTAACAGGCAGATCTTTTTCACCTACCTTATGCATCCTCGTTTATCAAAGAATCAGAAGAGTGCAAAACAAAAATAAATAGCTAAAAACAAGCATTAACTACAAATCCTAGATGAGGCTAACTACTGGTTTGCAATCTTGAACAAAATTGTGGTAGTTTGGATGAGAATGGTCCTTATAAGATCATATATTTGCATACTTGCTCACAAATTTGTGGCACTGTTTGAGAAGGACTGGGAGTTGTGGCCTTGTTGGAAGAGGTGTGTCACTGCATGTGGGCTTTGAGGTTTCACAAGACTCCAGCCATCAAAACACAAACTCTCAACTGTTTCTGCTACCTTTGCTCTGGCATCATGGGTTGTAATCTCCTGGCACTGTAATCCAAGTTAAATGCTTTCTTTGATAAGTCTTAGGCATACTGTTTTGTCACAGCAATAGAAAAAAATACTAAGACAGGAATCTGAAACAGTTGAGGAAACTTGGATGGGCTGGCCAGGTTTTTACGTGGAAAGGGAAAGAAAAAAATCTCATATGAAAATATGTTAGAACTTAAACTAAAAATAGATAAAACCATACATTTCAACATTGGCAGTAGTTTGGGTCTTAATGAGAATTAAAAAAGAAGCCAAATTTGAAGAAAAAAATGTAAAGCATATTTAAAGCTTGAGTGATTTGTGGTACTTTATGGAACATTTTGATTTGCTATTTTTGGGTGCAGAGGATGACACACATATAAAGTTATTTCACTTAAAAGTCAACATAGCTAGTAAGCTCAAAGTCTATTTCTTGAGTCTAAAGGACATTATTTCTATTAAAACAACTTTTATTGTGTTTTTGTCTGTTTGCAGGTCTTTTTCTAGGGCTTTTGTTCTAGTATCTATGCTCATGACTTTGCCTCCACATAGTTACTCCATAATTTCGTTGCCTCCTGTTTTTCAAACAGCCTCTCAGGGCTGTATGTTTATCTGAGACTGTGAAGATTCCAGCTTTTTAACTCTGCTTCAGGACCATCTATTCCATGCCCCTGTTACCTTTGTCCTCCAGAGCCTGTTCTTTATGACAAGCACGCTCTTAACTTCCCGTCATCATCTACAAGAGCCACCCTGATTCTGTCAGACACAAAAAGCTCTTCACAGCAACAGTGAGGCATGGCTCTTTGGACTGTTTGCCAGCGGATTTTGTGGGACCCATGTCACATCCTCTAGCTGATGCTCTGGAGAGTAAGTTTTCCTGGAGAAGGTCATTGGTGACCCTGGGAGGAAGCTGCATGACCTTTCTGAGTTCATCCTGTCAAAGCAACCATTGTTTTATTTCTTAATCTCCATCAGTGGCGGATCTGATTCTTCTGTTCTAAGCTCTATTGTATGCTTTTGTTTCTTGTCCATTGTAATCTTTCTCCCCTCCAAGATGGAATTACACAAGATGCCTTCCATCCAGTTGGCCCAATCACTCACTTGGAGTGACATTTCTAATGTGCCTGAGAATAAACCATCCTTTCATTTTCTCAAACCAGCAGGCACTGTAAAAGCTGATGATACCAGCAGAGAAAGAGAGGCAAACTTTGGCACACACACCTGAGTAGGCTGGTAGAAGTGTTTTGAGGCAGGAATACGAATCTAGAAAGATTTTAGGAGTGAGTCAAACACCAGTTTCCGAAACAGTCCATCAGTACTTTGTTACATACAAAAAAATTAGCAATGTCATAATTGCACCTGAGTAGGCTGGTAGAAGTGTTTTGAGTCAGGAATACGAATCTAGAAAGATTTTAGGAGTGAGTCAAACACCAGTTTCCAAAACATTCCATCAGTACTTTGTTGCATATAAAAAATTAGCAATGCCATAGTTTGCTCTTCTAGAAAAGCAGCGCCCAGTTCTTTGTGCGCCTTACAAATTGGGAGTGTCTATCCTGAATGTTTTTTCTTTTGTTTATACATGCCTTTAAGCTGTATCCCATCGCCATCCAGAGATGGATCGATAAAACCTTGGGGGGGGGTGGATTTTAGTTTTCATTTAAGAATTCATCTTGAAAAGTCAAGATCAGGAAAATGGAAACAGCTAAAGCCATCCAGCAGATTGTGTGTGACAATCACTGGAAACCGATGGCCAGATGTACGCCACACAGGCCTCGCTGCTTGGTTTACTTAACAGATTTATTCTCTTGACATTTCTTTGGGCTGCCTGGGAAAACAGAAGAGACAAAACAGTGCTGGAGGGCTCTGCTGACTTCAGGAGAGCTTTGGGAGAGAGAGGTCTCCTCCTAAACTAATACTGTATTTCAAAGTTTAGGAACAGTTTCAGTGTTAGTCTGTTGTTCATTTTTCCCCCTTTCGAATAATAGAAGACTCCAAAACAAAAGCAACTGTGGGGATAGCTTGGTAATTTTCTGGTTTATTATGGCTTTCTGTATTGGAGAACTTTCTGGAGTTTTCAAGTCAGAAACCTTGAAAAATTGAATGGTCTTAGAATTGAAGCACTGAATGAAAGTTTGTAGACTCTAGGAGGGAGGAGAGAGAGGAAACGCAATGGTTGGGGAGCCCCGCCCCCCACCCCCAGCAATGCTTGGGGATCCCCAACCCCCCCCCCCAGCACCGTTTCTAGACTTTCAGGACCCATGTAATCTTCAAGGCCGAAGCTGCAGGAGAGGGTGCTCCCAGTAGAAGCCACTGCAATGGCTGGGTCGGTACACTCAGATAACAAGGACGGCAAATACCAGCCTGCTAGAGAGAAGAGTCTGCTCAAATGCTCTTCCCCTGTTATTCCTGCCTGGTCTTGCTCCATCCGAGCGCTGGGCTTCCCAGTCTCCCTCTCGGCTGGGCAGAGGCATGGACGGGAAGTTGCGAGGACAGGCCGGATGCATTTCTGTCCCTCCTTGTCACTCCTCATGCCAGTGCCCGCTGAAGGGGTGAGTCAGGGTTCTGGCGCCGGACTGGCAACCTGCCTGCCAGCCTTTTCTATTGTGATCCCTCTGTTGCTAAGCTCCATGCTGGCTTACTGCCCCAGCAGCTCAGCTCTTCTGTAACCTTTTAAACCCACTTCCAGCTTTCTTCCCCTTTAACAATAGAAAGTGCTTTCCATTTCCCTGTTTGATCTAATTACTACCTTAAACAGCGCATCATAATCAGCTCATATCTCCTCGATAGCCAGGGTTTGTATCACCTGTCTGGTGTTCGCATTGCATTTCTGGCTGCCACCCCTACTGTCCTCTTTGAAACTTAAAAGCTTTGTCAATGGAGATGTCTGTTGATTGCCCTGTGTTCTAACAGTAATCATTTCAGCACATTTGCATTTTTGTTTCATTTGATTTACATATAGGAGAAGTACTTCAGCCTATGTCCAATGCTGTGATGACACTGAAAAATTTTAATTCATAATTTAATTGAAATAAAGATATTACATATCGTGGGGGGGGGGACTGGGAAAGGGGAAAGCCTTTGGAATGTAAACAAAGAATATAGAATAAAAAATGAAAAAAAAAGAGACACACACAAAAAGATATTACATCTCTCTATTCATTTGACTTTATTTTATTTCTCTCTCTCTCTCTCTCTCTCTCTCTGTGTGTGTGTGTGTGTGTGTGTGTTTATGGAGTGTATGTATATTATACTGCATGTTTGAGCTTAGGTGTGTGCATACCATAGTGCTCCTCTAAGTTTCCATATGGCCTAATGTTTTGGCAAATTTTCACCTTAGTAACCTTTAATGCCATACTTTATTATTATTATTATTATTATTATTATTATTATTATTATACTTTGTGCACGTCTACAGTGTGTTTTACATATTCACCCTCAGCTCTTCCCTCTAACTCTTTCCAGACTCACCCCATCCCAGCCCTCATGGCTTCTTATCCTCCTGCTGTCTTTCTTTGCAATAGCACTGCCTGTGTTGTGCTCATGGTGGGCCACCTCACTGCAGCAGAGTCGACCCACTATGGGCTTATCAGTTTGCTTTTCTGTTTCTGTGATAAACACCATGGCAAGAAAAGCAATGTGGGGAGGAAAAGGTGGAACTCAAGGCAGGATCCTGGAACACAAACTATGAAGGAATACTCCCCACTTTCTCCCTATGGCTTATTCATCTACCTTTCTTTTATATCCCAGGCCCTCTTGCCCAGAGGTGGCACCAATCATTGGGTGCTGGGTCCTGAGAAAATGTCCCACAGATATGCCCACAGGTCAGTCTAATGGAGGCAATTCTCCAACTGAAGTTCTTTCTTTCTGGGCATATCAAGTAGACAGCCAAGGGGCCATACTCTTTTTAAAAAATTGACTTATCTATCCATCAGATGGTCAACTGTCAATATAGCTCCTGAGCTACAAAATCAATTGTGAGTTTTCTGTAATATAAGATATATTTATGTGTTGGATATCAGATCATGAGAGCTGTGCTATTTTAATTTTGTTATGATTATTTTGTCTCTGAGGGATGTGCTGAAATATTCAATTATAATAGTTGATATGACACATTCATTTTTAATTTTATTTATCTTAATTTGTATTCTACCTTTTTAAAATATGTATTTTTGGAACCCATGTCTTAGGCACATGTGTTTATTGGTTTTATATCTTTGGCAGGCTACGTCTTTCAGGCCGACCATTACCATCTGCCTTCATGCCTTGACTTCTATTCTGTTTGATGTTTCTGTAATCCATCTTCTGGTTTATCAATCTTGATAGCACCCAGGACCTCTCCTGTGTTTATATTAAGGGTTTTCAAGTTTGTCTTTTACATATTAACCCTTCTGGAACTTCATTCATGATGTAAGATCTGGATTCAGTTTTATGTGTTTTCTTCTTTGTAGATCAAAATGTCTGTTTCCCCAGTGCCCCAGATGTCAGGCCAGTTTTCAGGTGCAAACAGTTGGCATCTGCCCTAGGATTCCTACCTGGCTCTGTTTGCCTATCTCAGGTCCACACACCCTGATTTTATTCATTCATTTTTTATGTATTTTTCTATTATGTTTCTCAATACCCTTAGTGTTCCTCTAGAATCTTGATGTTTTGCTCTGCTTTATAGATTGTAGAAAAAAATCAACTTATTGAAAACTTAGTTGAAACTTTATCATCTTTTTAAATTCTGTGAATGAACAACTTGAACCTTTTATAAACATGGGCATTCTCCCTATTCATCCCTATGGGGATCCTCTTTTTAAAAACTTATTTTATTTTTATTTAGGGGTACGTCTCTCTGCATGTATATGTACAGGTGCCCATAGCCAGAAAAGGGTGCTGCATCCCTTGGGGCTATAGTCACAGGAGATTGTGAACTATCCAAAACGGTGCTGGGAGTAAAATTCTGGTCCTGTAAAAGAGCAGTGCATGCTCATCACCACAGAGTCACTTCTGTCGCCCTGAGGTTGCAGTGCTCTTCAGTGCTGCTTCATAATATAACAGAAGTTCACTCTGAGGACTACATGGAATCTCTTCTTGCCATCATTTCTTGGTTCTCCATCACTTCATTAGACTCAAGACAAAAGGCCAACCTAAAAGAAGATTGCTAATCTCTTTTTTTTCTGGGACCAGAGGCAAAAGCCATTGCTGTGTTTGGATACGTTTTGTTCCCAAAGGAGCAAGTGGTGGGTGCTTTGTGTCTATGTGGCTCTTGGAGTGGTGAGACCTTCAAGAGGTGGGACCTCATGGAAAGTGATTAGAGTACTGGAACATCACTCTGATGAATGCTGTCTTCAGGGATCCAGTTAGTTCTTAGCACTTAGTGTTCCTGTAATGTTGGATGGTTCTGTAGCAAGCTTTACTTTCTTGGCTAATGACTGACTGACTTTTTTTTTTTTTACCTTTTATGAGAGACTCCCATCAGGATCATGGAGCTTTAAAGCTGTGAGCTAAATAACTGCCCTTTCTGCCCACCCCATCCCCCATTCCTTGATTTTAAAATAAATTACCCTGCCTCATTTATTCTTGTTCAGTGGTAAAAACATATTAAGACATGTAGAGATAATATTTGGGATATTGTATGGATGCATTACATGTCAAAGTAAAAGATTATGACTTAGCCAGAAACTAGGAAATGGGGCATCAAGGAGGCAGAAAGAATTCTCGCATGGATCCAGGTGCAGAAGATTTGCCAGGGAAGATGTGATGAGATGGACCCATGGTACCTTAGCACAGGTAACCAGCCACATGGTGAAATGTAGAATAGAGCAAATGGATTATAGAAAGTTATGATCTACTCAGAAAAGTCTAGCTATGTGGCTAAGGTATTTGTAAATATATTTTAAGTCTAAGTCTTATATCTGAGGTCACGAGGGTAGGAGGAAGAATCAGCTAGACCTAACTTTTACAAAGGCAGACACTATTTCCAAGGTAATACAACTCTTTATATGATCCAGTATGTCCTAGTAGTTACAATTTCAAGTGAAATTATAAAGAGATAAGAGAAATTTATATTTGTAAACTTAGGAAAGCAGAAACACCAGAGAGAATATCCTTTTTTCCTATCTGCCCAGGTCCTGTGCTGGAGAACAGAGCCAGGATTGGGTGTCCTTCTCTGCCCTTCCCACTCCCTTCGGGGGAAGGGGTGCTCTGCTACATGGTGCACAGCCTACATCTGCTTCCTGTCCACCTAGCTTCATCCATCGTGCAGTCAGGAATTCCTGCCTCGTTCTGGCTTTAGAGAAGTTGCTCTAATTTTCGGCATCATTGGGCTAGCTCAGCCCCCCTTGTGCTGCAGACACTCAATGTCACCAGCTTTCACAGTAAATGCATTTATGTCTTTTGGCCACATAAATAAAACCACATGGCCAACAAATCTGGGTGTTGAAATTGGATTTTTTATACATGTTTAAATAAGATCCATATTTTCCTATTTCGTGACTGGTTTTCTTTTTTTATGAGATTGTCACAAATACCATGAAAACTCTAGAGGCAAAAAACCCCAAAACAAAACAAAACAAAAAAGAAGATGAAAAGATGTTTGCCAGGAGCACATCTGAAGTTGAGGAGAGTTCAGATGTCTCCTGTCTTGTAATTTCTGTTTTCCATATTTGTCCCTAAAGCATAATAGTTCTGTTAAGTGCTTTCTACTGTGTCAGGTATTTTATTTGTGAGAAAAACCTGCATTGGTTAATACTCATCTGTCACATTGTCAATTTGAGAGGCTTGAAGATCACCTAAAAGACATAGCTATGTGTGGAGGAGTTTCTACAGAGTAAACCTGAGGGGGAAGGTACCCTAAATCACCATGCCAGAGGCCTGGGTCCCACGCTAACAAAACAGGCAGAAGTATTCATCTCCTGCAGATGCCATATGACCAAACACCACAATTTCCCACCTTAACTCCTGTGTTCCTTGGAGTATGTGCCAAAATAAGCCCCTTTCTCCTTAAATTGCTTGGTCATGTATGCTTTCACAGTGGTCATAGAAATGTAACTAAAGCAACACTTGTATCTGTGGTGGTTTGAATGACTCACATAGTTAAAGACTTGCTCTCCAATTGGTGATGGTGTTTGGAAAAGTTACAGAACCTTTAGGAGGTAGAGACCTGCTGGAGGAATTGCCTCTTTGGAGATAGACTTTGAGAGTTCTCGCGTGATTTTCTGTCCTCTCTCCTTGTCCTCTCTTGCTTCTTGTCTTCTTGCTGTGGATGAAATTGTGATCAGCCAGCTTCCCTCACTTTCGACGCCTTCAAGGGCTGTTGCCATGCAACAGTATTGAGAATACAGCACTGAACAAAGCAGAACTTGCCTCCCTTTATGCTGCTCTCTGGTTTCCCCTAAGATGTCTCCGGAACTCTCCCAGCATGCTCTCGTGTTGTAGACTTTGCACTTCCTGTTCACTATTACTAGGAATACTTCTGATATCCAGACTGGATTGCTCCCTGATTTCTTTACACCTCTGCAGGCTTTGCTCCATGTGTAACCTAAAAGAGAAACCATACCTATATCCATGCCCCTTCCTCTGCTGGCTTACAGTCTCTACTACCATTTGACAGGCTACATATTGAATTAGTTGTTTTTTCCTTATTTGCATCTGTCTAGTAGATGGAAGCACCATGAGGGATGGGCCTCTCTCTCTTAAGCACTATGACAGAATAGTTTGAATTGTAGAGAATAGAGGGTGGAACGCATTTTTGGATCCAATATTGCATATTCTGTTAACAGAAAAACAGTATTCTATTTCCCTAGACAGATGCATTCTTCCTCTAGTCTGTTCAGATGTGTAGACTACACCAAATGGGCATCTTTCTCCTACCAAATGGAGCTCTGTTACAACTGGTATTTACCCAGAATAGTGCAAGGAGAAGGACAACAGAAGCCTACTTTGTGGTTCTACAAAACAATGAAAAGCCTCACAGGAGAATGCTCCAGAGTCCCCCTCACCAAATTCGGAGCTACTTCACAGTCATGCACTGTTCTCACTTCTAACTTATTTCCTGAAATGACAGAGCAGCAACTGTTGGGGTATTTTAATTAAAAAGATACTAAAGTTAAGTCAACCTAATTTAAAGTTATATTCCATTAAAGGGACCATCAGCAGCAGATACATTGACAAAATAATAGAAGTTGACAAAGTTTCAGAGCCATCACTATTGGTGATGCCATAAATTGACTAAACTTTGACAGAGAATGTTACTTATGGTCACCCGTTTAATTCATGCTTTAGTGTGCTGCACTACTTACACAGATATCCCAATCTTTTCCTTCCTTCATTTTCAAATTAAATAGAATTATAGCCTAATTCAACAATATCAACCTCAGAAAATCTAATGACTGATGTCAAGTTCTTTGTGGATCAAAAGCTACCTAAAAGTAAAATTTCAGCCACTAACCACAAAAGAAAATTAGTGTGATTGACAACTTAATAGGATAATCATCAATTGAGACTGTAGACTTCATTTTGCCTTGGCAAATTTTTGTTTGGCCTAAGAGTTAGGAATGGTTTTTATAGCTGTAAAAGGTTGAAAAAATTAAATGAACTTATTTATTCATCATTATTAATTATTTTATTTATTTATATCCCAAATCCTGCCTCCTTCCCAGTCCTGCCTCATAGAAGTCTCCCCACACCCATCCCCCATCTCCTTTGCTTCTGAGAGGATGCTTTATTTTTAAACCTTTTAATTTTCTTAAGGAGGCTTACTTATGACAGGGGAAAATTACATGACATTTAGTCTTTAGCATCTGTGGGCAAGTTTCCTTGGTAAACAACCTCCACTCTATGTTAATAGTCTACATGCTATATAGCCTCTCTCTTAGCTTTATTCTTCAACTTGACCCAAGCTGGGGTCCTTGAGAATGGGTTTCGCAGAGCACATTTGCCTATAGGCATGTCTATGGGGGATTGTCTGATTGCTTATCATGTTGGAAGGCCCAGTCTACTACCAGAAACATCATATCTAGAAAGCCCTATACTGTGGTAATTTCTTATCCAATAAGCCCATATAAAAACCACACAACCAGTTATTATATTTATAAGCTATATGCCTATATTGAGCAGATATATCACTATACTAATTTATACCCCAGATATGAGACCCCTTGTGCCTTATGGCTTCTCCAGGCCATGTGGTTCTGCTCCATCTTCCTTCTATCTCCTCTTCCTCCATTTTTCTCTCTCTTCCCTTTTCTGAGTCCTCCAGTCTCATCTTTCTTTCCCTTCTACTACCCAATCATTCAAATGGCCAAATACATTACAAACTTAACATCCAGTCTATCATACTTGTCAATTTAGATAAAGCACTATACCATCTATCCTAACATAGAATTTACAATTCTATACCTGAATTATGTTCTGATTTTAGTTTGCATTACCATGTGAAAACCATCCTTTCAAGTCTATTTCATATCTCTCAATGCTATACAATTTAGGATTGCTTATGAGACCATAACTAGTCTTCAACTATCAGAAATCTGAGAACTAATTACCTGAGTATATAAGAAGCACAAAACATAGCTTCTAAAACTTAAACAGATAGACAGATGACTACCTGGACATTCCCCTAATTTCTTATAATTTTGGAAAATCTGCCTTTTGGCCCAGAGCTATCAGGCAGATTCAGCAGTAAAGTGGGAATATAAAAGACTAGCTTACACTGTCTTGGCAGAGCTTAGCAGTCAAATATCCCACATGTGTTTGTCCTTTTGGACAGTATAATATCTGCAGATGATATAGTTAATTTCTGCCCAGTGGCTACCTGGCTATAATTAGCAATCTCTCCTAGAGTTAAAGATGCTCAATTCTTCTTTGAGTTCTGAAAGGGAGGTTGTGAGGAACAGGAATGTCTTGTGGTCAAATGATCCTTAATAATGAAATAACATTAAATGTCACATTCTGTGGATTTCTGATGATTTTGCAATCTATGTAAAATATATTTGCACTGTCAAATCTTAACTACTGTAGACATTTCTGCTTGAGTAAATTTAAAACAATTTATTATAATTGAATCAGAATCTTTCATAACCATGAATTTGCTATCTTCCCCTTAACTTGCACTACTAACCAGCCTAAAAAAGTTTGTAATTGCAGCTATTAGAAGGACTGAGCCAAAGCCTTGTATTTTTAAATGAGTTGCATAGGCACAATGCCTATCTAAAAGTAATAATATTAACTTCAAATTTTGTTTCAATATACAGATTTATACCAATGAAAACCTTAATCCTATATTAATATGCAATTTCGGTACCAATGTAAGAAATTATAACTTCAATTTTACATCAATTATAAAGATTTCTATCAATGTAAGATTATGGCTATACAATGTTTTATATAAGAGTAAATTTGAGGAGAAGGAGGGAAGAGGACTTATGGGATTTTTGGGAAGGGGGATTCAGGAAATGGGAAATCATTTGAAATGTAAATAATATATCGAATAAAAAAAAGACTAAATTTGATAACCTATCCCTATTTGTTTATTCCTCTAATTTCTATGATATTACTATATACCCCATCTCTTCCACCCTGTTTTCTTTACTTAAGATAGAAGGATAGAGATGAAGAAAGGAAAGGTAGAAATCTCTGAGTCTGAGCTTTCTAGTTTCCTCCCCATCCAAAGGTACAACATTTGCAAACTATCCCTTAAACTGAGAATATATCTATAACTCATAAATTAACCAGAACCATCCACCCCAATTTAAGGGACTGTGATGATGATCTAGGTGACATGTGTGTGGCACACAGCCTCTGTTCTCTCTTAGGTGACGTGTGTGCAATGTACAGCCTGCACTTTCTTAGGTGGTGTCTAGGTGCCATATCCCACTCTTTGATAGTTGTGATATATATGGTGTTCATCCTCTGCTCTCTGTCAGGTCGCAGTCTGTACAGCACAAAGCATCTGTTTTTCCTGTGGTCTCTCCATTCTTACACCCTTGGTCTTTATTATTTTGCTTCTATTTGAATAATTTGTCATTTTTTGTTTTATTTTTCTCTTCATCTTGGATGCTTTTTCCTCCTTATTTTCTTTAAAAGTTTATTATATTTATTATCTTATTATTTTGTTAACATTTAAAAATTATTTTACATTTGTTATTAATATCAAAATATGAAATTTATGTATTTATTTGTATACACACATGTGCAGAATGCACACATTCTGTTTATGGAGGTCAGAGGACAGCTTGCAAAAGTTAGTTTTCTCTTTTCAGCATGTGGTTTGAGATGTTGAACTCAGGATTTTAGACTTGGTATGTTATCATTAAGCGCAGCTAGTCCATGTGAAGTTTGATTACATCTAGCCCTTTCTGAAGTGGCAAGACACAGACAGTGACATCAACACATATTTCTTTTCATGACATCTCCTGCTTCAATACCCACTTGCTGTGATGCATACAGTTGGCCTTCACCATTCCATGGCATCCTTTTCGTTCATCTGTGGTTGATTCCATATCTGTTTTCCTACATCTCCCCCAAATTTGTCTTTTCAACATTCTGCAAATTTTAAGTCTTCCCTCTTCTAGGTAAAACTCTGTGCAGCTGACCTGTCCTCCTGCAGATGACCCATCCTCCTGCAGATGACCCGTCCTCCTGCAGCTGACCCATCCGCCTGCAGATGACCCATCCGCCTGCAGATGACCCGTCCTCCTGCAGCTGACCCATCCGCCTGCAGATGACCTGTCTTCCTGCAGCTGACCCATCCTCCTGCAGATGACCTGCCCTCCTACTTACCTCGTGAGTCAGAAATTTATAAAATTTCTCGGCCCATCTCCCAAGGCTATGGTGTGTCAGCATTGCCTCCCACACTTTTATGTGAACATTTGTCTTCAAAGGTGAAGTTCTCCTTCAGGTCAATGAGACTCATCAGGAGAGAAAGTGGTGAGTAATGAGAAACATATTTGCCTGTGTTCTGGCATTCTTCAGCCTGTTTTGTAATCACTTTTCTAAAATACATTTCCATCATGACACTCCTAACATGACATTGGGAATGACTCCATCTTGCTTGCGTGCTCTTCTCTATTTTTAGTGTGGGTTTAAAGAGCTTTGGCATATTGTTCAGGTGCAGGTTCTGATTCATTAGGTTTAAGGCCCAAGATCTACATTTTAGATATGTGTTGCTGCTACTTGCCCATAGATCAAGCTCTGAGGTATGGTGGCCAAAGGATTAAGCACCAACTCTTTACAAAAGCATTCACAGAGCTCTTGTACCAGACTTTTGTCTAGCTCTTTGCCTTAAAAAATGTTTCCATTTAAACTAGCAAAAGAGAAACTGGACAGAGATGAAACGTCAAAATTTAAATTTCCACTCTTTTGTCTATCCTCAGCCCCACTATTAAAGACAAACAAGACAGATTGGCAAGTCCATTCAGCAACCATTCAGCTCTCCCCTGCCTGCCAGTGACCTTCTAAGGAGGGCTTACTGCTCATTTCTGGTTCAACAAAGCATGGGTGAGCTTGAGTTGGAGGTGGGGCTCCCCAGGGATGACCCTGGTGGATATGTTGCTGTAGTGTGATGCTCTGGATCCTTTCAGGGTCATTTCAACAGCTGTGTGCACCAGGTAATGGTTGTCTAAAATACACATTTCCTCCTTCCTCTTTCCAAACCAAGTACCTGTACTCAGTTCAGTTGCCATCGCACTCCCCATCCACCACAGTGTGCGTGCGTGCTTGTATCTGGACCTGTGCTCCCTGGCTTTGCTTTATTTACAGAGTTGCTTCTGTTCACATAATTCTCTGAGAGTATTGGAGGAGGTAGTTCAACTCATACTTAATATTGCTGAGGGCTTTGAATAAGATAGGCAAATAGGAAATATGAAAAACAGTTGAAGAATGAATGAAAGAGAGAGAGAGAGAGAGAGAGAGAGAGAGAGAGAGAGAGAGAGAAGAAAGGAAGAAATCCAGCTTATTCTACATAGTAGTCTTCTTCTCATTTCTATTTGAGAAATAACGTGAGGGAGAGTTAATTTTGGAACCTGGTTTGAGGGGTAGAGGAAGTGATGTCAGCATACTGTGGTGTTGGTAGCATAAACTAGCCAGTTGTGTCTGGTGGCAGAGAGAGGGCAGAAAGATACTCAGTTGGCTTTCTATATTTTCCCTTTGTATGCACTCTGAGCACCAAGCCCACAAAATGGTGTCACTCATTTTGAGGGTAGGTCTTCTCTATTCGGTTAACAGTTTCTGGAAACACCCTACTGATGCATCCAGATGTATATGTCCTTCCAAGGTTGAGTCAAATTGACAAGGGGATGACAATCACAGCTACTAATCCTAGGTCTAAGAACTTACTGAATTCCAGATGCTACTCTCTACTGTTACTTAATGCATCACAGCTCCCAGTGGCATTACTTGTATATGTATGTTCCCTGTTATTGCTGCTGTTGATACTGTTGGCTATTTTATTTTCATAGTCTCAGTATTTTAATTATACTGTGGTTAAGTTGATTCTATACATTAGTGGAAAACTCACTTGAGTGTAAAATTGGAACCTAGTCTGAACTACTTAACACAGGAGAAAACCATGGCAACAGTTGGGGTGGAAGATTAAGAGAAAGTCAGCAGTGGGTGTACTCTAGGCAAGAGGAAACTGTTACTTGAACCCCCGTCTTCCCATGTCTTTCATCATTCTTCTCTGTGTTTCCATCTCATAACTTCTGCCTCAAGGTAGAAATGAGCTATTTTCCTTTTCCAGTCTGAAAAAACTCATCAGGAGAAGGTCCCAGGACCAGTCATATGCAGTCAAGTGAAAGAGCATGTCAGTTTCTACTGTGCCCTGTAATGAAAAGGAAAGAGGGGACTGGTGAAAACACTGTATCTGAATATTTGTTGGCTGTAGGGATTTGTTGTACAGTTCCAAATGTGCTGATGACACTTAAAATTACAGCTGTTGGGAAATATTTGGTTAAATTTATAAGTAGTACTAATTTTAAAGGAAAGCATTGTAGTATACAATGAGTATTTAAATGCTGGAAATAATACCAAATACTATTTGATAACAATAAAATAATGTAATCTTTAGTTCCTCCTAATAAAGTAATAATATTACAATGGATTATGTGACTGAACAGTAATTTAAAGACTCAGATTTTAAGTTTGTTGGTTATGAGGAAAGCTTTGTAAAATATAGATCTATCTATCTATCTATCTATCTATCTATCTATCTATCTATCTATCTATCTCTATCTCTCTATCTCGCTGTCTCTCTATCTACTTACCTGTCATCTATCTATCTTATAAGAGAGTGGCTAATGTCATTGATCATTTATTACCACACGTTCCTGTCATAGTATGTTAACTGTTGAACTTCAAGTATTAGCTTTTCTTCTCTTGCTGACATTTCTAGGCTCTTAAGAACTCTGAAACTCTAAAGGTTGAATTTTAAGACTTAGTTCTTGAAGGACAATTAACATTTTGTTCTCTCTTCCCAACTTCTAAGTTGATTTGTCTTGGAAATTGGAAAACCTAGGAAGGAGTTTCTACCTGAAAGCCTGCTGCTTCCAAGTCTTTTTTTTTTTTAAAGAAAGAAGCATGTTTCAAGTTTCAAATGAGAGCTTTTTGATTGTGAAACTCTGTGGTGAATAGGTGGAGAGTACCAGCAGTTTGATATATGAGGTTTCTTCTGTCCCAGGACAGGAAAAGAACTACAGCAGATGCCTAAGAGGTTTTGCAGGCTTCTCTCCAAAAGCACCATGTCAGATGCAGTGTAGGAAGCATAACTATTACTCTTCGTGAGTTTTATAGGCAAACATGGCCTAAGTGTTTTGGTTTTAATGTTAGAGAAGAGGGGGCACAGGAACCTTTGAATTTTCATATAAAAAAGGTAATTGGATTGGCACTGCAAACTATAAAGGAAATTGTTACATGTCCTCCCTTTTCAGTGTATCTACCTGGGCTTGTGTGGGCTGAGCATGACTCTTAGGTGAATTAATTACTGTTCTCTTTGCTCTTACAAAATTCCTTACAAAAGCAATTTAAAGAAAAATGACTTTATTTGTATTTGTTGTTTAAGGATAATTTTTCATAGTAACAGAAAGCAGTCTCAGCCAGATTCTTCCCTTTTTATTTTGTCTGGGAGCTCAGCCCAGGGATGGTACTATTCACATCATGGGTGGATCGTCTTTCCTGAGTTAAACTTATCTAAAGGTCTCTCACAGACATGTCTAGATGAGTGTCTTCCTAGGTGAATACAAATCCAATGAAGTTGACAAATCATCATAGTAGGGATCTTAAATGCTACAGCCTTTGAAAAAGAAAAAAGCATACACCACACTAGCACAAGGCTGAGGGGGTGTGAGAAGGTTCTCATATGGAGAAATTTCATACGTTCTCTACATGAAAAGAAGCAGAGAATAAGTCATGACCATCAGAACAAAGGTCCTGATGACCATGTGTGTGGTCAACAAACAGCTCTATAAAGGGAACCTTAAGGGACGTCATACTGCAAGGTAGAAAGTAAGAAAGGGGTGGAAGCTTGGGACCCAACACACTGGATTCCAGCACATATTTGGTAGATTGGAGTCAAGTCAGGAATCTCAAAAGCCTTGCCTTTGAGAGGTTCTACAGGATAACTAAATCATGAACCAAAGAAAAACTGATTAAAGCCACACCTGGAAGAGATTGATAAGGAAGAACAAATAAATAGAGGTTAAAAGTTACCAAAGACAAATCGAAGTGCATTGTAGCCTTATTGCACACAACCTATCATGACCTAGAATTCTAATGACAGAAAAACGTATGAGAAAATTAGCTGATATCCATATCCGCTCAAAATATTAACATTCTATTTCCCTTTAGAAATTGCTTCAGAAATAGTCTATGCTAAAAAAAAGCATGTTCAGGATGACCAACTTTAGATGTTGAAGTGACTCAGATATTGACTAAGATGTATCTATTTTCTTTCTCTTTTCAGTTGATGACATTACTTACAGAACAATCTCACAATTCTGTAAATGGTTTTTGTTCTTTAGGCATTTTAATAAAGACAGTGAGAAGAAAGTGTAAGTAAGAATGAAAAGAAATAAGGGCTTATAACCAGTAAAAAGCTAAACAAAAGTAAATAAAGTAAAATAAGTAATTCTGTTTCCTAAAGTAACTCACAGAAATATCACAGAAACTCTTAAACCTTCTGGCACTGCAGGGAGTTATGGGATTGCCAGGATTCAGGTTTTTTTTTTTTTTTTTTTTTTTTTTTTTTTGTGTGTGTGTGTGTGTGTGTGTGTGTGTGTGTGTGTGTGTGACATGGTAAACCATCCCTCCAGATGCCAGCCTTTTCCCTGATAGAGCCCACAACCAAGCCCCGTGGGGTCTTGGGGAATTTCCATTTGAACCTGGCTGTCTGCAGTAAGTAGAGGACTTTGGGAAGTTTCCACTTGGGGGATCTGCTATCTGATTTCTTTCCTTCAGTTCATCCTCTAGGGGCCTTGCAAATGCAGCTTAAGGTTATTTGAGCCTCTTCCTTGGCCTTATCTTCCCATGCTATCTGTCTTCTCAAAAGCTGGCCTGGCAGGAGCTTTGGTGACACAGGCTTAAGGTTGCAGCAGTAAAGGAACGGCCATCCCAGCGTCTAGACAAAACCCTGCGCACTCGCCAGCCTTCTTTCCTTAGTGCTGCCATACTCCTGCAAACAAGCAGTTCCAGCAGTCAGGCTGTGGGGAGCTCTTGGAAAGTGCTAGAACCCTAAAATAATTGTCACTTTCAACTCTGGGTGAAATTACAAATAAAACCTGAGTGATGTTCTCTAACTTCTTTAACTTAGAAACAAACATAAAAGCACTTAGGAAGTATCAAGCAAATTAAGAAAAAAGGAAAGGAGAGAAGAAGGGACTGGAGACTATACGAAAGAAAGGAAGAATGGAAGAAAGAAAGAAAGAAAGAAAGAAAGAAAGAAAGAAAGAAGAAAGGAGAAAGAAAGAGAGAAAGAAAGAAGAAAGGAAGAAAGAAAGAGAGAAAGAAAGAGAAAGAGAGTGAAACAAAGAGAAAGAAAGAAAAGGAAGGAAGAGGTGAAGGAAGAGGAAACAAAAAGTAAGGGGACAGAAGAATGGAGGGAGGGAAGGACAGACAGAATAGGTAAGAAGGAATTTTTCTCTAGACTACAATCCCCAAGGAATTATGGAAGAAGGAAAATCCAAAACTGATGTCTTGGCAGCTATATGGATGGAAACAACACCTCTCCACCAGAAACAATGCTAGTGCCACCCTAGATGACCTCTTTGGCAAACAGTAAAATCATTAATACCATCAACATCATCTTGTAAATGATGACTACAGTGCAGAGATCCAACAACAGAACAATATCCTTCAATGATATTCCTACCGTGGTTGCTGCTAATGTTCACAGTGCTGGGTGTGGCGCGGTACCGTCATCTAGGCTGCTCTCTAGGCTCAGGCTGAAGGATTACCTGAGCCTGGAAAGTCACAGTCAATTTAGACATGGCGCTGGCGCAAACACATCTAAAATAAGACAAAGACATTATGAGCACGGCACAGTAGTTCAGTGTAGTTCTGTGTAATTAGCATGTTCCAAGTAACACACACAGACACTCAGACACCCTGGCCCCGCACACACTTTCTCATTATGTATAATATTATGTTACTCTGTTTTGTGCTAGATTCCATTTAGATTAAGGTGCATACGGAAGAGAGATTTTATTTTGGTTCATGATTTCAAAAGGATGAGACTCTGTCATGTAGGGACAGGGAAATGGCGACACGTGGCAGACATGGTGGCAGGAACAGTAAGGCACAGTGCTTGAGATGCAAACGAGGCAGAGGAACAGGGAGGGAGGGAGGGAGGGGCAGGAAGGGAGGAAGGGCGGGAGGGGGAGAGAGCTGGAAGCCAGGCAAGAGGAAATAATCTCAAAGCCCGTTTCCACTTTTGTACTTCCATTCTTCTAGCATGGCTGCACCCCTGAACCTCCCCAAATAGCACAAGCAAATGGGAAACAAATATTCAGACACCAGAGCCTGTCGCGCGATTCTCCTTCAAACCTCCACAAACTCCTATATGACTCTTTCTGTGGGGGCAGAATACCTACAGAGAAAAGAAGTTTGAAGTAGGAAACAAAATGTTGAACTCATTTTCAACCGAGGAAAATATTTTATCCCTTCCACGTTGAGTTGTCCCGTCTGGATCCCCCAGTCTTTCTAGCCTGCATCTCCCACCACAGAAGCTGCTCATCGTGAGCTGCTCTTCCTTAGATCCCCAAGCTTTGGGCACTCCAATTGGTCTTTAATGGTGGCTCTTCCCCAGGGTTTTCTCAGGTTACTGGGGTATGTGTAGAAGACCATCCAAGCCTAGGAGAGGTCTCCTCCTGAGTCATCTTTAGCCAAGACCGAGGCGATCAGATAGGAGATGGGACTGTGGTTTTACCCTCAGCTAGGGGAGAGCTGAATGTCCTGCACTGTTTGTCAGAGTAGTCTTTGTTCTGGGTTTACCTGCTGTTCCAATTTTCATCTATTTCTGGGATAAAATACTCTGATCAAAACAACTTAGGGGAGAAAGGAATTTTTTCAACCTTACAATTTCCATTCCTGTATAGAAATTGAGATAGAACCTCAAATAGCTAACTCCGTCATATCCAAGATCAAGGTCTAACTCCAGCACATCCAAGATCAAGGTCTAACTCCATCACCTCCGAGATCAAGGTCTAACTCCATCACCTCCGAGATCAAGCTAACTCCATCACCTCCGAGATCAAGCTACCTCCATCACATCAAGGATCTGGAGCAGAGGACTGAATGGTGTCATGTTCATTTGCTTGCCTGTGTCTAGCCTGACTTCACTCTGCACAGCTCACAACCCTTTCCTTGTGCCTGGCGCTGTACACACTAGGCTGAGTCCACGTCAATTAACTTACTCATCCAGATTCTTTCAAGGTGATTCTAGGTTTTGTCAGGTTGACAGTTAATGGTAACCATTACACCAGTTAAACTGACACTAAAAACACCCAGGGAGCCTTCTGGGGAATAGCCTAGGAATCAATTTCACTCGCTTGGTGTCCTTTCCCCCTTTACTCTCAACTGTAATAACGTGGGGAGCAGTAGGTTCCCCGTTCTGAGCTCCTGGCCTCCCACTCATTCTCATCCTGCCTGCAGTACTGCTATCTTCAAAGTGCTGTTCCTCCTTGTGATGGTAAGCACCCTGGTTCGTTGTTTTAAACTATGAAGCTACACTGATCAAACAGCAGATGGGAAAAGGAGGCACATATCAGCTTCCTGCATGCAACCTTTCTCAGCTCGTTAAGGCTGGAGTCTCTGAAGGCCACCAGAAACCCAGACCCTTCCTTTGATTGTTGCTGCTAAGATGAAAGCTGGCACGCAGCACATTTTGGGTTCGTCACTCACAGTCCCTTCTTCCCTCGCTGCAGGATAATCAATGCTTTAAACAGACTCAAAGTGCCATTGCCCTGGCTCTCAGGATATATTGCTTCTGTTATTGCTCTCTATTTTTACCTCCAGACCCACAGTTCTTGGAACGATTGATGGGGGACGCTTAAGCCAACTGTGGCAATCCCGAAGAAAATGACAGCTCTCTCTGTTTGTCTTGTTAGGAGTTTAAGGCACAGAATTGGGTAAGAATTGTTATTCATCTCTGGGTGGAACCTTTGCCATCTTAGTCGGGAAGAGCTTTATGCCACTGATCTGACCTGCATGCTTTCTGTATTCTGAGAATCCTGTAAGATTTTGTTCTGTGTGCTATGGTCACACTCTGATCTGCATTTACTCCTAGGCCCAATCATGTGACTTCCCACTTGAGTAATTTTTGAGAGATTAAGCTGTGCCCCAGGCCATGCACCCCAGTACTCAGAAGGTAATGATTAAAGAGATAGATGGACCTGGCCACTCTGGATAGTCTCAATGCCACCCTGGCGAGTAGCATTGTGATTCAGATGTTCAGACTGCTTTGAGGTCCACAGATGTGAGCATCCAGGTAAGCAAGATGGCGCGGACTGGAAAGGCTGACTCATTTGCCCTCTCTTCCCAGTTTGTGTTCCTGGCACTGACCTCACATTAGACAGTAGAGGATGAACTAATAAACTAATAAACTTTTACACTTCTGGGAGTGACAAAGGCTCATGCTAATCCTTCTTGCTGCAAAGTCAGAAAAAGAGCCAAAGAGACAAAGGCACCCACATTTCCTAATGGAAGAAAGATAACATATGCAGGCATTAAGCATTGTAGCAGGGTGTGGTCAGCAGGCATATTAGTCCTGTGTTGGTGGACTTTTGTTCTTGGAGCAAACCTTTTGGGAAAGAATTTCCAAATTCCCGACTTAGATAATAAAAATCAAATGATTAATTTGTGTTTGTATTGGGAAAATGTTGCTGTTTTTAATGTTTTCCCTATGAGGCTGCAATCATGTGTTTCTGCTAGTATCTTTGGTTCAGATCTCATGAGGTCTTCTATAAACTTCCTTGAGAGTTTCATCTGTCAAGACATTGTTAAGTCATCTCAGTCTCTTTAGAAGTAATCATTGTTTCCTGGCCTGCGTCGAGAAGGATCCCCAGAGACGACAGGAGCTTGGCACACACTGACACTTGCGTGGTATGGCAGGACTACAGTGTAGAACCAGCTCCACAGAGGAGGGCTTTGGTTTGGAATGTCACCATGAATGTGTGAGGACAACAGCCACTGTGGGCAGCACACATGATTCTGTGGAGACAAGTTCCTTTGGTCTGTGGAAGGACAAAATGGCTCTAATGTTTCCTAAAAACAAACAAACAAAAACGAGTCTTTAGGATAATGTGCAACATTCATATTTTCCAATGATCTTGATGATCCACACTGCCACTGGTGAGAAGTGGCTGTATGTGGTATTTTCCTATAAAGATATTTTGATTATTCTTTGGCTATGGGTATCAACTCAAATAAATGCTATTGTTGGTGGCTTCTCACAGATGCCCCAGTGTTCCAGTGTTCCTGATAGCCCTATTTGCAAGGAATGGCTCAGAATGTGCCTTACAAAGGGTGCTTGTCCTCAGCTCCGCCTCAGCAGTCGCCTGCCTCCCTGGCCTGGGGTGCTACACATCCTTACCCTGTAGCTCTCCTCTTCTGGGTAGTTCACCCAGACTTTTTTGGGTTGGAATGTGTGATGTTTTTATCACTCCTGAAGGGCTGTGCATGGAATAATACTTTATAAAATCTCCATATGAACAATGGCCTCGGGATCCAATCCTGGTATCTTTTTCATTTCAAAATTATTTGAACCTTGGTTAGAATTCTCCTAATTAGTGTTCATTGTGTCTCAGTTCCTATTTTGATATGTATTAATAGCAAAAGTATTAAGTGAAACCATAGAAACCTCTGGAGGAGGAGTTCTCTTCACTTAAAAACAACAAACATTTATAATTTCATTTCCAATTATATTTTAAAAACCCTGTTAACAGTGGAAAAGTATAATTCGGTAACAATCTTTCCCACCAGTTTAGTCTCCTTGAACAGCACCTTGGAGTATGATTGGCCAGCTCCTTGGAAAGAATGATTTGAATCAGGCTGGTTTCCTCCTCATACCTGCCAGTCTTCTGCTGTGGCTCCTCTGTGGATCCCAGACGTGTCGTTGGAAGATCACGTATTTTTAAAAAGCTGGTTCTGTTTCTACATCATTAGTGCCATAATCTGAGCTTTCTTTTGGCTTCAGTTTTGAAAATGTTGACTTGCAATTTACTGCTTCAATTTTGCTGTGAGTTCAACACGGTACCCAGATGAGCTGGATGATCTGAGGTCCTCGTCACTCGCTGCGATCTCTATTGGCTGCTTCTGGCAGCTCCTCGAGATGCTGATTCCCATGACACACACAGACCAGCGGATGGGATGCCACAGAACAGGGCCTTGATGCTGACGGCACCGAGCTGTCTCCAGGCATCTACTGACCCTCGTTGCCAAGGCGCTCAGTGCTGCCCCAGGGCCACGTGGACCCAGAGATGTGCTCAACTTCTACGCTGTGTGCAAAGTTCCCGTCAAGAAGGAGGGACTCACCTTTGCCTGGTAAGTGTGTAAATTCAATACTATGAGTTTCTTTTCTCACTGTTCTGACAGAATTCCTGACAAAATCAGCTTACCAAAGGCTTCGAAAGGGTAGGCCATCATGGCCACCGGGAAGATGGCTGGCCACATGACACCCAGTCAGGCAGCAGAGTTCTGTGCTCAGCTCACTTTCTCCCCAACTATTTTTTAATTCCACGACTACACCCATATTCAGGGTGTGTCTTCCCTTCTTAGTTAAAACATTCTGGAAACATTCTGATAAATATGATCAGAGATACATCTCCTAGGTAATCTAAATTCCAGTCAGCCTGACAATGCTGTCACAACAGCACATGATTGGCTGCTGATAAGGACTAACGTGCAGAGAAAGTGGCCTGAGGGTGGCACAGAAGGCTCTCCTGTGAAGGTGACATGACTGTAAGGATTTCATCAAGGGCCAGTTGGAGATCATTTCAGGCAAATTTACATTTACTATCAGAAGACAGGAAAGCATATGAGTCTATCAGAGGAAATCCATCGTTTGTTTTTGATCAGTGTGAGGTGGGTGTAAGTAAGAGGGATGGTGGGTAGGAAGTGAAGTCAATCCTAGGCACATGCGCTGATAGCCAGGCTTTTGTCAAAGGACCAGAAGTCTGTGGGGCACTGGGAGCACAGGCTGGTGGGATATGCAGGTATAAAGAAGACAGTGTGGAGGAGGCTGCAGTGGCTGACGACAGTCAGGCACAGAGTAGTCACTGTAGGAACAGGCATCTCAGAATAGAATCCAGAGAGAAGGTAGTCCTTCCCAACGCACAGAGTCAGAGCTTTGTCATTAGTTCCCTCCTAGCTCTTGAAGACTTCAAGTCTTTGTAAATTCAAAGCAAACATGGTTATGTCCCTGCTGCTCATGTGCCAGTTTTCATCTGTCTGCAGGAATCACATCTGTTATGTTGCTCGTACACTGCAGAGCCACACATGAGGAATAGTTTCTGCAATCCCCCAAACAAGTGTAACTGCCTCTTTCTACAAGTGCAAAGTATAAGAATCTGGGTTAAGACTCCCACTGGGGCACAGAGCCAGAATGCATACTCTGAGGCCACTGGCACAAGAATTCCTAGGGAAAACCCCAACCCCATTTGCTGAATGTATAAGAAGGTATTGGCTTTCCTTCCCTAGTTTCTTACCTTGCCTATATGATACATTCTCTAAAACTGGAAGGTGTGTGGAGGAGACCTTGAAGAGTCTACTAGGTACTCAAAGTCCAGTTCTCTACAGAGAAGAGCACCACAGTAGAACGTGTTTGCATTGTTTGCATACGGTCTTCCAAGCTCAGCCATATGCTTCTGCAGCCTACAGTGATGCAGAGCAGCAAGTTAAGGATGAGTGGGGAGCGAGTGAGATCTGATAGCTGACAAGGTGGCAGTAGGAAAATGTCAGGAAATCCAGAGTCTCAGGAGATTTCAAGAGGCGCAGCTCAGTTTTTCTTAGCAGTATAGAGGCAGCCAGTTCCGTCGACTTAATAATCCTTCAGCTACTCACCATATTTATTTATTTGGATTTCACTTTTATTTCAAGGTCTCATGCAACCTGTACCAGTCTTGTGTGTACCCAGTGATAAGCCTGAAAACTCCTGATACCCCCACCTTCAACTCCAAGTGCTGGGATTACAGGCATATGCCATCTCCTAAAGATTACTAAAGGGCATGGATTCTTCCTTAGGGATGGTGGAAATCTTTCTTTTACCTGAAAGAGGGAGTCTCCATCTTGGGCCAGTGGGTCATTCATTATAACCTCATTTAGTCTTCACTGAAGCAAGAAATGGGCAACCGTATGGGTGACACCACACTTCATTCAGAAGAGTTTCACAGTCTGCCAACCAAACCTACTGTCTTATAAGTAGCTGCCAGGGACCAGTGACCACAGGTATCTTCTGTAGTAATCATCCAGATACAGGAAACCATGGGATCATGTGACCAAAATTCCAGGATGCACGGCCAGCTTGCATGCATCTTCCACTGCCTCCTGTGCCATTTCAAGCCTGCTGGTCGGTGCTGAAGCTATATTGCACAGGTCCATGTTATTTTCACTATGTCTCAAAAAATATTATATATTACTATAGGTTAAAGGCATAAATATATCTAATTAATTAATAATGTTTCATCAAGCTTGGAGAGATCACTCACTCAACAGTTAAGGTCTTGTACTATTGTGGAGGACTTGAATTAAGTTCCAACCCTTCATGTTGGACATCAAACAACTGCCTGTATCTCCAGCTTCAGCAGATCTACCTCTTATTGATCTTCCTGGCTTCCTACATACACATGAGCACACACACACAGAGATAATACACACAACACACACATACACACACACAATTAAATTAAAAAGAATATAATGTGTTCCATCATATTCAGAACTCATTCTACATTTTTTTTCTGGAAATAAATTTTCTAGTCTACCCTCCAGCTCACTATCTTTGAGCATGAGGATCAAACAGATGTCTCTGCCACCACACTGCCTGTGAAAGGGAATGGCCCCATTGTCTCACATATTTGAATGCTTGGTCCCTAACTGGTGGAACTGTTTTGTTTTGTTTGTTTTTTTTTTGTTTTGTTTTTGTTTTTTTTTGTTTTTGTTTTTTTGAGACAGGGTTTTTCTGTGTAGCCTTGGCTGTCCTGGAACTCACTCTGTAGACCAGGCTGGCCTCGAACTCAGAAATCTGCCTGCCTCTGCCTCCCAAGTGCTGGGATTACAGGCGTGCGCCACCACTGCCCGGCTACTGGTGGAACTGTTTTAAGTAGCATTAAGGAGGTGTGGTCTTGTTGGAGGCGGTATGCCACTTGGCTTTGAGGTTTCAAATGCCCATATGAAGTCCAGTTCTTTGCTCTCTGTGTCCAACATATGAACAATATGTAAGCTCTCAGCCATTACTTCAGAGATGCCTGTCAGCCTGCCTGCCCCTCCTGCATACTGTCATGCTCCCTACTATGGTGGATATTCACTTTATGCATTAAAACTATAAGCGAGCTCCCAGTGAAATGTTTTCATTTATACGTTGCTGTGGTCATGGATTCTCTTTACAGAAAGACAGTGGCTAAGATACTGCCCACTTCCCAACACTGGTACCGCTGCTTCTATACAAGGAGTTGTCAGCCAGAGTGAGTGGAGTGAACTCTCACCTGCTGGACTCTTATACCTCCAAGTTTAATGTGCAGATGAAATGTTTGATAAAGCTCCCAGTGTAGCAGGTTCGAGTGATGTCCAAGATTCTACAATATTAATGAGCTCCTGGGGAGGCAAATGGAGTAGGGCCATGAACCATGCTTGGAGTAAAACAAAGTTGTAGAGACAGACACACTTTGGAGCTCATTCAGAATTCATGCCATGTAAACAAGACCTCTCAGCAGACAACCTTTCAACTAAAGCCCCTGATATGACACATTCTTATCTGATTATTGGGGAATTTCATATAGGAAGGTAACCCCTTTGCCCAGGGGCCACTATTTTTTGGTCCTGACTCTGACTTAGAGTCCTTGTCTAGCTCATGCAATCTGTGGATGCTCACTATTTTAGCCTTTGCTTTGAATGAGTACTGGTCTGTCCTTGATTGCCATGTCCTGGGCAGCCACAGAGTCCTGCCAACTTGCAAGAGAAATCCAAACTCCCAGTTCCTTAGACCCTGGATTCAGAGAATCCATGTCACTCAAGTCCTTTACTTTACCAAAGACCATGAGCTGGTCACAGCAGTGAGAATTTGTGCTCTAATATCTAACATCTAACACCCTCTGGATAAATTGCTTTACAGTCATTCCTTGCCTATCCAACAGGCTAATTCATTTAAATTCTCAATTTACATGGGGGTCAATGTATCCTATAACTAGTTAGTTCTAGCTATTTTTGTTTCGGAATTTATCTATTGGTGATTGTTCTCACAGGTAAGTGGTGTTTCATAAATTACATGTATATTCCTCTTGATAACCATCAGGTTTCTACCTAATATGGTTTCTGAATATCACCACTGCCTAATTCCTTTCCTTTGCCCTGATAGGAGGGTAGCTAGACTCTGGTGTAGAATGTCTTGTGGAGACCAGGCAGCCCAAAGATCCTCAGGGAGACATGTTGCCAGCTACACATTTGGTTTTGACTGATGCTGCTGGCACTGAGTATGTAAAGGAAAGAGGAGAATGGGCTGTTAGTGATAGGTTCCTGGAGTATCGCTTTGAAAACCAAGACAGCATTCATAGACAACAGAAATGGAAATGAGAACTAGAGCCATGGGCGTGGGAGGAGGGGTGCCCCACCCAGGTTCACTGGGTTTGAAGTGCCAACAAGAGTCCTATGTGGAAGTTCTCCAGGAGTGGGCATAAAACAGTGACTGGGACATACTGACATCAATAGCCAGGGAGATATCCCCAGTTCATCCCTAGAGAGATGACATCTTAAGAGAGAGTGTGCAGGGTAGAGCTGAAGGAGAAGGAGAGCCAGGAAGTATGTTCTAAGAGAGGACAGTTAGCTGTTCCTCTACCTATTTCTACCCCTGGCCTGCCAAGCTGGGTGACATTTTCATCAGCTCCATGGAAGGTGCCAAAGGGTCACACACTATTGATGAGTGCATTCTTCATGGCGGGCCTGGTTAACAAGCCATCGTCATCCACTTCTTTCCAGAATATCAGGGGACTGGCTCACAGTGCCTGGTGCCAGTCAGGGTTCAGATGTGAACTCTGGGTCCATTGGGAGAAAACAAGCTGAGAGGGTAGGATTGGGTGAGGCAGGATGGAAGGTGTCTTAGTCAGGGTTTTACTGCTGTGAACAGACACCATGACCAAGGCAAGTTTTATAAAAGACAACATTTAATTGGGGCTGGCTTACAGACTCAGAGGTTCAGTCCATTGTCATCACGGGAGAAACATGGTAGCATCCAGGCAGGCATGGTACAGGAGAAGCTGAGAGTTCTACATCTTCATCTGAAGGCTGCTGGTAGAAGACTGACTTCCAGGCAACTAGGGTGAGGGTTTTAAGCCCACACTCATAATGACACACCTACTCCAACAAGGCCACACCTCCTAATAGGTTCACTTCTTGCACCAATCATATACAAACTATCACAGAAGGTATTTGCAAAAATGTACTGCTCTGGAGAATGCAAGGTGAGCTTATTAATTTATTAGGTGATATTCATGTTAATCGTGAGTTCACAAAATCCAATGTGAGGTCTCAGCAGCAGTGCTAAGAAAGGAGATGGAGGATGTGAGGGTGTAGATGATTCCAGGAGTCACACAGTAGTAGAGAATATATGCTATATTCACTCTGGAGATCCTCAGGCAACCATACACACACCTTATGCACGATTACCAACCAGCACACCTAGACACACTTCTAAGTTAGCACAGAAGTACATGCACTTGGAGGCTGGCACACAAGCCTACAGGCAGACACTCACAGGCAGACTGACATAGGTCAAGGTGAAAGGGCAAAGGTGAAAGCTCAGGCCTCTAACGTCAAGGGACTATTCACAATCACAAACATGGCATTTTGCTGGAGTAGTGTGGCGGTTTAAATGAGGATGGCTCCCACAGGGTCATGGATTTGAACACTCGGTCGCCTGGGAGTGGCACTGGTTAAAGGATTAGGAGATGTGGTCACACTGGAGGAAGTATGTCACTGGGGTATGCTTTACACTGTCCTCTCCGGCTGCCCGTGGGTCCACATCATAGCCACAGTGTCCCAGCGCAGGTATAGCACACTGACTAAGACAGCCACATAACAGATTGCACTCTGGGTTTCCTGGGCATCAGGTGGCAGCCATCTTGTGCTGACCCACACACCCCACGTCCAGCTTTAGCCATCCACGTCAGCCCCAGAGTGTTGAAACACAAAATGAGCCTTAGGCCTCTCTGCTCCCTATGGACAGAACCAAACACATTTTGTTTTTTCTCCTTTAGAATCTGGATCATATCCCTTCATGTGTGGTTCCTTAATTGCTTTTTGCCTGTCCTCAGAGTTGTGGAAATTGTCATTTTATAATAAAGTAAGAAGGAATTGTGCAGTGGGAAGCTGTTTTCCAGACTGTCCATACACTTTTATCTTTCCTCATTTCACAAATGCGGGTGTTTCGCTGAAGCTATTATTGAAGCTCTAAACGTGAAAGGATCCATGCTCGCTCTAAGTGCCCCGTGCCCGTCAACTTGCAGACTAACAGGAGACAGCCGGCTGAGGAACGGGCCAGGTGTGGGAGCATCCACAGAAGCGCCTACCCTGGCTGCACACCCGAGCCATCCGCTCCTGACTTACAAGCAGAGGAAAGGTCTGGGACCATCTTGCCATCAGATCTAGGGACTGTCTCTTTCTGAAGAGTTTTCCTTGTTCAGACTTGTGTCTTTTGAAGAACAAGTTCAGTAGTATAATTTCTGGTGGATTGTTTTCGTATCATACAGTCTCCACACATTAAAAGGCAACAATGGAGATCAGAATAATGAAGATTCTTTAGAGACTGGTGGGAAGCTCAGAGGTGAAGCTGTACCAGGACACATGATTAATAGACAAGTTTCTAGTTTCCCACTTAGTTGCTCCCAGCTGGTCAGTCAGGATTGTAAAATGCTGTGACAAAGACCAATTCAGCAGGCCCAACCAAATCTGCCCACAGCTTAAAACCCACAGCATGCTAAGTAATATAGATGATGATGATGATGATGATGATGATGATGATGATGATGATGATGATGATGACGATGATAATGTTGTTGTGGTGGTGGTGGTGGTGATGGTGATGACAATGATAATGATGAAGATGATGATGGTGATGGTGATGATGATGTTTGTGAGGCAAGTGGAACATGCCATCAGACAGAACTGGTAAGGCTGAGAGAGCCCAAACCCTGTGAAACTCAGAATTGAATACATTAGGCATGGGGTCAGATCCATGCCAAAACCTGCTCTGAAACATGTATCCACAACACCCCGCTGAGAGGACCATGACAATCAGTCACATAAGGAAAAACTGAAGCCCTTTCCCATGCTAACAGAGCTTAACTACTGCCTCTAACTGAGCAATGCATCTATCTTGGGATCCCACCCCATTCCTCAGGGTCTATAATGTCCACAAAGTGCACAAGAGTTCACGAGAACCACCAGAGTGGCTGACTTGCTGAGCTGAAGCATTCATCACTGGTCCTTAGACCTTCATGGCAGCCTCACCCCCCTGCCAGCCCTGCTGCTGCCCCAGATGCTGCCTGCCAGCTGCCCGTAACAGCCATCTGTCATTGCCCACTGAAACGCCCCTGCCGTAGCCCCTTCTGCTGACATCAGTGCTGCCATGGTAGCGGGTGAGACTTGGGAGCCTGGTCACCTGCCCTGAGGGGGCTTACCTCCTTAGGCCTGTGATATTTTGGTCGAACCTCTGTTCTGCAAAAGACTATGACAACAACGACAACAACTACCATGATTACGATGACACCGCTGGGATCGGGGAAGACTACATCTTCCTTCCCATTATTCTCAGTGCCTCTATGAGGGTGCTACCCCACCCACTCTCTCTTGTCGTCCCGCCCTGGCATGCCCCTATACTGGGGCATCGAACACCCTCAGGCCCAAGGGCCTCTCCTCTCACTGATGTCCAGTAAGGCCATCCTCTGCCACATATCTGGCCAGCGCCATGGGTCCCTCCATGTGTATTCTTTGGTTGGTGGTCTGGTCCCCGGAGTTCAGGGGGTGTTGACCTGTTGACACTGTTGCTTCCTGCATGGGTCTGCAAACCCCCTCAGCTCCTTCAGGCCCTTCTCCCACTCCTTCATCGAGGACCACACACTCAGTCCAACGGTTGGCTGTGAGCATCTGCCGCTGTATTTGTCAGGCTCGGGCAGAGCCTCTCAGGAGCTAGCTGTATCAGACTTCCATCAGCAAGCACTTCCCAGCCTCCACAATAACATCTGGGTTTGGTGGCTGTATGTGGGATGATCCTTCTTCATTCTTCTTAGGCTTCATATGGTCTGTGAATTATATCTTGTGTATTCCAAACTTTGGGGCTGATACCCACTTATTAGTGAGTACAAACTGTGTTTGTTCTTTTGTGACTGAGTTAGCTCAGAAGATATTTTCAAGTTCCATCAATTTGCCTGCGAATTTCATGAAATCACTGTTTTTTTAATAGGTGAGTAGTATTCCACTGTGTAAATGTACCACATTTTCTGTATCCATTCTTCTGTTGAGGGATATCTGGATCGTTTCCAGCTTCTGGCTATTATAAATATGGCTGTGATAAAGATAGTGGAGCATGTGTCCTTATTATAGTTGGAGCATCTTCTAGGTATATGACCAAGAGTTGTATAGCTGGGTCCTGAAGACCAGTTTTCTGAGGAACCTCCAGACTGATTTCCAGAGTGGTTCTACCAGCTTGCAATCCTACCAGCACTAGAGGAATGTTTCTCTTTCTCCACATCCTTGCCAGTATCTGCTGTCACCTGAGTTTTGATCTTAGCCATTCTGACTGGTGTGAGGTGGAATCTCAGGCTTGTTTTGATTTGCATTTCCCTGATGATTAGGGATGTTGAACATTTCTTTAGGTGCTTCTCAGCTCTTCTAGTTTTCTCAGTTGAGAATTCTTTAACTCTATTCCCCATTTTTAATAGGGTTATTTGGTTCTCTAGAGTCTATCTTCTTGAGTTCTTTGTATATTTTGGATATTAGCCCTCTATCAGATGAAGGATTGGTAAAGATCTTTTTCCAATCTTGGTGGTGGTGGTGATGATGATGGTGATGACAATGATAATGATGAAGATGATTTGGTTGCCGATCTGTCCTATTGACAGTGTCCTTTGCCTTACAGAAACTTTGTAATTTTATGAGGTCCCATTTGTCAATTCTTGATCTTAGAACATAAGTCATTGGTGTTCTGTTCATGAACTTTTCCTCCGTGCCCATGTGTTTGAGATTTTCCCCGACTTTCTCTTCTATTAGATTCAGTGCATCTGGTTTATAAGGACCTCCACATAAAACCAGATCCATTCTTATCTCCTTGTTCAAAGCTCAAGTACAAGTGGATCAAATAAAACCAGTGTAGGGGAATTCAAGGGTGGGGAGGAGGCAAGAGTCAATGGGTGAATGGGGGAACACCCTCATAGAAGCAGGGGGAGGAGGGATGGTATAGGGAGTTTTGGGGGGGCCAGGACTCTGGAAAGGGGATAACATTTGAAATGTAAATAAATAAAATATTCAATAAAAATTAAAACATTTTCTGTGTTTTAAACATTGAACTTTTCACTATTTAGCTATGGAAAACAATAATAGAGCTAGGAGGATGTAGGAATAGAATATATTAAATAAAAAATAGGAGAACAGAAGCTGAAGCCATCAGTATAAGATAGAAGGAGCATAACACACTGAAATGTGGTATCAGGTAAAGCTAGAGTAGGGACGTACACACAGAAAGACATGGTGCAAGGGAGAGGATGGCTTCTGTGTTATTTTGTGGTGCTAGAAATAAAACTCAAACAGCCCCACAGATGCTTGGCAAGTGCTTTATCACTGAACATATCACCACACATCTATGCACCCATAGTAGTTAGGGTTTTACTGCTATGAGCAGACACCATGACCAAAACAACTCTTATAAAAAACAATATTTAATCAGTGCTGGTTTACAAGTTCAGAGGATCAGTCCATTATCATCAGGGTGGCATCATGGCAGCATCTAGGCAGACATGGGGCTGGAGGAGCTGAGAGTTCTACCTCTTGTTCAGAAGGCAGCTGGCTTCCAGACACCTAGGATGAGGGTCTTAAAGGCCATGCTCACAGTGACATACCTACTCCATCAAGCCCACACCTCCTAATAGTGCCATTCCTTGGGACAAGCATTTTCAAGCCACCACAGCTTCCAAAAGATGTTTTGTGAAAAGACTACATCAAATAGAACACAAGGATAGGGAACAAGTTACAAATCTAATCTGGAAGAAGTGAACCCTCCATTTTTCTTCCTTCCTTCCCTTTCTCCTCCCCTCCTGTCTTTCTTTACACTTTCTGTGCTTTACACTTTTCCATAATTATAACTCTTGAGTGAAGAACCATCTATAGATACTAGGACAAAGGCTGGGAAATATTTATGGAGAAGTAAGGGTTCAATTGAATGACTCTCTATAATGTGCGTAGTGAATGAAGTGTGAATACTTTGTCTATAATGTGTGAATGAAGTGTGAACGCTTTGTCTAGAAGGTGCGTAGTGAATGAAGTGTGAACGCTTTGCAGGCGGTGTCCCAATGGGAAGTTCTTAGTCCAGTTCATTTACTAAGAAAGTTATAGGACTTTTTGCCAAGTGTTTTGAAAGACCACAGAACCACAGTATTACTGTAGCATCTGAAATTGAAAACACATTGGTTTGGGGGAGATGCAAACACTGGTATTTGTTTCTCCCAAGTGGGGAAAGCAGATGGGATAATGTTGTTTGGTGATTCTTTGCTTAAGTTAAATGATTCTATTTGTACTTAGCTGATTAGATATTATTTTTGGATTATTTGTACTACATTAGATATTGCCAATAATAGTTTCATTTTTATTTTGGTTTGTACGTTTGTAAGAATCAGCATATCCCTGGGCTGGTGTACTGACTGGTTCACTTGCAAGTATATGACCATCCATCTGAAAGTTTAGAATATGCTACACAAAGAACAGGGAGAAGCAGCAGACCTGTTTGAAGCCTAATGTGGGAGCTCTGCCTATTTTGAGCATTGTCCACAGACTCTGAAGTCCACCTACACACAAGCTGTGTGAGATTTTAAATTGACCATCTTGGTATATGAAAAATTTCTCACATTAGCACTAGGCGATGCCTGTGGTCTCACTGGGAAAGAAGCATCCTGAGGCCCTGAACCAGCTCTTCTTGTCTTTGGATCAGGAGTAAGCCACCGTGTTCCAGCTTGCTGACATAATTTTAGGAGAATGAGGTTAGAATAAGTCAAAAATGTATTACTGAAAATCACCACTGCCAATAAAAATGGCTACAGGATACAATCCCAAAGAAAATAATGTGGGCAGGATTAGCTATCTACTCAGACTTTACTATTTCCTAGGCCCTTGTAGGTTATCGATTAGCTCCTTAGCTAGTACCCGATACACATTTTTTTCCTGCCTAAAATCACCACAAGATAGCAGTAGTTTCAAGGCCTGGGACTTGTGGCTGTTGTTGCTGCTGTTGCTCTCTGTTGCATGCATGTGTGGAGGCTCCAAAACCTGAAATATTAACAGGCCTACAGGGAATTGTAGTGAGAGCTCCTGGCTGAGACTCGCGGAGATCCAAGATTCCATTCTACTTTCTTAAGAGGAGTGAGACTTCAACTGAATCACTGTCAACTTTAGAAACTGACTTCAGGCACAGATTCAAATCTTGTCATTATCTCTTAAGCTTGTGTTTCCTCACCAATTGATTTTTCTTAAGTCTTCTAGTGAAATTTGCAAGTGTCTATGATAGAAGACATGTAACAACTGAGAGTGAAAAGAAAAATTCAATTTTTAGTGGTTATGTTAAAAATAGAAGATTTATTTGAGGGAGTAAGTAAGTGAGCAGGCCTGTTAGAGAATTACTGAAGTTTTTCAGATTTACACCGACAAAGAGTGTAATGAATCTTATGAGGTAACTTGGTGTCTTTCTGATCAGGCTGCGCCTGAAATAGGAAATGCCTTTGAGAACTCACCTTGTCACTTTGAAAACAAGGCACAGAAGATAACATTTCAGAGTTTGCCTATGTGTGTTTTAATGTTCTGTAGGGATGGAAGGAAGCCTGGAATGAGGGGACTACTGACTGAATGTGAATTATTGACATAGGCAGAGCCTTGTGGATGACTGCAGGGCTTTGGAACCATGGAAAATTGGCAAAGTCATTATGCATATGGACCAGACTCAAGAGGAATGGCCCAACATTTTTCATAAATCTTGTGTAGAATATTAGTGTTTATGGGCATTGACAAATATGTACAAGGACTAGCAACTGCAGCTTCTTCCTCGAGTGGTTACGCCCGAGACTGTTCACCCAGAGCAGCCTCCTGCTAAGGCTAGGCTCCCCCTTGAAGGTCCCGGCTGCAGAGGTAGCGTGGAGACCTCTCTTGCTTCTGGCATCACTGCCATTGTGTCCATGCGTCTGTCCTCGCTTCATCCTTCAGCACCCTTAGTCAGGGGTCAGGGCCCAAGGCCATAGATTGTGGAATGTTAACAGAAACGATTCTTAAACACTGGCCACAGATATTCCACTCTGTCCATAATAAATGGACATTATTAACTTCTATGTGTCTACTGTGGTATCTTGCTCAGTCCTTCCTTTGCATCTCTGGGTTGTGGAGCACATGTGTACAGGGAATGAGAGAAGGATGTTGCACACATATGATGCATATGTGTTCAACATATGGACATATGATGCACTTGGGCATCTCATCCCTACCACACCCTTTGAGAGTCTCTGAATCTGATCCTGAGGTAGTCATCTTTATCAGACTAAGAACTCTTCTTCATTCCCCATCCCTGCCTCCTGGGCTGTCTTTTACAGAGTCTGTAATAGCAGATGTACTAAGAGTGTGTGAGGTTGCCAAGATGCTTAATCTAGCCTTTGATATTGTTGTGCCTGTCACCTCAAATTCCAGATTCAGGAAGACTATCCACTCATCCATGAAGGATGGGGTTCTCAAGGAGGAGGAGGAAGAGGAATAATTTGTGTTGGCCAGACTTTGAAGCAATCAATGCATAAATTAGAGCACAAACTTGTAAACTCATGGTGGAAGTCTCTTGCTTCAGAACATTTTTTCTGGGTTTTATGTTTTATTTGTTTGTTTATTCTTATAATGCTAAATTATTGAGTATCCGTTTCTTGTAAAGAATGTTTCACATTAGATTGGTGTTTACAGGGTAACTGCTTACAAACTTATAAATGGTTTTCATTGACAGCTAAAGGCAAACAGCAGGACCACATTCAGGTTTGCTTGGGCTAAAGGGTGTAATAGACACCTTTCCAATCTCTGTGAATAAGTACCCGCTGCAAAAGCAGCTTAGAAGTGAAGGGCTCATTTTCTTTATAGTCGGTCATGGAGAGGAAGATGTGCAGATGGAACACAGAGCAGATGTTCACATGTATCTGTAATCAAGAAGCAGAAAGCAGACAATAAACAGGACTAGGCTATGAAATCTTAAGGTCTGCCACTGTTGATGTGCTTGCAGCAGCAAGAAGCCACTTCCCCAAAGTTCTACAACCTTCTAACAGTTGAGTCAGCCAGGGGCCGACTGCAAACAGATGAGGGTCTGGGGACCATTTCACAATCAGATAAAAGAGAAGTTGTGGGGAAAGAATGGGTATATCTAGACAGAATGTGCAGGATAACCAACCCCAGGCTGGAGGACATGAGACGCTCTGGGGCTCTCTCCCATTCTTGTGCTTTCTGATCAAATGGTCTCTCATCTCTGCACATCTGCTGCCCTGCAGCCCAGCATCCTTCGCTCAGCACAGGCTCACACGCCTGCCATCTCACCATAGCCATGGACTCCACAGTGCCCATCCTCACTCATCCTTCTAAGGCTCGGGCTCTAGTTCCCATCCCTTTAGAAGGGATCTGGTCTACTTACACTAGATTCCAGATGGTTCCCTTGGTGGGATATAACAACCTTAAAGATATACTTCTTTTCCACTCTAGCATTTTGGGACAGAACTTCTTAGACCTTGTCTTTCCAGTGTCAACCAGGACTGTTTGTCCTTTGAGTTCCTACTTATGAAAGTCTCTTGGGCACATATTAACACTATAGCCATGGAATGCCATGAACCTTATTGCAGGCCTGTAAGACAGAGTCTCTTTAGGTCCCAGACAATGTTGAAATGTTCCAAGTGATTCTGAAATATGTTTTAACTGAGTCATTTGTGTCCTACCCAGGACCCTTTGAAGAAGAAATTTCTTGTTTCTTTGGAGACTCAGTTGTGTCTTGTGATGTTTTCTGGAAACTGTCTTATGAGAGGATGTTTTTGCTGAAGCAGACATGTGGGAGGATCTTTTGCTGAGAACAGATACATGATGTTTTTCTGGAGGCATCCTAGAAAAGGGCATGTGCTGTTTTGCTGGAGAGGATGTTTTAGAGAACACATGATGCTTGGAACGGGTATAAATATAGCCCATCAGACAGCAGATGATGCTGTGTGGTATTGGTCTGCCTTGCCATTATTTGCTGGTCACCTTTTGTCATGACTTCATAGAGAGAAATGCACCAAAGGACTTCTGGTAGTGTTCTGGTCGCTTCTTGCTGCTTCCACAGACTCAGCCTAATTGGAAGTCTCTCAGTTTCTTCTGGATCAAACTGCTGTTTTGGTTCATGGATGGAGTTTGTGAGTGGATCGAACTGCTGCTGCTGATTCCTGGGAAGTGAACTGCTGATATCCTGACAATGCAGATTGGATTAGCTCCAAAGAACTACTTCTGAACAGGTCTAAACCTCCATTGCCCTCTTAACGTTTCCTTTCCATTACCTATGGTTGGTGGTGGGCTAGGGGGTACGTTAAAGCATTTAAGTACACTTATTAAAGTCGATTCTGGAAAATATAAGCCTACAACACTTACCTGACGACAAGTCCACGAGGAGACTCTGGGGAGCTCAAGTATGGCGACCACGGCTCAGCCAAAGCCTCCACTTCTCTCCCATTCCCTCTCCACCCTTCAAATCTTTACATTTCTCCTCCCCAGTGTCATTCAAATTCATGGCTTCTTCTTCCATCCATTGTTATAGTGTGTATGTGTATATAGTCCTAATATCATCTCAGCTCATAGAATATTATTCTTTTGCATGTTTTGTATGCATGCTTTCTGGACATTTCAGGACTTACCATTTGGCACTGGGCAACTTATTAGTGTGCTCATAATGGACCTGACTACCTACAAGATTGGATTGTTTTTCCTTAATTGGATTATTTGAGATGGGAAGACTTGTCATAAAAGTGGATCATTGAGGTCAGAAGACCCACCCTGTATCTGGGCCACACCTTCTGGTGGAAGCCTGTACAAAGAATCCTGGAAGCAGGAAGACCCTGTCTTTTGCCAATGCACCCTCTTCCTCTCTGGGAAGCTTCTCTGTCCTGCTGCAGAGGTGTTCCTTCACTGGTGCCAAAGCTAACTTCTTTGGGATTCCAACATGTACTCAGGACTCCCTCAGGCATTTAGCCTCATGCACTGAAAATCTATTGGATTCTTGAACTTCCCATTGGGAGACAGCCTCTGTTGGAGTAGTTAGACCACAGCCTGAAAGCGACTCCATGAACCCCAATTTAATATGGATTCAGTGATCAGTTCTGTTCTTTTAGAAAATTCTGATATGCATCCTATATATTTCCGTTTGTAATATGGTGATTGGGGTTAAGTCTTAGGCTGTGTGTGTGCATAGCAGATACTCAGTAATTGCTGATTTACATGAGACAGGGCCCTTTGTATTCAAGGCTGGCTGTAAATGTCCTATATTGCTTAGGATGACTTCCAACTTTTGATTCTCCTGTTTCTAACTCCAGAGTGCTAGAATTAGAGGCATGTACCATCACTTGCAGTTGTATATGGTGTCATGAATCAAACCTAGGAGTTCTTATATGCTAGAGAAGCACATTACCCACTGAGCTTTTGAAGGGAAAAGTATTGGCTCAGGACCACCAAGACAAAGTTCTCAGTACAAAGCAGATTAATTTTCCCTAAAGGGACAGAGGGCAAGGAGAAAGAGGCAAAGGCAGGAAATGGTGGGTGAGAGAGAAGGGGAAGGGAACAAGGGAGAAGGAGGAGGGATATCTGTCCTCAAGGGACACAAGGTACCTCTGGATAGAGAGGAGACAGATGTGGCTCTTAGGACAATGGGAATTTGTAGCATGGTTTGACCTGTTGGTAGCAGGCAGGAAACACAGCTACCATCAAAATTCTCAAGTACTACCATTTCATCCTAAATGGAGGTGAGTGACTCAAGAAATAACCAATCTAAAAGTTGCAGGAAGTCCATGAAATGATCAGATTTGCAGGGTCCTTCCTCCCTGAGTTTCTATAAGCAGTAAGGACTGCTGAGAGACTGCTTGAGTGTCTGCTTGCCGACAAGTCCCACAGAGTTTCAGGAATGCAGGGTTCATGATTTGTCATCCAGGCTGAGGTGGGCACTTTATGGTGATTAAAGAATGCCCTGAGTCATTTTTCTTCTAAGGACCCCTCACACAGATTCCCACAACTAAGCACAATGAACCCATTGCTTTGCCTAGTATTCTCTGGTATCGTTGTTTCTTTGCTCTGCCATTGGTTTCCTTCCTGGAGTAAGCAGATTCTGTTCATGGTTCACCAGAAGTTACACAACAGGCCCACCTCCTAAAGGTTCTATGTAACCTCTCCAAAGAGTGTCACCAGTTGGGGAGAGCGGGGTGGAGTGAAATGTTCACACATATGAACCAGCAGGGTACTGAATCACCGTCAACCTGGAGTTCTAGTGTTTTATTAAAAGACAGATTCTCATTCAGTTGTTTACCCCACGTTAGACAATTCTAGAAACGTCTGGGAGATGGAGACTCTGGGAATCCAGAGGCTACTGCTAAGAAACCGGGAGCCAGGGAACATTATGCCGTGCTAAGTGGAGCCTTGTGTAAGCTGTGTTGATGATAAGTATAGGAAAGGGTCGTTCTTAGAAAGTGGAAAAGGAACATGAGTGGCTTGTTGCAGGGCAGGCTTCAAGGAGGAAAACGGAAAACTTACCTGACAGGCTTAGACCCCACGCGTAATTATGAGGGGTCCAGACATGATACTCTCTGTAGAGCAAGGCCTGCCTACTGTGGAGAGTCATATGCTAGCAAGGGGTTGAGCTTTCTCTCGGGAAGGAGCAAGGAGTGCCCTGTCCAGGCTGGACTTCCGGCAGGCACTCAAGCCGACCATTGCAGCAGGAAAGCAGCTCCTGCCGTGTGGGAAGAAGCCGTGTGGCTGTGTGCTGCACAAGAGGTGCCTTCTGCTCTTGGCCCATTCTGGAACTGGCTGGTCACAGTGCGTGAAGGAGTTAAGTCCACAGCTTATCACTTAGAAATTCTACACATCACAGAACCACTTAACTACTCTTGTTATAAGTTATTACTAATAAAATAGCAAATATCCATTATTCATATAATTCGTTCAATGTTTGACTCAAAGTAATTTCCTAGTATACAATTTAGAATACTTCCGTGATATGGGATTTGAACTGCAATTGTAGACATTGTAACTGGGCAGATGTTAAGGATGTCGGCCAGAGGGTCGAGGGTTGGTATAGGATTTGCGAGGTCCTGAATCTGATTCTCAATAGGGCTGGAAAACACGACTGTGATCCCCATACTTATGGAATGGGGGCGGGAGCAGCAGAATTTCAAAGTTGTCTTCTGCTATTTTGAGGCCACTCTAGGCTACATGAACTCCTAAGTAAAAAAAATGAATGAATGAATGAATGAATTAGTAATAAGTTCCTCCAGAAATGAAATTTGAAACAAAATCTAGACAATCCACTAAAAACAGTACTAAACCTAGTGGCTGATTCCCCATAGAACACAAATAAAAACATTTGTTGAACGAAATTAAGATTCCATATTATATATTTCACAAAGCTAATGACTATTAGGTGATTACCACCTCAGGTCTTCACCTTCACCCCCAGTCATTAAAACACGTCCATCAAATGTTACTAAGACAAATGGTATAAAGAAGACTGACCCTTTATAGCGCCTATTCCAGATGCTAGTCTCTGGCATAGGTAACCCTCAGTGACAGGGAAGATGTGACCCTCAAAGTCTACGGCAGTTCCACTCTGCTCCTTATTTTCTAATTCTATGCACTGCAGGGTCATTCCTATTATTTTTGTGACAGAGCCTCAAAGAATGCCGTCACCTCTGAGTTGAAGAACTGCCAAGTCTGCTAGGAGGGGAAACAGCCCTGGGTTCCTTGCTGGTCCAGCTCCTGCAGCTCGCTGGCTGGCCATGGTGGGTGCACCATGCTTCTGTTTTTCTGCAGTGCTCGCCCGTGAGGCTGCATCTCCACAGCCCACAGGCACGGTCCCAACACCGTCCATTCCCCGCTGAGGCCCCTCCTGGTCTTGAAAGAAAATCTTGCTGAGCTCAAATAGCTGGTGCTGAATTGTGGCTGAATGTGACTGTAGGAATTATAGACATGCACTGAAAGTTCCATAACTCATTTCCTTGTTTTTCTAGTCTTTGGGGAAGAAGAATCTAGACAATAAACATCTCTCTAAAGTGCTAGCCAAATTTTTTTCAAATAAGTCTTTAGTCATTCTGTAGGAATTTCTGTGGAAAGCAAAAACAAAAAAAAAATAAGATAATTTCATTTGCACTATTTGTTCCTTTTCAGAATAAACTGAGCTGGTAGGATGGATTAGCGGGACACTGAGCCAGAAGACCTGAGTTCGAGCCCTGAGACCCACAGAGTAGAAGGGGAGAATTATGAAAGGCTGGCATTATTACATCCTCCAGCCTCCAAACATGCTTCTTAGCATGTGTATACCACTTCCTACCACACACATGAAGTAAAAATAAACATGACATTTTCTCTAAAAGGAGAAAGCCTCCTATGCTATAGTCTGATGGATAACTTCTGACTTGCTCCAAGGAGCCTTAATTTCCTGAGATCAGAATTACAGATCACACAGTTTCTCTGCCATTACTGCTTCTGTCTGACTCTCTAGAATCTCATAATTATAATCATATTTTCCTCTAAACACTTGGTTTTCCACATACAACCCCCTGGCAGCCATCCGTCTGTGTCTGGGATTTCCATTGGCTTCAGGGTCTTCTGTTTCAATAGGACCCCAAAGATACTGGGAGGGGAAAAGGGCCAGTGTCCCACACTCTCAGGAGACACATATGATGCAGTACTAATCCTAGTTCAAGGAGAGGGAAACTGAGGTCCATGAATTAGAGACCCACATCCAAGGTCACTTGCATGATTTCAGACCATTTGTCTCAAGTGCAGCACTTCTGACTTGGTGTGGTGTCATTTGCAGCTGTTTGGGGGACCTTAGGTGGGTGCACAGTAGGGCATAGTAAGGTCCCAACAGCCTCATGTGATGAGAGGATTCAGGGTAAAGATGAATTTGGAAGATGTAAAATATTTCCTGGACCCTGTTTTGTAGACTGAGAATCTGCTGATGCACCGACAGCCCGGTGTTAGCTAAACCTGAGGACTTGCTGCCAGTAGAAATGTCTCTGTGTCATCCCACGGCACAGTGTCATCCTCCAGCTGACCAGATCAGCGTCCAGGTAGATAGCTGGGTCTTCTTCTTTGTCCGGACTCATCCTAAAGCCCATTTAACTTCAAAATGCACTTGTGGCTGGGCTTTTACAACTACCCCATTGGAGAAAACAACAGAAGACCTTCTCGTATACCATATGTAATAGCAATAAGAAATGGGTAGGCTCGGGCACTAATGTTTTCATACATAAATGTATAACTAGATAGGTAATTATGTACATACTGGTACAGTACATGAGAAGATGCAGTTAGCACAAAAACAACACCTGACCAGAGGGCTTCAGGGGAAAAGTCTCCATGAAAGACAGTGTAAAAGTAGTAAAGGCAAACTCTGGCTAACTGAAATTATTTGCCATACAGATCTGTAATGTAAAAATGAAAATATATGCACTACAGACAGTGACCAGACATGAAAGTGTGCAATAATGGGATGCAGGTTTTAAAGGTGTGATGACAATGATGAGCATGTTCTAAAGTTTATTTGTAGCATAATATAACTTCACAGGAGGGAATGGGAGAGAATCAGAGAGATCCTGTGTTCGTTCCACATATACATATACATTTCCAGAAAGCTCAGTTTTTGTCATTTTGACACAAGCTGTCACCTGGGCAGACAGAACCACAAGTGAGGAGCTGCCTCTATCACATCATAGGTGAGAGACTGAGTCCATCACACTGCCCGGCGGGCAGGTCTGTGGGCGCATTTTCTTAATTGCTAATTGATAAAGCGGATTCATCCCTCTGAGGGCAGGTGTCCTTGGGCTATACAAGAAATGTAGCTGAGCAGCCCAGGGCACAGTGTTCCCCATCCTCAGTGGTTTCTGTTTCATCTCTCACCTCCAGTTTCTTTGAGTTCCTGCCTTGACTTCTCATAACTGTAACCTGCAGTCCAAGAAAATTAATTCCTCAGCCGGTAAGTTTTGAGCAGTTTTTTTTTAAATCACAGCAACAAAAGCAAATTGGGACACTTCCTGAACTGTTATATCAAAGTTGGAGCAAAGCTAAAGCAAGGTGCAGAAAGAGAGTCTCAACTGCATAACATGGAAGTCAAATAGAGATCATCTGGGCTGCTGGGAAGGGTCTGTGCTTTGATCATCCCAAGGATCTGAGAAGAAGGGAGAGAGAGATTATCTTAGGAAACCGGGGAGCAGGCTTCCAGAGGTGCAGGGCACTAAGCCTCAGTCTCCGTCTGACTCATCAGCCCTCACCTAATTCGCTGCCTCTGGGACTGTAGCAATGTCTGCAGCTTCATGTGACAATCTATCCATCATCCATCCTCCATCCATCCTCCATCCTCCATCCATCTATCCATCCTCCATCCTCCATCCATCCTCCATCCTCCATCCATCTATCCATCCTCCATCCTCCATCCATCCATCCATCCTCCATCCTCCATCCTTCATCCATCATCCATCCTCCATCCATCTATCCATCCTCCATCCTCCATCCATCTATCCATCATCCATCCTCCATCCTCCATCCATCTATCCATCCTCCATCCTCCATCCATCTATCCATCTATCCATCCTCCATCCTCCATCCATCCTCCATCCTCCATCCATCTATCCATCCTCCATCCTCCATCCATCATCCATCCTCCATCCTCCATCCTCCATCCATCTATCCATCATCCATCATCCATCCATCTATCCATCCTCCATCCTCCATCCATCTATCCATCCTCCATCCTCCATCCATCCTCCATCCTCCATCCTCCATCCATCTATCCATCCTCCATCCTCCATCCATCTATCCATCCTCCATCCTCCATCCATCTATCCATCCTCCATCCTCCATCCATCTATCCATCCTCCATCCTCCATCCATCTATCCATCCTCCATCCTCCATCCATCTATCCATCCTCCATCCTCCATCCATCTATCATCCATCCTCCATCCATCTATCCATCCTCCATCCATCTATCCATCATCCATCCTCCATCCATCTATCCATCATCCATCCTCCATCCATCTATCCATCCTCCATCCTCCATCCATCTATCCATCCTCCATCCTCCATCCATCTATCATCCATCCTCCATCCATCTATCCATCCTCCATCCATCTATCCATCATCCATCCTCCATCCATCTATCCATCATCCATCCTCCATCCATCTATCCATCCTCCATCCTCCATCCATCTATCCATCATCCATCCTCCATCCATCTATCCATCCTCCATCCTCCATCCATCCTCCATCCTCCATCATCCATCCATCTATCCATCATCCATCCTCCATCCATCTATCCATCCTCCATCCTCCATCCATCTATCCATCCTCCATCCATCCATCCATCCTCCATCCATCTATCCTCCATCCATCTATCCATCCTCCATCCATCTATCCATCCTCCATCCTCCATCCATCTATCCATCATCCATCCTCCATCCATCTATCCATCCTCCATCCTCCATCCATCTATCCATCATCCATCCTCCATCCATCTATCATCCATCCTCCATCCATCTATCCATCCTCCATCCTCCATCCATCTATCCATCATCCATCCTCCATCCATCTATCCATCATCCATCCTCCATCCATCTATCCATCCTCCATCCTCCATCCATCTATCCATCCTCCATCCTCCATCCATCTATCCATCCTCCATCCATCTATCCATCATCCATCCTCCATCCTCCATCCTCCATCCTCCATCCATCTATCCATCATCCATCCTCCATCCATCTATCCATCCTCCATCCTCCATCCATCTATCCATCATCCATCCTCCATCCATCTATCCATCATCCACCCTCCATCCATCTATCCATCATCTACCCACACACCCGCCCACTGACACACCCACGGCCACGTGACTCACCCCTCCAAACTCGACACCAGAGTGGGAGGAACACACAAACCTCAAAAATTTTGCCATAAGTACTTTGAACATTAAACCAGGAAAGTCAAAGTAAAACTGCCCACATATGTATCTGAGGCTTTGTTATAAAAACTATTAAAACTGTGTGGATGGTAAACAAGTGACAGCCACTTGATATCAGGAATAATAACAATAATGACGGTAATATATCAAAAGTGAGAAAATTGCTGTACATTGTTATAAACAAGAGAAGTTTGAATCCTGGTGATTCTCTGTGTGTCTCTACCTACTCCTTTCTTCTTCACTCTCACCAGGTTTCTTGGTTTCTTGGTAAAAATAGACACTCTATGTGAAGATGGCATCCTTGAGGATGAAGGAGACATCTCCCTGTAAAGAATGAATGCCTCAGTTACTAACCAGAATAGAAGCACAGAGCACCCAGAACACCCTTCTAACATATTTAAAGCCCTGTCCATCACAGAATTTCTTTGAAGATAGCTTCCAACCACAACTGGTATTGGGGGATTTACATGGTTGTTGGTTGTAGTGGCCGAGATCTGACCAGCTCTGGCCGTTTTCAACAAGCCCCCACCTGGGCACTTGGGGATTGTCAACTGAATTTTTACCACTTCCCCCCAAATGGTTGGACTGGACCCTCAGTTTACCAATTGCCTTCTAAACAATATAGAAATATGTTACAATATACTCATGAAAAAATGACAATACACCATAATCACAAGAAATTGGTGCGATTTACTGCCCACCAGGAACACAAAAGCAAACAGATGGTGAAATTCCATGTCTGTTCTGGAAGGTTAAAAATATCATCAGTCATGAACTCAAAAATTGGCAGCAATTAACTTTTATTATTACATAAGTTGCTTGAAGGAAAGTTTCAGGAGCAGAACAGCCTAGGCAGGTCACCTGCAGCAAGCATCTTCTACGGTTTTGGTTGCCCTGTAGCGTGGTAAAACTTTTCCTGAGGAGATGGAACACAAATGTCTTTTCACCCCAGGCAGGGGTCTCATGACTGACTAAAGGACAGACGCCATTAAAATCCAACTTGGAGAAGCAGTCAGTGTTTTTGAGGTTCCTCACAGGAGTGTGGGTGACGGGTTATAATACAGGAGCAGAAATGGCTCAAAGACATCTGCATCACCCGGGGCCCCTGCAGCACGGGAGACAGCTCACAGAAGGTGGGAACCAGCGCACAGCCTTCAGCCTGCATGCAACTAAACAGGTTGGAGAGTGTGCCTTTCCAGTGACTGGGGTCTAAACCTCTTCTAGGTAGCTCTGCTGGATTCTGCTTCGTCTAGGCAGCTGACCTGCTCTCAAATCTGTGCAGTTCAGAACCCTTTCTGTCAGAAGGGGACCCTTAGTTTTTATTGTTTATTCTGGTCAGTTTCTGGGATTTCCAGTTGTTTACCTTCCTGCTTAGAATACATACCCTGAGCTTGTCTTGTGGGTGGAGCTTGTCTTGTGGGTGGAGCTTGTCTTGTGGGTGGAGCTTGTCTTGTGGGTGGAGCTTGTCTTGTGGGTGGAGCTTGTCTTGTGGGTGGAGCTTGTCCTGTGGGTGGAGCTTGTCTTGTGGGTGGAGCTTGTCTTGTGGGTGGAGCTCGTCTTGTGGGTAGAGTGTGTCTTGTGGGTAGTAGGACATGTGACTAGGTTCAATGAATTAGCAAGCTGCTGTGAGTTCCTGGTGGAGGCTGAGTGTTTCATGGACCCACTGGCTGGCAGAAGTCCCAGTTCCTACTGGGCCACAACTGAACGTCTGAATTTCTATCCCAAAGCTGCAGCTGTGTCTTGCTCCCAGTCCAGTCCTACTAAAAGGCTGAAAGCACTATTTCTGGAAGCTGAGGATGGATGAGGTTCTGATGATGGCTGATCTTCACTGTCAGCTTTACATGAGCTTGAACTACCTAGGGCAGGCCTATGCGCAGTTATCTTGATTAGGCTAATTGAGATGTGATGACTTGCCCGCTGTAGGTGACACCATTCCCTGGCGAAAAGGTGAGAGTAAGGCAGAAAAACCACTCACTCCTCTTTTCTTCCTGGCTGTGGTTTCAATGTGATCATCCGATTTAAGCTTCCATTACCATGAATTTTCCACCGAGATGGAAAGTGCTCTTGAGTTGCGAGGGAAAATAAATAATTTTCTCTTAAAGTGCTTTTTCTCCTGGTATTTTATCAACCAATAGGGAAGGCAAATAAGACAGTTCACCATTCTCTCAAAAATCCTGAGACATACTCATCAGTCCTTCTAAAACTCCCTGGATTTTAATTGAGAAGCAGCTTCTGTCGCTTGTAGTTAAGACTTCCAGATTTTTATCCCAGGGCTTTTACATATATATATATATATATATGTAAATATATATATGTAAATGTATATATATACGTGTGTGTATATATATATGTAAATGTATATATATGTAAATGTATATATACGTATATATATACATATATATATGTGTGTGTGTGTGTGTGTGTATCAGAAGTAAATGGCTACTTTGTTTTCTTTAGGCAGAGTCATGGATGAGTTTAGCCAAAGGTGGCCACGATGCACAGACACCTCCAACAGGAGCAGGTCTTTAGATGACTCCCTCAGAGGCGAACCACAGCTCAGCAGAGAGGTCAGTAGGTCTGGGTCCAAGGCACACAGAATCCCACTGAAGCATCTCCTGTGCCTGCTGGAGAATTGGAAAGCCAAGGAGATAAGGTCCATGGTTGCGTGAGCTGTTTCCAACTGCCTTTCATTAAACCAGTTTTATTTCCCAAAGAATGATGAACCATTGCTTTTAAATGTTATTTCTCCTTCCATGTTTCACTGAAAATCTCCATCTGTGTGAGGAGCAAGAAAGGGGCAGGTGAGTAGACCTGAAGAAATGCTTGCAGGCAGATTCTATCATCTGTGAATTCTTTTATTTCTTTCAGAAAAAAACCCTGTGAAACACGATTGATATAGATAAAATCGGTGAATGTATATAAATTTTAAGTAATGCTAAATTAACATGTTTTACCATTGTTGAAATGAAAATAGAATCTTGTCAGAAATCTGCCAGCTTCATATCAATTTGTGATTTCACACATCTGGAGTGATTCCTTCCTAGATTCTAAAATGACCACTCTAACAGTTATCACACACACACACACACACACACACACACACACACACACACACACACAGGCATGCACAGATGCATACACAATGCACACACACAGAAATACACACACATACACCTCACAATAGCACTTAAGATTTTTATGTTTAAAAAATTCATATAAATATGCTACAAGAATTCCCTTGTGTGTTTTCCTTATATTAAGAGGTCCCAAACCTGGGAATAAAATGTTCAACTCCCTGGAAAGCATACTGGGCTCCTCAGAAGGAGGTCTTTAGTCAACGGCAGCCCTAATTAGGGAGGATAAGTCTGGAGCTAAGTCAGCTCCTGGGTCACCTGACTGGAGGACATACAAAGGCCAGAACTGAGCTGATCTTTGAAAACTCTTCAAAGTCTCACAAAATATAATGGGTCTAAGAGAGCAGTCAACCAGAACCTTACTGATGTCAGTGCTTTGCCCCTAACAATTATATTAGAGGTTACCTACCCCTTCTGGAAAATTCCCCTAGCCTTGCATAAAAAGGGGCTTATAAGCCCCTCGTGTCTTTGCTGTTTTGAAGAATGGTTGATCCCTGCATGCCGGTGCTTTCTGCGGAAGAAATGCTCGTTGCCTTTGCAAATTACTCGAGTCCTGGGTGTTTCTTCACTCATTCTTGGACCCTAACACTGAAGAGTGTCTACATTGCCACAGGTGGATTTGTTTTCATCACTCCGGAGGAGTCTGTCGTGCGAACTTGGCATTTTTATTTTATTATTCAATTCTTTTTTTGAATGTGAGTATATTTATTGGATGTTCTGTTCTGTTCTGTTCTGTTCTGTTCTGTTCTGTTCTGTTCTGTTCTGTTCTGTTCTGTTCGGTCTGCTCCGCTCCGTTCCGGTCTGCTCCACTCCATTCCATTCCATTCCATTCCATCCCATTCCATTTCATTTATTCTCGTGTTCCTGAAATTTGTTACTTTGAGGTAACAAACAAAGCTACTCAGAGTATTCTGAACATACATCCTGTCATGTGCATGTACTCATTTTATACACATAAGCATGACATGGAGCTTCAGGGTTACAAGATGTGCACAATTTTCACTTAAAATATTTATTCACTTATGAAAATAATGCTAAACTATTTCTGAAGTAGTTTTAAAAAGTCTCTGTGTGTGAATGTGTGTGTGTGAGTGTGTGTGTGTGTGTGTGTGTGTGTGTGTGTGTGTATTAGAGTTCCTAGCTTCCTACCCAGTTGTACTGCTCTAAGTTGCCTGGTCTCTAAGGGTAGCTTTAGGTTGCACTAACTTGCAAATACCAATGAAACTTTATACATCTGATTATTTATCGAGCAAAGAGCAGCTAATTTGTCTTGTCAATCTGAGTCCTTCATCAGTTTCTTCCTAGAGTTTTTTTTGCCTCAGCCTGGATTGCTCACAGCAAAACGCTTTTCCCACTGTGTTATGAAACACACCCTGAGAGGCAGCAGTGTAGAGCCAGCGGGTGAGGACAGGAGGGAGGGTGAGGCTGAGCGCGTTAGCAGAGTTGTCAGAGTCAGGACTGTTCAAAATGGCCACACTAGTAACAACAATTAAGTGTTCCAATTTGGACTCAAATAGAAGGCAAGGGGCGCGCATGGTTCGGCAGCTCTGGCCCTGTCCATCACTGACCCGTCATCCTCTGTTGTCAGAACTATGTTAAATCTTTCCTTGGGAGTTGAGTGTCCTTCCCAGCTGATACCAGGCTTTGGCCTTTCCTTTCTCCACCCAGAGATTTTAAGGAAAATTTCAGTTCTTTAGAATCCATAGAGCTGATGAGGTGGCTCAGAGGTTAAGAGCACTGACTGCTCTTTCTAAGGTCCTGAGTTCAAATCCCAGTAACCACATGGTGGCTCACAACCATCTGCAGTGAGATCTGATGCCCTCTTCTGGTGTGTCTGAAGATAGCTGCAGTGTACTTACATATAACAATAAATAAATCATTTAATAAATCCATAATCTTTAAGCTGCTAGTGTATGCTCTCTCCAGTTTCTTTTTGGATGCACTTAGAGCTATGAGTTTTCCTCTTAGCACTGCTTTCATTGTGTCCCATAGATTTAGGTAGGTTGTACCTTCATTTTCATTGAATTCTAAAAAGTCTTTGATTTATTTTTTTATTTCTTCCTTGACCAAGGTGTCATTGAGTAGAGTATTATTCAGTTTCCATGTGTATGTGGGCTTTCTGTTGTTTTTGTTGCTATTGAAGACCACTCTTACTCCATGGTGATCTGATAAGAAGCATGGGATTAGCTTGATCTTCTTGTATTTGTTGACTTCTGTCTTGTGACCAATTATATGATCAATTTTGGAGAAGGTACCATGCGGTGCTGAGAAAAAGGTATATTCTTTTGCTTTAGGATGAAATGTTCTATATATATCTGTTAAATCCAATTGGTCCAAAGTTTCAATTAGTTTCACTGTGTCCCTGTTTAATTTCTGCTTTCCTGATTGGTCCATTGAGGATAGTGGAGTGTTGAAGTCAACATGCAGAAGAATGCGAATCGACCCACTCTTATCTCCTTGTACTAAAATCAACTCCAAGTGGATCAAGGACCTCCACATAAAACCAGACACACTGAAACTATTAGAAAAGAAACTTGGGAAGACCCTGGAGGACATGGGCACAGGGGGAAAGTTCCTGAACAGAACACCAATAGCTTATGCTCTAAGATCAAGAATTGACAAATGGGACCTCATAAAATTACAAAGTTTCTGTAAGGCAAAGGACATTGTCAGAAGGACAAAACGGCAACCAACAAATTGGGAAAAGATCTTCACCAACCCCACATCTGACAGAGGACTAACATCCAATATATACAAAGAACTCAAGAAGTTAGACCCCAAAGAACCAAATAACCCTATCAAAAATGGGGTACAGAGCTAAACAAAGAATTTTCACCAGAAGAAATTTGGATGGCTGAGAAACACCTTAAGAGATGTTCAACATCATTAGTCATCAGGGAAATGCAAAGCAAAACAACCCTGAGATTCTACCTCACACCAGTCAGAATGGCTAAGATTAAAAACTCAAGAGACTACAGGTGCTGGTGAGGATGTGGAGAACGAGGAACACTCCTCCACTGTTGGTGGGATTGCAAGATGGTACAACTACCCTGAAAATCAGTCTGGTGGTTCCTCAGAAAATTGGGCATGAAACTTCCAGAGGACCCTGTCATACCACTCCTGGGCATATACCCAGAGAATTCCCCTGCATACAATAAAAACACATGCTCCACTATGTTCATAGCAGCCTTGTTTATAATACCAGAAGTTGGAAGGAGCCCAGATATCCCTCAAAGGAGGAATGGATACAGAAAATGTGGTATATATATATACAATGGAATACTACTCAGCAATTAAAAATAATGAATTCATGCAATTTGTAGGCAAATGGTTGGAACTGGAAAATATCATCCTAAGCGAGTTAACCCAATCACAAAAGAATACACATGAAATGCGATCACTGATAAGTGTATATTAATGAGCCTAGAAACCCTAAATACTCAAGGCACAATTAGCAAGTCAAATGATTCCCAAGAAGAAGAAAGGAGAGGACCCTGGGCCTGAAAAGATTGGATCTAGTTTTGTAGGAGAGTATCAGAACAGAGAAATGGTGGGGGGGTGATTGGGGAATATTTGGGGGGAGAGGACTTATGCGATGTATGGTGGGGTGGAACTGGGAAAGGGGAAAGCCTTTGGAATGTAAACAAAGAATATAGAATTAAAAAAATGAAAAAATCCACAATCTTAATTGTAATAGCCAAATAGAAAGTATATGATTCTCTCTTTAGATTAGAGCATCTTAGCCTACCATGGCCATGTGGAGGGGAGTATCACAGGGCATCTGTGAGGGTATCTGCTCGCCAACTCACTTTTTGCTCAAATAATAGACAGTAAATAATTTTGAGAACCTACTCATCACTAGATGAAATGTTTAAATGGGAGCATACTGTACCTTTGTCAAGAAAATTCACTCCTGTTAAGCTGCTAATCATCTTTGTCACCTTGAGCTTACTTTTACAAGAACTTTGTAAGTTCTTTTACATTTTCAATTAGCATATATTAATCACACAGAATATGGAGTTTCATTACACCGTTTTTATACATGCACATTATGTGTTTAGGCCATCCTGCCTCTATTTCTCTCCCTTGTTCTCCTGTTCTATCCCCTGCTCTCCAGTGGCCCCTCTTCTGATTGCATGTATAAATGTACTCTAGACTCTGCCTTGTGATGAAAAGCGTGGATAGTTGTCCTCGTTAAGATTTGGTTTATTTGGCATAAAATGATCATCTCTAACTTCCTTCCATTCATTTTCCTGCAAAAGACAGTTTTTGTTTGTTTGTTTGTTTGTTTTGGAGGTTTGTCATAATACCAGTTTATTTTTATTTTATTTTTATTTTTTTACTTATTCACTTTAGATCCCATTCACTGCCCCCTTCCATTCACCCCCTCTCATGATCCTTCTCCCACCCCATGCCTCCTTTTTTTCTCTGAGCCAGTGGGGCCCTTCCCATCCTGGCACATCAAGTCTGCAAGGCTAGGCACATCCTATCCAATTCAGGTCAGACAAGGCAGTGCAGCCAGGAGCATATATCCACATACAGACAACAGCATTTGGGATAGCCCTTGTTCCAGCTGTTGTAATAGTCAGATTCCATAACTGCTTTAAATCAGGCCTGCGTGATCATTTGCTGCTCCTTCTGTCTTAGTAATGGGGAAACCTCAGCATGCTGGACTTTTGCAGAATAAAACACTCTTTGCATTTACTTACTATTTGAGTTCAGGGTGTCATGGACCCTTATACTATGGGCATAGTTGAGCAAGTGTCTTTGTGGGATGGAGGAGCATCTTTTGGGTATGCGTCCAGGTGTGATGTGGCTGGGTCTTGAGGTAGAAATAGTCCCAGTTTTTTTGAGAAACTGCCTAACTGATTTCCAAAGTGGGTGTACAAGTTTGTACTCTCACAGGCAATCAAGAAGTGTTCTCCCTGCTCCACATCCTTGCCAACAGGTGCTGTCTCTTGAGTTCTTTATCTTAGCCATTCTGACAAGTGTAGTTATTTTGATTTGCATTTCCCTGATGACAAAATAGTTTGAACATTTCTTTAAGTGCTTCCTGGCCATTCAAGATTTTCCTATAGAGAATTCTCTGTTTAGCTCTGTACCCCATTTTAAACTTAGGTTATTTGGGTTGTTGGTGTCTAACTACTTGAGTTCTTTATAAATTTTGGATATTAGCCCTCTGTCAGATGTAGGGTTGGTGAAGATCCTTTCACAATCTGTAGGCTGTCCATTTGTCCTATTGACAGTGTCCTTTGGCTCACAGAAGCTTTTCAGTTCCATGAGATCTGATTTATTAGTTGTTGATCTTAGAGTCTGAGCCATTCATATTAGGGGACTTGTCTGCTGTGTTAATGTGTTCTAGAGTATTTCCTACTTCCTATTCTATGAGATTTGGTGTATCTGGTTTTATGTTGTGGTTCTTTTTCCACTTGGACTTGAGTTTTGTGCAGGGTAATAAATATGAATCTATTTTCATTCTTCTTTATGTAGATATCCAGTTAGACTAGCATCATTTGTTGAAGATGCTTTTTGTTCTTTCGTTGTATGGTTTTGGATTTTTATCAAAAATCAAGTTTCCATGGGTGTGTGGGTTTACTTCTGGGTCTTTGATTTGATTCCATTGATCGATCTGTCTGTTTCTTCACTGATTCCATGCAGTTTTTATTACTATTACCCTGCAGTACAGCTCAAGGTCAGGGATGGTGATTCCTCTGGAAGTTCTTTTATTATTCAGGATTGTTTTGACTATCCTGCATATTTTGTTTTTCCATAAGTAGTTGAGAATTGTTTTTTCAAGATTTTTAATAAATTGTGTTGGATTTTTGATGGGGATTACATTAAATTTGTAGATTGATTTTGGTAAGATGGCCAATTTGACTGTTAATCCTAACTATCCACTAGCATTAGAGATTTCTTTTCATCTTATGAGATCTTCAATTTCAGGGACTTAAAATTCTGGATATACAGATCCTTTACTTGCTTGGTTAGAGTTACAGTAAGATAAATTTATATACTTTGTGGCTATGGTAAAGGGTGTTGTTCCCCTAATTTCTTTCTTGGCTTATTTATATAAGGGAGGGCTACTGATTTCTTTGAGATACTTTTGTATTCAGCCACTTTGTTGAAGGTATTTGTCAGCTGAAGTTCTCTGATAGAATTTTTGGGGTTGTTATGATTATAATTATTTTTTTAAACCTGAATACACTCATCTACATGTGTGCACATGTATGTAAGAGATAGAAACAGATAGATGGGGGGTGTCTCTGTCCATGCATACGTACCATATGTCCTAGGTTGACCTTACACTTGAGCTTCTGATTCTACCCAGGATGCAGGATTCACAGGTGTGCATTATCATGTCCAGCTGATATTCATTTACTTGCTTTCTCATTGGAAGGAAACTTGGAAAACATGCAAATCAAATGTATGAAATAATGTAAAAGGAGAGTGATAAGGAATGACTTGCCTACTGCATGACCCTGTTTTAGCCAATGAGAAGTGGCCATTTAAAATCAAGACAACAAAACACCCTCTAGTTCAGGTCAAATACAGAGAAAAGCTGTAATGTTTTTCTCATGTCCTTTTGCCCCTTCAGACCTGCTGACCAACCAAGCAAGCAACAGCAACAAAACTGAGTCAAGACAGGTAGAAATGGCAGTGGGCTGGGAGGAATACTCCACGCAGTACTTACATGCCATGAGCTATAAAAGAACCAAATGGTCACTCTGGCAGTCAGAAACTTACATAGCATACAGAGAATACTGGGATTTGTCTTGATTGTCAACTCTGAAACCAGCAGAGACAAGCTGCTGAGCCTGCCAGGGAGAGCTTTATCCCGCATAGTGGATAGTGAAAGGGTTAACTCAGGGACTTTGGAAAGGTCAGGGAACACTTGCCCCTCCCAGAAGAGAGAGGCTAAGTGACATTCCTCAGACCACAGGGAGGTCCCTACTGCTAGGAAAGACCCAGAGACCCTTGGCCACCCTCGTCATCCCCTAACAAGCAATCCATTAGTTTAGAGGTAACACTGTTCGGCCAGTCACTTTGTGCCTAATGGCGGCTGCCCTGAGGACTGTATAAAAGGCCCTGCACAGCCCGCTGCTCAGGTCGCTCTCTCTCCATATGCAGGGCGACCCCAGCATGCTCTAATAAAAATCCTCTCGCATTTTGCATAGATTTCTGTCTCCACATGGTGCACTCAGGGGGGTCTTTCTGGTAAGTTAAGACTCCCCCAGTCTTACAATAGCACTAGCCAACTCATGGCCCCAGCAGAAAACTGTGGGGCTGCCTAGCTGCATTCACTTTTTCCTGAGCTCATGCATCTGCTGCTGCTGCTGCTGCTGCAGCCACCACAGCAACCACAGCACTATAGCTATCCTTCCATGAGATCAGACTCCTGCTTCTTTGATATTCCAATATAGACTGAATACCAGTGACTCCACCAGGCCTTTGACCGGTGGTATGGGGTCGCTGAAACTAGGTTCCTAGACTGGGGAGCCACTGAGCTTTTCCAGTGTGAAGACAGCTACTCTTAGACTGCCCAGACACAATAGCGTAGGCCAGTCTAATAAACACCTTTTATAATATACAGTTATTTGGGAGGGAGGATAAGAGCTAACTTATTATGTAGCCACGTGTGAGAAAGTATGGCCCAGTAGCACAGATTTAGATCCAACGTGGGAGCAGTTTCTTTCTCTTTTTTAATGTTACTAACAGATTGGTAGGTCTGACATAGAGGTGGCCAAGAAATGGCTATTAGAGGACTAAAAATAGCACAAAATAAATTGTAATTAGGCTCCAGCCTTCCAACATTCCAGCTGCTCCACTGAAATTCTAATCAGTCGATCAGCATTAGAGAACAGATTAAACCAGTCTTTGTAGATGGAGCTGCTTTCCTTACTCCCAGTCCTGGTTTCCCAGTCCCCTTTCCTCTCAGCTGACCAAGCATGCAGAGAATCATTATACTCGAAATAATCAAACGTGCAGCTTGGCCTAATGGAGTGAAGAGAACAGGTGAAGAAACACGCATTTTAAACCACTTGGGCCTCAAATCTAGGGTGACCCTGGACTTCCCTCGTGTTTACAGTTACTGTCCTCTGTAGACTCTCTTCTTTGCATTTGGAGCATTTACACAAACCCCACCTTTTTTTTTTTAAACTCTATTTGTTTCTCATTTTTCAGTTTTGATCCTACAGCTATAACCTCATGTGGAGTGGCTAGTTATGCCTTTATTAAAGACTGATCTTTAATAATCAAATTAATACTATCATCTACAGACACTGTTTTTCTTTTAAAAAGTCCAGTCTGCTATGAACTCACTATAAGATAATCTTAAAGTTAGCAAAGTAAAGCATTTGTAGCATACATTAATCTATCTTCTGAATATACAAAGAAGACTTTGCAGCTAATAAACTACAACAAACCAGATGTGTTCTCCTGTGAGTGTTGCATTCAAGCAGAGGCGGGAGGATTACAAGTTTATTAAAGCCAGCCGGGCTTTGTAGCAAGTCCCAAGTCATTAAAATCTATGGAATAAAGTCCTGTTTCAAACGCAAGCTGGCCTCTGGGGACAGCTTCAAGGTCACATAGGACTTCCCACACATCCAGGTACTTGTCCACGATGCAAACACACTGGGCAAGACTTAGGGGCCCACTGCTTCCATCTACTGCTTCCTGAGGTGGGATTCTTCCCAATATTTGCCTGTGGGGTGGGCAGGATATTTGAGATCTGGATATTCGGCCACTGTAAGTGGAAATAGCCTCTGAACCCTTCAGTCACACATATGGTGGACCTAAAGAAACAGCTGACGATCCTCTAGGATGCTATTGGAACTTTGAACAGAAGTCTACTTAGCAGTGTATAGTGTCTGGCAGCATCCTTGACCTCCAGGCGCTAGGTTCCATTGTGTCTCTGTCTGTGGTTGTAAAAACCAAACAGCATCTCCATGAACTGTCAAATATTATGAGAAGCACCAGGACAAGGATCCATGATGTCTTGCAACTGACAAAATAGACTTCACACCAAGATCCAATTTTTAAAATTTATTATTTAAAAATTAAATTAGCATATAATATGTTTTGACGTGTGATTACACATTGAATAAAATGTGTTTTATTAGTTCTCCTTCATTATCCAATTTTTATTTGCTTTTTGCATTCATATGCATATACACAGTAAAGGCTTATTTGATTATGAGCATTTTCAATTTATTCTACGCAAGTTTTAGAATTTCCTATTACTTTCTTAGTGGAAATGTAATTGCAACACTGAAAGAAAACACATACGTTTCCTATTAATATTTTCACATATCCATAGAAAAATTCCTAGAAGAACATGTAAGAAATGCAAATAATGATCATTTATTATCACCAGTATTTTTTCTCATTTTGCACACACCAATTACAGTAAGCACCAATTTCTTAGTAATAAATGGTGTAAGCAGCAGTGATTCAAATCATAAATTCCCAACTTCCACCAACCAAGCTAACAAGTAAGCTAAAGAAGCCCACTCAGGTGCCTCTTCCTCCCTAGCTTTTGGGTGATGCTGAAGATGACGGTGACAGCCATGTTCTGAGCTGTGGCCCATGTTTCCAACCTCACTCACTTCCATTCTTGCTGATGGGTCATTTGTCATTTGAAGGGGACAGATTCCTTCCAGGGTTAAGGCTTTCAGCTCTTCTTATTCTTTAGAATCATTGTGCATGCTAAATTCTTTCCTCACAGAGGTACTTCTCCCAGGGAACATTGCAGAAGAGGGTCTGAAAGAGTCACAGCATAGAGAAGAGTAATATAAACCTCTGCCTTCTAGATATGGCCTGCTTACTGTTACCATGAGCATATATCAGCTATGGCTATGTATGAAAGACTTGAACACACACACACACACACACACACACACACACAGCAGGAAAGTAGGAAGGAACAAGTTGAGAAGAGAGGAGTAAACAGGAGTTGAAAGGGTGAATATCATCACAGTACATTGTTTACATGTCAAGTTGACAAAGTAAATGAATAAAAATGTAAGTTTAATGAGAGCCTCTGAAGGTGGGATACGGCATTGGACCCAGCCCAGTGTGTTTTGCTATTGGATCAGGAAAGACGTCCCGTTCTTATTCCCTTTCACCATGTGACTGGACTGGGCCGCCATGCTCAGCTGCCCACCCCTTGCACAGCGGTGCTAACAGGAGCATATTGGATTTCCTGTCCCTGAAAGTTAAGTCAAGAGTGATGCAGGCACAGTCAGAAAGCTGTCTAGTCTGGATCATATGGTCCAGGAGAATCTGGAGACACCAAGGCTTTTAGAGCAGTGATGTCCAACTTGAGTATATATTGTTTGTTTTTATTGTAGATCAGGCCAAAGACAACTTTCTGGAATTCTAACTAGTCATATCTGAGTGGGGAATGAACTTCTAAATGAGCCTACACAGAAGAGGTCAGATCGAAAGTCTTCCTACAAATGTGTCAGATACACGGAGAGGTTTCATTTCTTCAGAGCAAACAGTGCTAGGACCTTCAGGGGGAAAAAGAGATCTCTTGGGTGCTGACTGCTTATCAGATGTAGGTGATGGTATTCCCTGAGAGAGAATTTTTCAGTGCTGAAACTAAGGTAGTCATAGGCAAGCTAAAATATTTGATTGCCTTTTCTAAGTTAAATGTTGAAAGATTTTTAAAAACGTTGGAATTGGTAGAAAATTGAAAATCAAATAATGATCCAAACCTCTTGGTTTTTGTTGTTTGTCTGAGACAGGATCTTATATGTAGCCTTGGCTGGCCTGGAGTTTGCTTTGTAGAGCAAGATGGCCTACACCTAATAGAGATCCACCTGCCTCTGCCTCCCTACTGCTGGGACCAAAGGAATGCATCACCATGCCCAGCCAACCCTCTTGTTTCCTAGAGAAAAAAAAACTGGAGATTTGGAAAGTTCAAGTCACATTGAGTCATACCATTTCACAGGATTGGGAGTACACCAACGTAGTGTACCCAGACTCGCGATTGCTCCTGAAGATGCTCCATGCCATGACTACTTTGCAAAGCCAACATGAATGAAAATGTGGTGTGCCTTACTTGTGCAAAGGTCAGAAAGACGTACAATGTTTCTTGTCAATTCTTTCTTGTTTTTTGTTTCATTCTTTTCAAAGTTTGGGAGGTGAGAGGAGAAAGGTACAAACATCATTCCGGGATGGGTGCAGTCTCGGCTCACAGCAAGAATATACTTGCCTCCACACAGCATCTGGAAGAGTAAACCTTAAAAACCTTGCCTTCAATCTGTCTTCGGGGTGTCAGGACACCAATGGGGGAAATCCCATTCTACCCGACGGAGTCAGCCCTTAGAAGTCATTCTGTAAAGCTTCCCATCAAGACGTTGAGAGACCAACTACCCATCCACATACGGGCCCCACACAGGTCCTCTTGTGGAGCACTGCCACTGGGCCTGGCCCGGCCTTACCTGTGAAGCTCCCACCAATGGTTATTGTGATCATGAGACCCACACAAGATTGACCTCATTACTGCTCTGTCCTCTCAAGTGTGTAAGCTGAGGAGTAAGGCTTTCCTTGGGGGATGGAAAATGTCCACACTCCTGTAAGTACTCATCTGTGCTCCGTTGGGCAACCCCAGTCAAATTCACTAGTTGGCCAAGTTAGATTCCAGTGGTATTGTTTCTTTTGTCTGATCAGGAATTAACAGATGTTTGTCAGTTTCCCCAAGAAAAGTTGGAAGTATCTTGTCTAATAATAGCTAAACAACCATGGTGGTGATACAGTGTCTGACTGCCAGGTGCAACTCTGTCTTAAAATCTGCTCTTAGAATGTCTGTGCAGACAACTTCTCTCTGCTGCCTTGTTCTCTGCAGTTGTACCACAATGCATCTAATACACTATCAATGTGAATTCTGCCCACCACCATGTAACAAACCTATCACTGACACCGCATAATGAAAAGCCTTCACAATCCTCTACTGAATCCCAAAGGCAAACAAAAGACAATTAATCAGCCCTGATTAGTTTCAGGAATGACAGGAGGTACTTAAATATGATGTGTACCACAAGCAGTGGGTCTGGAACAGCCATATATAACAGCCATGACAAGGTTGATTAAAAGCCACATTGTGGGTGAACCCTAGTTAGAAACTTTGGGTCAGTGCCTTTGGAGGAGGAGGTGGGACAAGATTGATATTTTTAACATCTTTCCACATCATAAAACTGGTGAGGGCCACATTCCAAGAACACAGCTCTAGTGTTAGCATTGCACAGTCATATGCAAAATTGTACACACACACACACACACACACACACACACACACAGAGGAGATTGGGAGAGAGACCGATGCACCCAGATAGAAATACACACATACACAATATTTGCATATGTAATGCATTCCAATAGGATGATGCTGGTATGGGGCTATGTTTGGAGAACTCTGCTCTCTCCCTTCATTGTACACACACACGTAAAAATGCACATATACCCACATGCACAGACAAACACATAAGTACATGTAGTCAAAAGTACATAGAGTCAAAAGTATATAGAGTCACAGATTGGTACACATACAAACACAAACATACAGATACACATATGGACATACAGAGACAGATCTAAAGATAAACACAGATAAGCAGAGATACATAAGTTGATACATACATACTGTTGCAGGAAGACATATATGTATAAGTATACTTGAACATACAGACAGATGTTTATAGGCAGACACCCAGATAGATATACATAGACAGACAGATATTACCAGGTATATACACAGTTACAAAACACACGGTCAGAGGCACACACAGGTAAACACAGTTACAAACACACATTCAAATACACATACACAGACAGATACACAGAGAGAAACAAACATACACAGAGTTAAGTACAGAGAAGGTATGATTTTCTTATCTATGGAGAGTTCAGGCTAGGCATCTATTTTAGTGAATACAATTATCATTTATTTTTAAGTCCCAAGTTTTATAAATAAAAGAAAAAAATGTGTTGCCCTAGCAACTTCCAAGTTAATTATAAAAAACAAAACCCGGGTTCAAAGTTACTTTACTGAAATCTTTCTACTGCAGCAGAAAGCTGTCCACTGGACAGGCCGCCTCTCAATAGTACACTTACAGTTTGTACTTTTATTAATCTTGGGGATAATGCATCTTCATGGAGCGGTCAGTCAGGCTGCTTGCTAAACATGCAAGGCGGTCATGATTGTCAACCAATCATTGATTTTCACAGCAGCTATTGTTTTAGGACTTAACTAATTAACTGAACAAGCCCCACAGCCCTCTAAACAGGAGTTTACTTGACAAACTTTAATATGCAGAACAGAAGGGCACCTGCAGAGACCTTTTAGCACAAGGAATGTTACCTTGTACTTGGAGACGAGGAAGGTTAGACATGTTCAGTGCGTCAGACAATAGCTGCTTGGGTCTTAATATCTACCATCCTAATGTCTAATATCCAGCCATGTCCTTCCCAGAAATTGAAATCTATGTCTTAGTATGGAAACACATTTCTAATTATATATTTTTCGAAGTGGAGGTTGCAAACTTTTCTTCATACGTCCTTAGTTTGAGAATTACTTTAGCTTTCTTCAGAAACCCCTTTTGTCACCTTCATTATTATTTTCTTTGAAGATGTGCTCTCCTTTCAGTTAAGTGCATGCGTGCAGCAGGCCGGGACACTGGCCTTCTATGGAGCTGGGTCACAGGCAGAATCCTGGAGAATGTGTTAGAATTGCAAACCCATGGGAAAGGCATTGAGTCAATTTCCCATAGGGAACCTGTGGCCAGGGGAAGATAGGTTTCCTCCTTGGTTTCCCTCTCATTTCCCACATCCTGGTTAGAGCCCTGTGTGCAGCAGAGTTGAGCTGTGTAAAACTTGGGCTGTAACAAGGTGTGAGTGGCCAAGCCCTGTTGTCATGGCAGAGGGCACTGGAGGCCGTGCTGTGAGGTCGAGTGTGCGGATTGGCTAAGTTTCACATAAGTGCAGACAAAGCCAATAGCCTTTCTGTGAATTCTTGAGAATTAACATTAAGACCCCCCTCCACATGAGGGGCTCTCCCACCTAAGCTTCAGAGTGTGTTCGATCATAGACATTCCCTATTTCAGGGATTTGAAAATATATAATGTATTCATTAAAATAGATGCATCCTATTAGTGTTTTGGTGGCCAGTGATGGATTTCTTCCCAAATACTGAATAAACACATGAAGGCTAAAGGTGATCCAACCTATCACCACCTAGAATAACAAGCCATTATAAGTAGCTAGTTTCAGCTCTTGGGACATTATTTTACTTGAATGAGAACAGGTCTAGAACAAGACAAAGAACTTGGTTTGCCCTCCTTCCTTTGATGCCTCTGTTAAAGATGATCTTGTGCTATCTGCGGAATGAGGATTATCACCGTGAGGCAGTGCTTTCCTCATGTTTGGTCAAGAGAATCTCCCACGGTGTTGGAGCTGTCACAGATGATGGCTTGCTTGTTGTCTGCTCTGTTTCCCTAGGAATTGGGCATGAGATGGTAGGTATTTGCATGCCAAAGTTCTTTTGTCAAATGCCCCAGAGGCCAACACTCTGGAAAGGAAGGAAGCAAGCCCAGTTCAAGGGAAAAGAGGGCTGTGATGCAGCCTAAGTCGGCCGTGTGGCAGGACCGAGAGCTGAGATCACGATCCAGACTTGAGCTGAGGGAAAATCATCATCTTGTGGCCCTGCTGACAAGAAAGCTGATCTGCCCCATCAAAGGCATGGGCGTGGCACAAAGTGTGATTCTAGCAAATTCAGGAAAATGACTGACATGAGAATGGCCATTTCCCAGCCCTACCAGCAGCTAGGAGAAATCTCTGGATAGGTGTCCACTCCCCACCCTTGCCCTGCTCCTGGAGCTCGTGACAGCCCTGAGGCTTGAGTCTGAGGACACAGCGCTGTGCAGCATCACCAACTGCCAAGGAACAAAAGGCCTGGCCCACTGAGTCATCTGCACAGATCTGATCTTAGTGAACTTTTGGTGAGTTGGAGAGTCTCCCCTCCCCAGCCAGGCTAGACCCTCTTCCCTGCCTTGTCCTGTGTGTCCACCTGTTGCATGCCCATGCCTTCCCTCCTCAGCTGGGACCACTTGGACTCAGCAGGCACTCTGTACAGAGCCCAGAAAACTACAGAAGCTGGTGGAGGAGGGAGAGACGGATATCTCCTGAGAGGTTTGTCCTGGGCTTGGAATTGACTTAAGCCAGCCTCCAGGACATGACCTGCTATCAGGCAGTAGGGACTAGTTCCTGCTTCAGCTCCTGCCCGAACCTACACACTGTCTGAGCATGGGAATTCTTTCCTAATGTAATTTCCAACCTCCAGACATGCAGACCCACTGCTCCAGATACCTGGTGCTCCCAAAACATCCAAGATCCGTACCACTTCTCAGATCTGGAGTAGCTTTCAGTCAGGCTGCTGCTCCTGCTGCTGCTGCTGCTGCACACCCAAACCTGTTCTTTCTTTTTTTTTTTTAAATCTTTCCTGATAATCTGTTTTAAGTGTTTTTTTCTGAGTTCTTAATAAAGCACTTCCTGTTTGATACTTGCATGATTGTCTGATTCATTCTTGGAGTGGGTGAGATGAGAGCCTGTGGGAGGCAGGAAATGATGTCCACCTACCTCCTCGGCCGTGCGTTAGAGAGCCCTGCCACGCCTCAAAGACTTGCTTTTGACAGAGGCACACATTTTACACATATACATACATATCACACACACACACACACACACACACACACACACACACACACACCAATAGCTTTATTTTCTCTAGAACAATTCAATCTTTTCATGAAGCCGAAGTGATCATATGTACTGAATTCCTGTATAATTTTACCTACAATGTTTAGCCATTCTTCTAAGTTAGTCAATGGCAAATACATGTACAAGAGAGTATTTCCTAAGGGGCATATGCTCCACTTTTAAAGTAACATAAAATCTTTGTAAACAGGGCTCTGCTCACCAGCTTTCCTCGAAGCTTTAGTAAAAGGAGAGGGTCCTTCCCTTTGCTCCTCTGTACTTGATGACAAGCTGTTTCCAATACTTTATTACAAAGTTTCTTATTGACTGAGGGCTTGGTAAATGCGTTTCCAGAGAGTATCTCATTCGACGCTGTAGTCTTCACCCAGGGCTAAGTTCTTGGCATAGCCTCTGGAAATGGGACAGCACTGGGCACTGCTGAGCTCTGCTCACTGCTACCGTGCGGAGTGTGTAAAAGCACAGAAGGCACAAAGAACCCTTGGGAAGCTTTTTCAGGGGTCTTTTTTGTAGACATCTTTCCATCCCTGTATTCATGGATCTCTAGATCATTTTGTCTAGATAGTATTATAAAATGACTAATACGTATTTGTTTATGCTGGTGATATCATCCCACTGGGAAAATTCTCCCAAAACAAGCATAAAAGGAAATATTTATGTTCTACAGAAACTACAAATCTGTCAATAATTTTTGTTACATAAATAGCAATTTATGTTGCTTATATAAGGAATTGAGAGCAATTTTATATTATTCATAATTATGATTCTAAATGAGTCCTTTACTTCAGCGTATGTTTACTTGTCTTTAGTGTTTACACACTCAGCTGCTGAAATATTTATTGTTACTGTTATTACTCTGAAGTGATATCATAAAAAATAATCAGAGTGCTGCAAAATGAAGAAAGTTGTCAGGCTTTGTGAATATTTTTCTTTTTGTTTGTTTGTTTGTATGTATGTATGTATGTATGTATGTATGTGTTTGTGTGTGTATGTATGCATATGTTTATTTAACAGATAAGATCTTGCTAACCCAGAGTGGCTTGGAACATGTAATTCTCCTGTCTCATCTTCAGATAGCTAGGATAACAGGCATGGCTCCCCTGCCGACTGTGCTTCTATAATGTGTGAATGACTCTCCATTAGTCTGTGAAGGCCTAGGGATGTTGCTGGGCAGAGTGCCTTCCTAGCACTCATGAAGCTGTGCATTCAAATCCACGAACTCAGGACAAGGGCATGGTGGTGCGCATGTATAATCTAGGGACTCACACTTGGGTGGCTGAGGAGGAAGGATCGGGAGTCCAAGGCTACTCTCTGCCATGCAAATATTCAAAGCCAGACTGTTTTAGTTTAATTTCTGTGGCTGAGATAAAATATCTCCAAAGGAAAACAGCTTGGAGGAGAGAGGATTTATTTTATCATAGAGTTCCAAATTACTGTCCAAGGTGAATTAGAAGATGGAGTTCCAGCAGCAAAAACCTGAAACACACCCAGTCAAGAGCAGAAAGAAATGCATGTGCACATGCTTGGTCTTCAAGACACTATTCTCATTGCATGTGTGAGAATCCTCTGGACATTTGCCCAGGAGTGGTATGACAGGGTCCTCTGGAAGTGTCATGTCCAATTTTCTGAGGAACCGCCAGACTGATTTCCAGAGTGCTTGTACCATCTTGCAGTCCCACCAGCACTGGAGGAGTGCTCCTCTTTCTCCACATCCTCACCAACACCTGCTGTTTCCTGAGTTTTTAATCTTAGCCATTCTGACAGATGTGAGGTAAAATCTCAGGGTTGTTTTGATTTGCATTTCCCTAATGACTAATGATGCTGAACATTTCTTAAGGTGCTTCTCAGCCATCTGACGTTCTTCAGGTGAAAATTCTTTGTTTATCTCTGTACCCCATTTTTTAAGAGGGTTATTTGGTTCTCTGGAGTCTAACTTCTTGAGTTCTTTGTATATATTGGATATTAGTCCTCTGTTGGATATAGGGTTGGTGAAGATCTTTTCCCAACTTGTTGGTTGCCATTTGGGGAGGGGGAAACTGGGAAAGGGAAAATCATTTGGAATGTAAACAAAGAATATAGAAAAAAAGTTAAAAAAAAAGACACCTTTCTCCATGTTTACAACTCAGTACTCAACCAATAAAATGGTGCTGTCCATATTCTGGGTGGGTCTTCCCTCTTTAATAAGCACAATTAAGAAAAATTCCTCACAGACAGGCCCATGGGACAACCTGTTCTAATACATCTCTCACTGAGACTCTGTCCAGATGATTCTAGATTTAAATTGATATTTAAAACTAATCTTCAAACTGGAATATATGAAACCCTATTAAAAAGGAAATAAGGAAATTTAATACCAAAAGCAGGCAGCCATCATAAAACTAGGAGGCAAGGGGGGGGGGAGAATGGAATGAGGAACTATGGGGGTGCTAGGAGGGACACACAGCTGGAATGTAAATAAAATAATTAAAAAATGTAGTTGTGTGCCAAGGGAACTTGAGTAGAGAGGATAATCTTAGAAAGAAGTATGAATTTGAAAGTCTCAAATTCCTTTTGAATAGTTAGTAGTAGCCAGTTGGAGCTCTGGTAGTTAGACACAGACTGATGCTACACAGTCAGAAGTTCAGGGCATAGGCCTCATCTCAAAGGAGAAATGGGGTTTCGACAGGGGTACTAAGACCACTCAATGGAGGAAGGGGTAGATTCTGTAGTGGTCGAGGTCCAGAAACAGACCTCCAGTCAAGATACAGATTTAACTCAGTATGTTGTGCCTTTATTTTCATTAAATTCTAAAAAGTCTTTTATTTCTTTCTTGACCAAGTTATCATTGAGTAGAGTATTGTTCAGGTTCCATGTGTATGTGGGCCTTCTGTTGTTTTTATTGCTATTGAAGACCACTCTTACTCCACAGTGATCTGATAGAAGGCATGGGATTAGTTCCATCTTCTTATATTTGTTGAGGTCTGTCTTGTGACCAATTATATGACTGATTTTGGAGAAGGTACCATGAGGTACTGAGAAAAAGGTATATTCTTTTGTTTAGTATGAAATGTTCTATATATGTCTGTTAAATCCAATTGGTCCAAAGCTTCAATTAGTTTCACTGTGTCCCTGTTTAGTTTCTGTTTTCCTGATCTGTCCATTGAGGATTGTGGGGTGTTGAAGTCAGCCAGAATTATTGTGTTAGGTGCAATGTGTGCTTTGAGCTTTAGTAAAGTTTCTTTTATGAATGAGGTTGCTCTTTTATTTGGAGCATAGATGTTCAGAATTGGGAGTTCTTCTTGGTAGATTTTTCCTTTGATGTGTAGAAAGTGTCCTTCTGTGTCTTTTTTTTAAAATAACTTTTGGTTAAAAGTATTTTATTGGATGTTAGAATGGTACTCCAGCTTGTTTCCTGGGACCATTTGCTTGGACAACTGTTTTCTAGCCTTTTACTCTGAAGTAGTGTTTGTCTTTGACACTGACATGTGTTTCCTGTATGCAGCAAAATGCTGGGTCTTGTTTATGTATCTAGTCTATTAATCTATATCTTTTTATTGGGGAATTGAGTCTATTGATGCTAAGATATATATTAAGGAATAGTGATCATTGCTTCCTGTTATTTTTGATGTAATTTTTATGTTTGTGTGGTTATCATCTTTTGCATTTGTTGAACGAAGAATAATTTATTTTTTCCAGTGCGTCGTTTTCCTCCTTTTGTTGGTGTTTTCCATTCATTATCCTTTGAAGGGTTGGATTTTGTAGAAAGATATTGTGTAAATTTGTTTTTGTCATGGAATACCTTGTTTTTTCCATCCATGGTAATTGAGAGATTTGCTGGGTATAGTAGCCTGGGTTGGCATTTGTGTTCCTTTAGTGTCAATATGACATCTGCCCAGGGTTTTTTGGCTTTCATAGACTGGTGGGAAGTCCGGTGTAATTCTGAAAGGTCTATCTTTATCTGTTACTTGTCCTTTTTCCCTTACAGCTTTTAATATTCTTTCTTTCTTTGGTGCACTTATCGTTTTAATTATTATGTGATGGGAGGAATTTCTTTTTTGGTCAAATCTATTTGGAGTTCTCTATGCTTCTTGCAAGTTCATGGGCATCTCTCTTTTTTTTTCTATTTTCTATATCCTTTGTTTACATTCTGAAGGCTTTCCCCTTTTCCAGGTTCCCCTTCATCCTATGTCCCATAAGTCCTCTCCCCCCCACTCTGCCACCTCCCGCCTATTCCCCCAATACCCCCCCCTACCCTTTTTCTGTTCTGGTACTCTCCTAAAAAAAAAAAAAAAAAAAACTGGATCCAGTCTTTTCAGGACCAGGCTCCTCTCCTTCCTTCTTCTTGGGAATCTTTTCATTTGCTAATTATGCCTTGAGTATTCAGAGCTTCTGGGCTCATTAATATCCACTTATCAGTGATTGCATTTCATGTGTATTCTTTTGTGATTGGATTAACTCACTTAGGATGATATTTTTCCAGATCCAACCATTTGCCTACAAATTGCATGAATTCATTATTTTTAATTGCTGAGTAGTATTCCATTGTATAAATATACCACATTTTCTGTATCCATTCCTCCTTTGAGGGACATCTGGGCTCCTTCCAACTTCTGGCTATTATAAATAAGGCTGCTATGAACATAGTAGAGCATGTGTCTTTATTGTATGCAGGGGAATTCTCTGGGTATATGCCCAGGAGTGGTATGCCAGGGTCCTCTGGAAGTGCCATGCCCAATTTTCTGAGGAACCGCCAGACTGATTTCCAGAGCAGTTGTACCATCTTGCAGTCCCACCAACAGTGTAGGAGTGTTCCTCTTTCTCCACATCCTCGCCAGCACCTGTTGTCTCTTGAGTTTTTAATCTTAGCCATTCTGACTGGTGTGAGATGGAATCTCAGGGTTGTTTTGATTTGTATTTCCCTGATGACTAATGATGTTGAACATCTCTTAAGGTGTGTCTCGGCGATCCGAATTTCTTCTGGTGAAAATTCTTTGTTTAGCTCTGTACTCCATTTTTTGATAGGGTTATTTGGTTCTTTGGGGTCTAACTTCTTGAGTTCTTTGTATATTTTGGATATTAGCCCCCTGTCAGATGTAGGGTTGGTGAAGATCTTTTCCCAATTTGTTGATGGCTGTTTGTCCTTCTGCCCATGTCCTTTGCCTTACAGAAACTTTGTAATTTTATGAGGTCCTATTTGTCAATTCTTGGTCTTAGAGCATAAGCTATTGGTGTTCTGTTCAGAAACTCCCCCCCCACCCGTGCCCATGTCCTCCAGGGTCTTCCCCAGTTTCTTTTCTATTAGGTTTAGTGTGTCTGGTTTGATGTGGAGATCCTTGATACACTTGGAGTCGATCTTAGTACAAGGAGATAAGAGTGGATCAATTCGCATTCTTCTGCATGTTGACCTCCAGTTGAACCAGCACCATTTGCTGAAAAGGCTATCTTTTTTCCACTGGATGGTTGTAGCACCTTTATCAAAGATCAAGTGACCATAAGTCTGTGGGTTCATTTCTGGGTCTTCAATTTTATTCCACTGATCTACGTGCCTGTTGCTGTACCAATACCATGCAGTTTTAAACACAATTGCTCTGTAGTACTGCTTGAGGTCAGGCATATTGATTCCCCTAGAAGTCTTTTTATTGGTGAGAATAGTTTTAGCTATCCTGGGTTTTTTGTTATTCCAGATGAATTTGAGAATTGCTCTTTCTAGATCTATGAAGAATTGATTTGGGATTTTGATGGGGATTGCATTGAATCTCTAGATTGCTTTTGGCAAGATGGCCATTTTTTACTATATTGATCCTCCCAATCCAAGAGCATGAAATATTTTTCCATTTCCTGAGGGCTTCTTCGAAACACAAACTCAATGTCAAAGACAAACATTACCTTAGAATAAAAGGCTGGAAGACAATATTACAAGCAAATGGTCTCAGGAAACAAGCCGGAGTAGCCATTTTAGTATCAGATAAAATTGACTTTCAACCTAAAGTCATCAAAAGAGATCCAAAGGTCATTTCTTGCTGGTCAAAGGGAAAATCCACCAAGAAGAACTCTAAGTACTGAACATCTATGCTCCAAATGCAAGGGCACCCTCATTCGTAAAAGAGACTTTACTAAAGCTTAAAGCACACATTGCACCTAATACAATAATTGTGGGTGACTTCAACACCCCACTCTCCTCAATGGACTGATCAGGGAAGCAGAAACTAAATAGGGACACAGTGAAACTAATTGAAACTTTGGACTAATTGGACTTAACAGATATATATAGAACATTTCATCCTAAAGCAAAAGAATATTCCTTTTCTCAGCACCGCATGGTACTTTATCCAAAATCGTTCATATAATTGGTCACAAGACAATGTCAACAAATACAAGATCGAACTACTCCCATGCCTCCTATCAGATCACTATGGAGTAAGAGTCATCTTCAATAGCAACAGAAAGCCTACATACACATGGAAACTGAACAATACTCAATGACACCTTAGTCAAGGAAGAAAGAAAGAAAAAAAATCAAAGACTTTTTAGAATTTAATGAAAATGAAGGTACAACCTACCCAAATCTATGGGACACAATGAAAGCAGTGCTAAGAGGAAAACTCATAGCCCTGAGTGCCTCCAAAACGAAACTGGAGAGCATACACTAGCAGCTTAACAGCACACCTGAAATCCCTGGAACAAAAAGAAGCTAACTCGTCCAGGAGGAGTAGAACACAGGAAATCAGCAAACTAAGGGCCGAAATCAATCAAGTAGAAATGAAGAGAACCATACAAAGAATAAACAAAACCAAGAGCTGGTTCTTTGAGAAAATCAACAAGATAGATAAACCATTAGCCAGACTAACCAAAGGGCACAGAGACAGTATCCAAATTAACAAAATTAGAAATGAAAAGGGGGATATAACAACAGAAACTGAGAAAATTCAAAAAATCTTCAGATCCTACTACAAAAGCCTATACTCAACACAACTGGAGAATCTGGAGGAAATGGACAATTTCCTAGACAGATACCAAATACCAAAATTAAATCAGGATCAATTAGATCAGCTAAACAGCTCCATAACCCTGAGAGAAATAGAAGGGGTTATAGAAAGTCTTCTACCCAAAAAAAGTACGGGACCAGATGGTTTTAGTGCAGAATTCTATCAGACCTTCAAAGAAGACCTAATACCAATACTCTTCAAACTATTCCACAAAACAGAAACAGAAGGAACACTGCCTAACTCGTTCTATGAAGCCACAATTACCCTGATTCCAAAACCACACAAAGATCCAACTAAGAAAGAGAACTACAGGCCAATTTCCCTTATGAATATTGATGCAAAAATACTAAATAAAATTCTTGCCATTCTGGGCTGGAGAGATAGCTCAGTGGTTAAGAGCACCGACTGCTCTTCCGAAGGTCAGGAGTTCAAATCCCAGCAACCACATGGTGGCTCACACCCATCCGTAATGAGATCTGACTCACTCTTCCGGAGTGTCTGAAGACAGCTACAGTGTACTCACATATAATAAATAAATCTTAAAAAAAAAAAAAGCCAGGCGGTGGTGGCGCACGCCTGTAATCCCAGCACTTGGGAGGCAGAGGCAGGCAGATTTCTGAGTTCGAGGCCAGCCTGGTCTACAAAGTGAGTTCCAGGACAGCCAGGGCTACACAGAGAAACCCTGTCTCAAAAAACCAAAAAAAAAAAAAAAAAAAAAAAAAAGAAGAAAAAAAAATTCTTGCCATTCGAATCCAAGAACACATCAAAACGATCATTCACCATGATCAAGTAGGCTTCATCTCAGGGATGCAGGGATGGTTCAATATACGGAAATCCATCAATGTAATCCACTACATAAATAAACTAAAAGAAAAAAAAAACATGGTCATCTCATTAGATGCTGAAAAAGCATTTGACAAAATTCAGCATCCTTTTATGCTAAAAGTCCTGGAAAAAATAGGAATTCAAGGCCCATACCTAAATATAGCAAAAGCAATCTACAGCAAACCAGTAACCAACATCAAAATAAATGGAGAGAAACTTGAAGCAATCCCACTAAAATCAGGGACTAGACAAGGCTGCCCTCTCTCTCTGCATATCTTTTCAATATAGTACTTGAAGTTCTAGCGAGAACAATTAGACAACATAAGGAAGTCAAAGGGATACAAATTGGAAAGGAAGACGTCAAACTATCACTATTTGCAGATGACATGATAGTATACTTAAGCGACCCAAAAAACTCCACCAGAGAACTCCTTCAGCTGATAAACAATTTCAGAAAAATAGCTGGTTATAAAATCAACTCAAGCAAATTGGTAGCCTTCCTGTACTCAAAGGTCAAGCAGGCTAAGAAAGAAGTTAGGGAAATAACACCCTTCACAATAGCCACAAACAATATAAATTATCTTGGTGTGACTCTTTCTTTAGGTTAGGGAAGTTTTCTTCTATAATTTTGTTGAAGACATTTAGTGGTCCTTTAAGTTGGAAATCTCCACTCTCTTCTATACCTATAATCCTTAGCTTTGGTCTTCTCACTTTGTCCTGAATTTCCTGGATGTTTTGGGTCAGGAGCTTTTTGCATCTTTCATTTTCTTTGACTGTTGTATCGATGCTTTCTATGGTATATTCTGCATCTGAGATTCTCTCTTCTATGTCTTGTATTATGTTGTTGATACTTGTATTCATGACTCCTGACTTTTTTCCTAGGTTTTCTATGTCCAGAGCTGTTACCCTTTGTGATTTCTTTATTGTTTCTACCTCCATTTTTTTAGATCCTGAATGGTTTTGTTCAATTCCTTCACCTGTTTTGTTGCGTTTTCCTGTAGTTCTTTAAGGGCTTCTCCCTCTTTACTTGTATTCTGTATTTCTTTTACCACGTTACTTGTATCCTTCTTGAAGCCCTCTATCAGCATCATGAGATGTGATTTTTAAATCTAAATCTTGTTTTTCTGATGTGTTGGGGTATCCAGGACTTTCTGTTGTATAGAATTGGGTTCAGATGTTGCCATGTTGCTTTGATTTCTGTTAGTACCATTCCTATGTTTGCCTTTTGCCATCTGGTTATCTCTGGTGTTAGTTGTTCCTGCTGCCTCTGGCTGGTGTTGTCCTTCCACCTGTGTGCCTGCAAGCCTGTCTCAGCACCCCTGGGTGACTGACTCTCCCCTGGCACAGGGCTCCTGGATGTAGGTGGGGCCCTGGTGGACTGAGTCCCAGGTGATCTTACACTTGGGTGTTCCCTGTGTTCCTGGCTGTATGGGCCTGCTCAGTTGCAGGAGTGGAGATGGTGACCTCACCTATTACTGCAGAACTCCCTTCAGAGCAGATGTCCCCTGGCAGGATAGGTGCACAGATGGTTGTGGCCATCTGCCCAGCTCCTGGGTACAGGTGGGTCTCTGGTGGCCCATGTCCCAAGTATAAGGAATCAGATATTAATGAGAAAGGAATGGAGGTCTTGAGACCACCATTGCCTGGCACTGGATTTAGTGATGTTTCCTGGGATCAGCACAAAGCAGAGGCCACAGAAGGAAAAGTGAACATATGTCTTTGATTTTGCAAAGAGTTTACCATGTAAAATCTTTTGATACAGTTTTGCCTCTAGAATTTGTTCTTAGCAGATTTCTTCCCTATTCCATACTTGGAATTATAATGTCCTGCTTGAGGAAGACTGTACATCACAGAGACTCTTCTGATCACACTGTGGTCCAGTATGTCAGCAGGAAAAATATTCATCTCAAGAATTGCTTTCTTGCCCATTTTCTCTGAATTCCCTCAATTATAGTTGAAATGGATTTAGAAAAGCTACCATGCTGTTGTCCTTTAGTGATGAAGCCATGAGTTCTTATATTTCCCTAGCCATCAGTATTTTTAAGAGTTTTGTAAATAATACAATCATTATATTGTTTCTTCCTAATACCTTATGATTTTCTGATTTGCTTTTTTTTTAAATAAACTTCTTCTATTTTGCATCAGGGAAAAAAGTTCTCTTAGAATTTGCAACATTTTAACTTGATAAATTTGAGCAGTAATTCTTATACTAAAGTAAAGTAATTTTTATATTAAAAGCTGCAAGGGAAAAAGGCCAAGTAACATACAAAGGTAGACATATCAGAATTACACAAGACTTCTCAACAGAGACTATGAAAGTCAGAAAAGCCTGGTCAGAGGTCATACATATGCTAAGAGAACACAAATGCCAACCCAGGCTACTATACCCAGCAAAATTCTCAATCAACATAAACCAAAACATTCCAGGAAAAAAAAAACAAATTCAAACAGTATCTGTTTACCAGTCCAGCCCTACAGAGGATCCTCAAAGGAAAGCTCCAACACAAGGAAAGTACCTGCACCAAAGAAAGGACAAGATATCACGCATCTCATAACAAAACCAAAAGGAGAGAACCACAAGTACATAAATCCACCTACAAAAACAAACATATCAGGAACCAACAGTCATCTCTCTTTAATATCTCTCAATATTAATGGACTCAACTCACCTATTAAAAGACATAAGCTAACATACTTGATATGCAAACAAGATCTAGCATTTTTTCTGGATACAAGAAACATACTTCAATAACAAAGACAGACATGATCTCAGAGTGAAAGGATGGAGAAAGATCTTCCACGCAAATGGTCCCAGGAAACAAGCAGGCGTTGCCATCCTAATAGCCAATAAAATAGACTTTCAACCAAAGTTATCAAGCGTGATGATGAAGGACTCTTCATATTCAGCAAGGGGAAAATCCACCAAGATGAACTCTCAATTCTGAACATCTATGCCACAAATGCAAGAGCACCCACATTCATAAAAGAAAGTTTATTAAAACTCAAAATACACATTGAACCCAACACAATAGTAGTGGTAGACTTTAACACCCTACTCTCACCAATGGACAGATCAGGTAAACAGAAATTGAACAGAGACATGGTGAAACTATGAGAGGTTATGAACCAAATGGATTTAACAGATATCTACACAACATTTTACCCTAAAACAAAAGAATACACCTTCTTCTCAGCACCTCATGGTAGCTTCTCCAAAATCAACCATATAATTGGTCACAAAACAACCCTTGACTGATACAAGAAGATTGAATAATCCCATGCATGCTATCAGATCTCTGTGGCCTAAGGCTGGTCTTCAAGAACAGCAAAAACTACAGAAATCCCACATGGAAACCGAACAACTCTTTACTCAATGATAACTTGGTCAGGGAAGAAATAAAGAAATTAAAGACTTCCTAGAATGTAATAAAATGTTGGCATATCATATCCAAACTTATAGAACACAATGAAAGCAGTGCTAAGAGGAAAGTTCATAGCATTAAGTGCCCTGGTAAAGAAAACAGGAGAGATCTTACACTAACAACTTAACAGCACACCTGAGAGCTCTACAACAAAAAGAAGCAAACTCACCCAAGAGGAGTAGAAGGCAGGAGTCGGGGCCAAAATCAACTAAATAGAGACAAAGAAAACAATACAAAGAATCAATAAAACCAGAAGCTGGTTCTTTGAGAGAATCAAGATAGCTAAACCCCTAGCCAAACTAACTAAAGGGCAGAGAAGCAGTATTCAAATTAACAAAATCAGAAATAAAAAGGGAGACATAACAAAAGAAATGGAGGAAATTCAAAAAACCATCAGATCCTACTATAAAAGCCTATGTGCGAGCCGGACGTGGTGGCGCATGCCTGTAATCCCAGCACTTGGGAGGCAGAGGCAGGCAGATTTCTGAGTTCAAGGCTAACCTGGTCTACAGAGTGAGTTCCAGGACAGCCAGGGCTACCCAGATAAACCCTGTCTCGAAAAACCAAAACCAAAAAAAAAAAAAAAAAAAAAAAAAAAAAAAAAAAAAGAAGAAGAAGAAGAAGAAGGATGGTTTTCCAGGCAGATATCACATTCCAAAGTTAAATCAGGAGCAGGTAAACAATCCTCAGGGCCAGATGGATTTAGTGCAGAATTTCACCAGACCTTCAAAGAAGATCCGATACAATTTTTCTCAAACTATTCCATATATGAAGTCACATTTACTCTGATACCTAAACCACACAAGGACCCAACCAAAAAAAGAGAACTTCAGACCAATCTCGCTTATGAATATCGATGCAAAAATACTCAATACAATTCTTGAAACTGAATCCAAGAACACATCAAAACCATCATTCACCAAGTGGGCTTCATCCCGGGGATGCAAGGTTGGCTCAATATATGAAAATCCATTAACATAATCCACTATATAAACAAACTCAAAGAAAAAAATCACATGATCATCTCCTTAGATGCAGAAAAAGCATTTGACAAAATAGCCCTTCATGTTAAAAGTATTGGATAGATCAGTAATTCAAAACTCATATCTTAACATAGTAAAAGCAATTTATTGCAAACCAACAGTCAATTTAAAATTAAATGGAAACATACTTGAAGCAATTCCACTGAAATTGGGGAAAAGACAAGGATGTACACTTTTCCCATAACTATTCAATATAGTACTTGAAATGCTAGGTAGAACAATAAGAAAACAAAAAGAGATCAAGGGGATACAAATTGGCAAAGAAGAAATAAAGGTATCAAAATTTGCAGATGATATAATAGAATACATAAGCAATCCCAAACATTCTACCAGAGAACTTCTCCAGCTGATAAACAACTTCAGCAAAGTGGCTGTATATAAAATTAAATCAGTAGTCTTCCTTTATACAAATGATAAACAGGATGAGAAAGAAATTAGGAAAACAACTCCCTTCACAATAGTCACAAGTAATATAAAATATCTTGTGGTAACTCTAACCAAACAAGTGAAAGACCTGTATGACAATAACTTCAAGTCTCTCAAGAAAGAAATAGAAGATCTCAGAAAATGGAGAGATCTTCCATGTTCATGGATAGCAGAATTAACATAGTAAAAATGGCCATCTTACCAAAGGTAATTATAGATTCAATCCAATCCCCATAAAATCCCAACACATTCTTTAAAGACAAGGAAAGGGCAGTTCTCACGTTCATCTGGAAAGGCAAAAAAACCTAGAATAATGAAAATAATTCTTAGCAAGAAAAGAAAGACTAGGGAATCACCATCCCTGAGCTCAAGCTTTACTACAGAGCAATAATGATGAAAACTGCATGGTATTGGTGCAGAGACAGACATGCTGACCAATGGAATAGAATTGAGGACCCATAAATAAAACCACACACTTATGGAAACTAGATCTTTGACAAAGGAGCCAAAAACATACAATGTAAAAAAGAAAGCATCTTCAATAAATGGTGCTGGTCTAACAGGCTGTCTGTAGAAAAATGAAAATAGACCCATATTTGTCACCTTGCACAAAACTCAAGTCCAAGTGAATCAAGGACCTTGTCTTAGTCAGGGTTTCTATTCCTGCACAAACGTCATGACCAAGAAGCAAGTTGGGGAGGAAAGGGGTTTATTGAGCTTACACTTCCACACAGCTGTTCATCACCAAAGGAAGTCAGGACTGGAACTCAAGCAGGTCAGAAGCAGGAGCTGATGCAGAGGCCATGGAGGGATGTTACTTACTGGCTTGCTTCCCCTGGCTTGCTCAGCCTGCTCTCTTATAGAACCTAAGAATACCAGCCCAGAGATGGCACCACCCACAAGGGGCCCTCCTTCACTTGATCACTAATTGAGAAAATGCCCCACAGCTGGATCTCATAGAGGCACTTCCCCAAGTGAAGCTCCTTTTCCTATGATAACTCCAGCCTGTGTCAAGTTGACACACCAAACTAGCCAGTACAATTGACCCCTTGTCAACTTGACACACCAACATATCACTATTAAGCCTCAACCCTTACTTTCTTATTCATCCCCAAGATCTCAATAATGTAAAAAGTCCCACAGTCTTTACATATTAAAAGTTCAATCCCTTTAAAAATTCAATTCTCTGAACTGTGGGCTCCACTAAAATACCTTCTTTCAAGAGGGAAAAATATCAGGACACAGTCACAATCAAAAGCAAAACTCAAACTCCAATGGTTCAATGTCTGGGATCCAACTCACAATCTTCTGGGCTCCTCCAAGGGCTTGAGTCACTTCTCCAGCTCTGCCCTTTGTAGCACACACCTTGTCTTCTAGGCTCCAGCTGCCTGTACTCCACTGCTGCTGCTGTCCTTGGTGGTCATCTCATAGTACTGGCATCTCCAAGCCTCAACTCTTTTGCATGACCCCTTCAGTCCTGGGCCATCAATTACAACTGAGGGTACACTTTCACCAATGGCCTTCCATGGCCTCTCAGCGTACCAAGCCTCAGCTGTTCTTCATGATGCCTTCATGCCTTCAAAAGCAGTACCACCTAGGTGACTCTTACACAGTACCAAGTCCTGCTACAGCACGAGGCACAACCTTGGCTATCTGGAACACACTCTCTGTGCTCTCAGAAAACACATCCCAGAATATTTCACCTCAGTGATGCTGGTCTCTTCTTACTCACCGCTAATTTCTTAGCTCCAGCTAACCAGCATCAATAGTCCCAATAACACAAAGGTTGACTTTAATGGTTTTGGTATCTTGTTACTCACAGCTTATTCTTCAGCCCCAGCTAACCAAAACCACAGAATCTTCATGGCCCTGATAAGAGTCTTTAATTTTCCCTCTGAAACTTCACAAGCCAGGCCTCCATCTTTTGCCTTGTTCTCAACATTATCTTCCAAAGCTCCTACACAACGGTCTCACAAAGGTCTCACCACTGAATGGACCATCTAGCCCAAAGTTCCAAAGTCCTTCCACAGTCCTCTCCAAAACATGGTCAGGTTGTCACAGGAATACCCCACTCCTGGTACCAATTTGTCTTAGTCAGGGTTTCTATTCCTGCACAAACGTCATGACCAAGAAGCAAGTTGGGGAGGAAAGGGGTTTATTGAGCTTACACTTCCACACAGCTGTTCATCACCAAAGGAAGTCAGGACTGGAACTCAAGCAGGTCAGAAGCAGGAGCTGATGCAGAGGCCATGGAGGGATGTTACTTACTGGCTTGCTTCCCCTGGCTTGCTCAGCCTGCTCTCTTATAGAACCCAAGAATACCAGCCCAGAGATGGCACCACCCACAAGGGGCCCTCCTTCACTTGATCACTAATTGAGAAAAATGCCCCACAGCTGGATCTCATAGAGGCACTTCCCCAAGTGAAGCTCCTTTTCCTATGATAACTCCAGCCTGTGTCAAGTTGACACACCAAACTAGCCAGTACAGACCTCAATATAAACCAGATACACTGAATCTAATAGAAGAGAAAGTGGGAAAGAGCCTTTAACTCATTGGCACACGGGGAAATTTTCTAAACAGAACTCTGATGGCTCATGCTCTAAGACCAAGAATTGATAAATGGGACCTCATGAAACTGGAAAGCTTCTGTAAGGCAAAGTACATAGCCAATGGGACAAATCAGCAACCTACAGATTGAAGGAAAAAAACTTCACTAACCCCACATCCAATAGAGGGCTAATATCCAAAATATATAAAGAACTCAAGAAACTAAACAACCAACATAATCAAAACCAACAATCATCCAAACAAAAACAAAAACAAAAACAAAAACCAAATAACCCAATCAAAAATGGGTTATAGAAATAGAGATATCACAACTGAGGAGTCTCAAATGGCTGAGAAACACCTAAACAAATGTTCAAAGTCCTTAGTAATCAGAGAAATGCAATCAAAATGACCCTGAGATTCTGCCTCACACCAATCAGAATGGCTAAGATCAAAACCACAGGTGACAACACATGTTAGAGAGGATGTGGAGAAAGAGGAACACTTCTCCATTGCATGTGGGATTGCAAACTAGTACAACCACTCTGGAAATCCATCTGGAGGTTCCTCAGAAAATTGGAAATAGATCTACCTGAAGACCCAGCTATACCATCTTGGGAATATATCCAAAATATGCTCCACCATGCCACAGGGGCACATGTTCCACTATGTTCATAGTGCCCTTATTTGTGATAGCCAGAAGCTGGAAAAACCCAGATGTCCCATGACAGAAGAATAAATACAGAAAATGTGGTTCATTTATACGATGAAATATTACTCAGCTGAGAGGACCCTGGGCCTGTAAAGATTGGATCCAGTATTGTAGACCCAGAAAAGAGAAATCGTGGGGGGGGGGGAAGAGTGGGGAATAGCATGGGGGGGAGAGGAATTATGCGACATATGGCGGGGGGTAACTGGGAAAGGGGAAAGCCTTTGGAATGTAAACAAAGAATATAGAAAATAAAAAAAAATTAAAAAAAAAAAGAAAGCAGCTTAGCACTACAAAAAAAAAAAAAAAAAAAAAAGAATGAGGACATCCTGAGTTTTGCAGGCAAATGGATGTAACTAGAAATTATCATCTTGAGTGAGGTAACTCAGACACAGAAGGACAAGCATGGCATGTTCTCATTATTAAGTGGATGTTGAAATGTACAGAGTACCCAAGATACAGTCCACAGAACTCAAAAAGGTCGACAAGCTCAAGTTCCCAAGTGAGGGTGCCTCAGTGCCGCTTGGGAGGGAGAACAAAGCAGTCATAAATGGAGAGGGAGGGAGGGATCTGGAAGGAAAAGTGGACAGGGCTGGAGGGAGTTGGGGGAGAGGGGAACATTATTTGGTTTTGGATGAGGGAAAAGGACTGAAGCCCTGATGGCCAGCAGAAAGAATGGAAACAGGCAAACTCGGGAGATAGGAGGTTAGGGATACCCTCCAGAATGCACCAGAGACCCGGAAGATGAGAGACTCTCAGGACTCAAAGAGGGGACCTTAAATGAAATGACTGATTGCAAAGAGAGGGAACTTATAGAGCCCACCTCCAACAGGAAGACAGGGCATCAAATGAGGAAGAGGGGGGCCATCTCACAGTCACAATTCTGACCTTAAATTGTGCCTCTCTGAAAGAATTACAGGGGTGGAAATGGAGAGAAGCCTGAGGGAAAGAAAGTCCAGAGATAGATCCATACTGGGATCTAGCTCAAGGGGAGGGCTTAAAGTCTTGACACTATTAATGAGGCTATAGAGCACTCACAAAAAGGGTCTGAGCATGACTGCACTCCAGAAGACCCAACAAGCAGCTGAAAAAGTCAGATGCAGGTATTTGCACCAAACCAATGGACCGAAGCAGCTGACCCCTGTTGTTGAATTAGGAAAGGCTGAAAGAAGCTGAGGAGAAGGACAGTCCTGTAAGAGGATCAGCAGTCTCATTTAATCGGGTCCCCCAAGATCTCTCAAACACTGGACCACTAAATAGTCACTATACAACAGGTGATATGAGTCCCCCAACACATATACAGTAGAGGACTGCTGGGTCTGTGTTTAGTCAGAGATGATGCACCTAAACATCAAGAGACAGGAGGCTCCAAGGAGTTTAGAGGTTGTGGATGGGAATGGGAACATCCAAGTGGAGACAGGGGATGGGGAAGAGGTGCAGGATGTGGAAAACTCAGAGGGTAATCAGGGTTGGGGGAATAAAATATGGAGTGTAAAAAATAAATAAATTAATTAATAAAAGAAATGAAAAGAAAAAAAACTTCTCCAAATAAAGATCTTAAAAATATAAATGGGACCTCCACATAAAACCAGACACACTGAAACTATTAGAAGAGAAACTTGGGAAGACCCTGGAGGACATGGGCACAGGAGGAAAGTTCCTGAACAGAACACCAATAGCTTATGCTCTAAGATCAAGAATTGACAAATGGGACCTCATAAAATTACAAAGTTTCTGTAAGGAAAAGGACACTGTCAGAAGGACAAAACAGCAACCAACAAATTGGGAAAAGATCTTCACCAACCCCACATCTGACAGACGGCCAATATCCAATATATACAAAGAACTCAAGAAGTTAGACCCCAAAGAACCAAATAACCCTATCAAAAATGGGGTACAGAGCTAAACAAAGAATTTTCACCAGAAGAAATTTGGATGGCCAAGAAACACCTTAAGAGATGTTCAACATCATTAGTCATCAGGGAAATGCAAAGCAAAACAACCCTGAGATTCCACCTCACACCAGTCAGAATGGTTAAGATTAAAAACAGAGACAACAGGTGCTGGCAAGGATGTGGAGAAAGAGGAACACTCCTCCACTGTTGGTGGGATTGCAAGATGGTACAACCACTCTGGAAATCAGGCTGGCGGTTCCTCAGAAAATTGGGCATGACACTTCCAGAGGACCCTGCCATACCACTCCTGGGCATATATCCAGAGGACTCCCCTGCATACAATAAAGACACATGCTCTACTATGTTCATAGCAGCCTTGTTTATAATAGCCAGAAGTTGGAAGGAGGCCAGATATCCTTCAAAGGAGGAATGGATACAGAAATTGTGGTATATTTATACAATGGAATACTACTCAGCAATTAAAAATAATGAATTCATGCAATTTGTAGGCAAATGGTTAGATCTGGAAAATATCCTAAGTGAGTTAGCCCAATCACAAAAGAATACACATGAAATGCAATCACTGATAGGTGGCTATTAATGAGCTCAGAAGCCCTAAATACTCAAGGCACAATTAGCAAGTCAAATGATTCCCAAGAAGAAGAAAGGAGAGGACCCTAGGCCTGAAAAGATTGGATCCAGTTTTGTAGGAGAGTTCCAGAACAGAGAAATGGTGTGTGTGTGTGTGGGGGGGTGATTGGGGAATATTTGGGGGGAGAGGACTTATGGGATGTATGGTGGGGGGGAACTGGGAAAGGGGAAAGCCTTTGGAATTTAAACAAAGAATATAGAATAAAAAAATGAAAAAAATATAAATGGCTTCCAACTGAAAGTGCACAATGTAAAAACCATCACAAGGTGTCCCTGAAAAGAGAATTGAATTCCTGTATGCAAATGACTTCTGGGAAGGATGTGCACAAAAGGCACTGGTGTGTATTAGAACCTGTGTTTAGAATATATGGCTTCAGTGAAGAAATCCTTCCTCTTTTTCTAACATTAAAGTTCTTGGTTCAGATGATATATTACCATATACATAATATATAATAAATATGATTAAATAGTATGGCATACTAATAAAAGTAATAAGCTTCATATTTGAACACACACACACACATATATACTTAAATGTCTTATTTTTTCAAGCAGTATGTAACTTTTCACTGTGTAATAAATATAAAACAATGTCAGTGCATTGCTTGAGCAAGGTTATTCCTCAATATTTCTGCCGGGACTGACTGGATGACTCATAGTTATATTTCAAGCATTTGTCTATTTAAAAAAGTTTTTCATTTATTAAATAGTATAGTATGTATCACATGTAATTGTGCACATGTGCTTGTGTTTGCACACAATGTTTATGTGTTAATGTAAAAAAATAACCTTGATAGTTTAAAAAAAATCAGCTTAATAAATAACTAACAGGCTTTAAATTATGGCTAGTTTCCATGGTATATATCTGTAACCCCAGATACCAAGGGGCCTAGGCCTTAAGATAGCTGTGGGCTACAGTGAGTTTAAGGACAGTCTGGACCATATAGTGAGACTCAAGAAAAACTGAAAGAGGGCTCAGCATTAGTGTGCTCACTACTATGAGGCTCTGCATTCAATCCTGCTTCCTGAGAGAAAACATACTGACTTACTCTTTAGAACATATATGCAAATTCCATTCACTGCATGACAGAAAAGTCAGCATTAACCTTAGCTTAAATTTTAAGTTTGGGGGAGACCCACATGCCTTCCGTTGTCCGCCTGTGTCAGGAGCAGAGCCTTGGCTCTTGATCTAAACCCACACAGTTCACACCACAGATGCAGCTGGACTCCCCAGGTATTCTGACACATCCAGGATCACAGGATCACAAGATTACAGGATCACAGGATCACAGGCTCACCGGAAGGACAGATTCCAGTCAGAGACAGGGAGGCCCAGATAACACCAGAGATAACCAGATGGCAAGAGGCAAGTGTAAGAACATAAGCAATAGAAATCAATTTGAATAGGCAACAACAGAATCCAGTTCTCCCAGCACAGCTAGTTCTGGATACCCCCAACACACCTGTAAAGCAAGTTTCTAAATTCTCATTTGATGAAGATGATAGAGGACTTTAAGAAGGACGGAAATAACTCCCTTAAAGAAATAACAGGAGAACACAAATAAACAAGTATAAGCCCTTAAAGAGGAAACACATAAATACCTTAAAGAAATACAGGAGAACATAATTAAAGAGGTAAAGGAATTGAACAAAATTGTCCAGGATTTAAAAATGGAAAATATAAACATTTAAAACAAAACAAAAAAAGGGGGGGGGAGACAATCCTAGAGAGGGAAAACCTAGGAAAGAGAACAGGATTCATAGATGCAAGCATCACCAACATAATACAAGAGATGGAAAAGAGAATCTCAGCAATAGAAGATACCATAGAAGGCATCAAGACAAAAGCCAAGGAAAATACAAATAAGCTCCTATCTTAAAGCATTCAAGAAATCCAGGACACAATAAAAAGACCAAACTGAGAATAATAGATATAGAAGAATAGTGAAGATTACCAACTCAAAGGGCCAGCAAACATCTTCCCTAATCTAAAGAAAGAAATGCCCATAAACATGCAAGAAGCCTACAGAACACCAAACAGATGGGACCACAAAAGAAATTTCTCTCATCACATAATAATTAAAACACCAAATGCACAGAACAGAGAAAGAATATTGAAAGCAGTAAGTGAGGGAAAAGGTCAAGTAACATATAAACAAGTAGCAGACCTATCAGAATTACATCAGACTTCTCAAAAGAGATTCTAAAAGCCAGAAGATCCTGGGCAGATATGTCATACAGACCCTAAGAGAACATAAATGCCAGCCCAGGCTACTATTTTCAGTAAAACTTGCAATTACTATAGATAGAAAAACCAAGATATTCCAAGACAAAACCAAACTTAAACAATATCTTTCCACTAATACAGCCCTATGAAAATGATAGAAGGAAAAGTCCAACATAAGGAGGGGAACTACACTCAAGAAAAACAAGAAATTAATCTTTTCATAACAAACCAAAAGAAGAGAAACACACAAATATAATTCCACCTCTGACAACAAAATAAACAGGAAGCAGCAATCATTAGTACCTAATATCTCTCAACATCAATGGACTTAATTCTCCAAAAAAGATACTGGCTACCAGACTGGATACATAAACAGGACCCAGAATTTTGCTTCATACAAAAACCACACCTCACTGTAAAAGATAGACAGTAACTCAAAGTAATAGTCTGGGAAAAATTTTTCTAAGCAAATGGTCCTAAGAAACAAGCTGGAGTAGACATTCTAATATCCAACAAATAGACTTTGAACCAAAAGTTATCAAAAAAGATGGGGAAGGACACTACATACTGTTCAAAGGAAAAAAAACCACCAAGATGTACTCTCAGTTCTGAATGTCTATGCCCCAAATGCAAGGGCACCCACAGTTGTAAAAGAAACATTGCTGAAGCTTAAAGTACACATTAAACCTCACACAATAATAGTAGGAGATTTCAATACCCCACTCTTACTAATGGACAGATCAGGGAAACAGAAAGTAAAGAGAGACAGAGTGAGACTAAGAAAAGTTATGAACCAAATAGATTTAACATATATCTACAGAACAGTTCACTCTAAAACAAAAGAATATACCTTCTCGGCATCTCATGGTACCTTCTCAAAAATTGATGATATACTCAGACACCAAACAAACCTCAACTGATACAAGAACATTGAATTAATCCCATGTATTCTATGGGACCACCACAGACTAAGGCTGGTCTTGAATAGCAACAAAAACAACAGAAAGCCCACATACACATGGAAGCTGAACAACTATTTACTCAATGGTAACTTGGTTAAGGAGGAAATAAAGAAAGGATATGGAGACGATTTAGAATTCAATGGAAATGAAGGCACAACATATATAAACTTATGAAGCACAATGAAAGCAGTGCTAAGAAGAAAATTCATAGCCCTGAGTGCCTCCAAAAAGAAATTGGAGAGAGCATACACTAGCAGTTTTATAGATCATCTGAGAGCTCTAGAAAAAAAAGAAGCAAATACTCCCAAGAGGAGTAGACAGCAAGAAATAATCAAACTCAGGGCTGAAATCAACCAGGTAGAAACCAAGAGAACTACAGAAAAAGAAATCAACAAAACCAGCAGCTGGTTCTTTGAGAAAATCAACAAGATTTAAAAAGCTTTAGCCAGACTAACTAGAAGGCAGAGGGACACTATCCAAATTAACAAAATCAGGATGAAAGGGGAGACATAGCAACAGAAACTGAGGAAATTCAAAGAAATTCAGATACTACTACAAAAGTCTATACTCAAGAAACTGGAAAACCTGGATGAAATGGATGATTTTCTAGACAGAGACCAGATATCAATGTTAAATCAGGATCAAATAAACCATCTAAAGAGCCATATTACCCACAAGGAAATAAAAGCAGTCATTAGAAGTCTCCCAAACAAAAAAGCCCAAGGCTAGATGGTTTTAGTGCAGAATTCTATCAGAGCTTCAAAGAAGATCTACAAATACTGCTCAAACTATTCCATAAAACAGAAACTGAAGGATCACTGCCCAGTTCTTTCTATGAAGCCACACTTACACTGATAGTTAACCAACAAAAAGACCCAACAAAGAGAACTACAGATTAATTTCCCTTATGAAGATTGATGCAAAAACACTCAATTAAATTCTCACAAATGGAATCAAAGAACACATCAAAATGATCATCACCATGATCATGTAAACTTCTTCTCAGGGATGCAAGGGTGGTTCAATGTATGGAAATCCATCAATGTAATCCACTATATAAACAAACTCAAAGAAAAAAACCCCACATGATCACCTTATTAGATGCTGAAAATTCCTTTGACAAACTACAACACTCATTCATGTGAAAAGAATTTGAGAGATCAGAAATTCAAGGCTCATACCTAAATATAATGAAAGCAATATACAGCAAACCAATAGCCATCATCAAGCTAAATGGAGAGAAACTCAAAACAATCCCACTAAAGTCAGGGACAAGACAAGGCTGCCAACTCTCTCCCTACCTATTCAATATAGTTGAAGTTCTAGCTAGAGCAATTAGACAACAGGATAATAAATACAAATTGTGAGGGAGGAAGTCATGATATCACTATTTGTAGATGGTATGATAGTATACATAAGCAACCCCCAAAATTCTACCAGCAAGCTCCTACAGCTGATAAACAACTTGAGCAAAGTTGCTGTATATAATATAAACTCTAACAAATTAGTAGCTTTCCTCTACTCAAAGGATAAAAGGGCTGAGAAAGAAATTAGGGAAGCAGCACCCTTCACAATAGTCACAAATAATATAAAATATCTTGGTGTGACTCTAACCAAGCAAGTGAAACATCTGTATGGAAAGAATTCAAATTCCTGAAAAAAAAAAAAAAGAAATTGGAGAACTGAGAAGATGGATGGAAATCCCATGTTCATGTATTGGCAGGATTAATATAGTAAAAATGGCCATCTTGCCTAAAGCAATCTACAGATTCAAGGCAATCCCAATCAAAATTCCAACTCAATTCTTCATAAAGTTAGAAAGAGCAATTCTCAAATTAATTTGGAATGACAAAAAACCCAGGATAGTGATAACTATTCTCAACAATATAAGTACTTCTGGGGATATCACCATCCTTTATTTCAAGCTATACTATAAAGCAAAAGTGATAAAAACTGCATGGTATTGTACAGACACAGTCAAGTAGATCAATGGAAGAGTAGATCAATTGAAGATCCAAAAAAGAACCCACACACCTATAGTCACTTGATCTTTGACAAAGAATCTAAAACCATCCAGTGGAAAAAAGACAGCATTTTCAACAAATGGTGCTGGTTTAACTGGCAGTCTGCATGTAGTAGAATGAAAATTTATCCATTCTTATCTCCTTGTACAAAGCTTAAGTTCAAGTGAATCAAGACCTTCACCTAAAACCAGATATGCTGAATTGAATAGAAGAGAAAGTGGGGAAAAGCCTCCAATACTTATATATGGGGGCAACCTGCTGAACAGAGAGCACCAATGGCTATGTTTTACAATCAACAATTGACAAATAGTACCTTGTAAAATTGAAAAGCTTCTGTTAGGCAAAGGTCAGTATCAATAGGACACATGGCAACCCACAGATTGAGAAAAGATCTTTACCAACCCTAAATTTGATAGAGGGCTAATATCCAAAATATACAAAGAACTCAACAAGTTAGACTCCAGAGGACCAAATAACCCTATTAAAAAGAGGAGTACATTTCCCTAATGACTAATGATGTTGAACATTACTTAAGGTGCTTCTCAGCCATCTGAAGTTCTTCAGGTAAAAATTCTTTGTTTATCTATGTATTCATGAAATTTTTGGGCAAATGGCCATAACTCAAAAATATCCTACTAAGTGAGGTAACTCATTCGCAAAAGAACACACATGGAATGCAATCACTGATAAGTGGATATTAGCCCAGAAGCTCAGAATACCCAAAACACAAACCACATATCAAATCATTTCCAAGAAGAAGGAAGGAGAGGGCCCAGGTCCTGGAAAGACTTGGTGCAGCATTGTAGGAGATTGCCAGGACAAAGGAGTGGGAGGTGTTGATTGGGGATCTGGCAGAAGGAAGAGGACTTATGGGACCTAGGGTGATGAGGGAACCGGGGAAAGGAAAATCATTTGGAATATAAACAAAGAATATAGAAAATAAAAAAAGTGGGGTACAGAGCTAAACAAAGAATTTTCAACTCTGGAATACTGAATGGCTGAGAATAACCTAAAGAAATGTTCAACATTCTTAATCATCAGGGAAATACAAATCAAAATATCCCCGTGATTCTACCTCACACAAGTCAGAATGTCTAAGATCAAAAACTCAGGTGACAGCAGATGCTGGTGAGGATATGGAGACAGAGGAACAGTCCTCCATTGTTGGTGGGATTGCAAGGTGGTAAAACCACTTTGAAAATCAATCTGCTGGTTCCTGAGAACACTGGAGGTAGTTCTACCTGAAGACTCAGTTATATCAATACTGGGCATATACCTCCCCCCCCCAAAAAAAAATGCTGCAACATGTAACAAGAACACATGGTCCATTATGTTGATAGCAGCCTTATTTACAATATCTGGAAGCTGGAAACAACCCAGATGTCCCTCAACAGAAGAATAGATACAGAACATATGTACATTTACACAATAGAGTACTACTCAACAATTAAAAATAATGACTTCATGAAATCCACAAATGAATGGAACTAGAAAATATCATCCTGAGTGAGGTAACTCAGACACGAAAGAATATATATGGTATGTACTCACTGATAAGTAGATAATAACCCAAAAGCTCACAATGCCCATTATACAATCCACAGACCATAAGGAGCTTAGAAGGAAGGAAGACCAGGGTGTGGTTGTTTCAGTCCTACATTGAGGAGGGAGCAGGATGATCATGGGAGCTGGAAGGAGAGGGGTCCTGGAAGAGGGAGAGGAGTAGGAAATAAGAGGAACACTATCAGGAACTGGAGGAGATGTGAGAGTGGCACAGAGGGTCAGGAAATTGAACAAAACTGTGTGTGTGTTGGGGAGGTGTATAAGAAACTGGGGAAAGAGATTGGAGAGTGCAAAACACCAGGGAAATGTGAGATTCCTAAGATCCATTGGGGATGACATTAGCCAAAATGAGACAGAACCTATAGAGATAGGTAGGTGCCTATCAAGTAGAAGGGGGCCACTCACCCATCTCAAAGTTTTTAACCCAGAAATGTTCCTGTCCAAAGAAAGAGCAGGAACAAAAATGGAACAGAGACCTGGGGGAAGAGCCAGCGGGGACTGCTCCACCTAGGGATCCATCATGTCTGCAGTCACCATACTCAACACTGTTGCCATGGCAAAGAGGTGCTTACTGACAGGAACCTGGTGTAATGGTTCCTTGGGAAGTCCAGCAAGCAACTGACCAATGCAGATGTGGGTGCTTGGAGCCAACCAACAGACTGAGCTTAAGAAACTTGGTGGGGGAGCTTGCAGAAAGACTGGAGGAACAGAGGGGTATTGCAACCCCACTGGAAGAACAACATAGGCTGGGTTGACCACCCAGTTCTCCCAGACCCTAGATCACCAACTAAGGAGCGTACCTGGAAGGATCCATGGCTTCAGATACTTACGTAGCAGAGGATGGCCTTGCCTAGCAGCAATGGGAGGGGAGGCCTTTGGTCCCTGGCAGGTTTGATGCCCCAGCATAGGAGGATGCTGGACTTGGGGAGCAGGAGAGGGTTAGTGGGTGGAAGAGCACCCTCATACGGGCAAAGGGAGGGGGGATATGGGATGGGGGGACTGGTGGAAGGGTAAAGGGGAAGTGGGATATTATTTGATATGTAAATGAATTGAATGATTAAAAAATATAAGTTTGGCCAGCAAGATGGCTCAGTAGTTGAGTTCATTGAGTTTGATCCCAGTTACTTGCACCATAGTGCTATGACTTGAACATACACACTCCAGGACACATACACATCCATACAATGCACTTGTGATCATGCATATTCATGTGTGTGGACATATGTTCACACACACACAATTTTAAAAACAGGAAAAGGTATTTAAAAGGAAATAGTGAAACAGTATATTGAATATTTATTTTTAGGTAATACTTAACAGTAGGTGATTCTAAGAATGTGATTCTTTCCTTAAGTCATAAATCTCAACCAACAACTGTCTGGATGCTTAGCAGGTGACATCCCATCGCTCTCCCAGATTCGGCATGTGGAAGATGAGCCATGGTTTGCCATGAAGTGTGGTGGACGTGGAAGGCATCGCAGCAGCCTGTGTGTCTTTGCCCTACACCCACCCCTGAAATGCGGAAAGAGGTGCCATTCACTCCTCTCCACACAGCCTGGCCTCTTCCATCATTTTCTATCACCGCAAGCTTTTGGAATTTTAAAATTACATGCATCCACCCAAAATTTCGCCTATTTTTAATGGATGCTATGAGGTTCTGGTGACTGTCCTCCCCAAGCTCCTACAAGGTACTCACTCTCAGGCCCTTTGTGCAGATGGAAATCCGATCTTTTCTCATTGTCTTGCAAAGGTTCCTCATGCATCTTAGGTGTTGATGCAGGGGATTTTTCCCCACTCTGTCAACTGATGGAAGAGTTGCTTTCCTGTTTCAAATAGGACTTTTGCTATGTTTGCCGGCTGCCCTGAAGCTCATGTAAGACAGATTTGCCTGCATATTGCAATCCATCTCAATCTTGTACGATAACAGGCATGTGTTACAATGCTATATATCTACTAATTTGTAGCATTAATTATCAAGTTTCCTACCACTAAGGTCACAAAAATCATCTCCAAAATTATTCTATTAATTTTACAGTTTTCATTTTTATGCTTGAATATCCCTGATTCATTGTCAATGTGTAAGATCTTAGCCTTGATGCTGGGAAGATGGCTCAGTGGAAGAGGTGCTTGCTACACCAGGGTGAACAACTGTGTCAGACCCTTGGCTCCACGCCTCTTCACACTTTCAAAGGCAGCACCACCTGGGTGTGTCTTAACACTACCAAGTTCAGCTCCCAGCACAAGGTACAACCTTGGGCACATCCGAAACGCCCAGGAAATACTTTCTGGAGTTCATCTCAGCTATACCAGTCTCTCCTTAATCATGGCTAAGTTATTAGCTGCTGTTGACTAGGATCAAGTATTCCAGCAAATAATAGTTCCGACATCTTGTTAATCACAGCTTCTGCTTCTGAGTCAGGTAACCAGAATCACTGAATCTTAATTCAAAATAACAAGTGGCCCCAATAGAGTCTTCAAACTTCCCCCTTGAAACTTTGCTAGACGGCTCCTCATCATTTGCATTGTCCTCAAAATTCTTCTGTTCCAAAGCCCTACAGACCCATCCACTGAGCTTTCAACGCCTAACGGATTTTATAGTCCAGATTTTCAAGATCCTTCAACAATGTTCTTCAAAACATATGGCCATGTCTGTCACAGCAATATCCCACTCTCTTAGTACTAATTTTCTTGCCTGGTATTTTCTCCAGAGAATGTTGCTGCTGCTTTTGTAGACAATGAAAAATTAGTTTCTTCAGTTAAAAGTGGAAAGTACAATATTTCAAGGAGTAGGGCTAAGGACAGAGAGATCACTTCCTCAGGTGAGGTAAACCCTTGAGATTCTGAGGGTTCAAAGTTCCCAGCTTCAACAGGATCCTCCCACACATCCCCATCTGAAGTTACAGGATCCCATTTTTTTGCTAACCTTAGTTTTAACCTTTGATACTCTCTGAGGCTGAGACTTGAATTTTTTCTGTAATTTAGCCAACATCATAATGAAAGCTTTGGTTTGACTTCCTGCAATTGAGTTCTGTGGTTTGGCTACTGGAAAGAAGGTTCTCTTCCTGGGCACACATAGAGACCTTTAGACTGTTTATGTACACCTAAATTCATTGTTGTCCTTCACCATATTCTGAGATGTTAGAAGTTGTTTAATACTTATTAAGAACTCATTCCTATCCAGAGATGCAAAGTGCAACCAACTTAAATAATTTTCCTTATTTTTCCACAAACTGTCAAAAGCTTCATATACAGTGTAAACAATGCACAATTGGTGAACCAGGGTAATCAAATGTGTTTATCTTCTTAAGTTTGTAATACAGTTTACACTATGGACTTACAGTATTCTGATGTCCCTAAATGAACAGGATAAGAAAGGAAAAGCAGTAGTAGAAGGAGTAATTGATTCGGATTATTAGTGGTTCTTGAAGGGGGTTGGTCTGGTTCCCCAAGATCTGCTTGCCTCCCGATGAGGAGATCCTCATGCACACCAGCTTATTTGTGTAAATCTTACACCCTCTCCCCCAAGTTATCCCCGATTGAATAATAAAGATGCCTACAGGCAGAATAGAGGGGGTGGAACAAATTTTCTTGAGGCTTGGATTTTCAGAGAAGAAGCATGAGGAGAGGAGAGGAGAGGAGAGGAGAGGGGAGGGGAGGGGAGGGGAGGGGAGGGGAGGGGAGGGGAGGGGAGGGGAGGGGAGGGGAGGAGAGAAAAGGTTGCCATGAAGTATGGATTGTAAGCTCAAGGCTATGGGGTTTGTCTGATGGAGCAGGAGCAGCCCAAATGAAACATGGCAAGTTACTCGGGGAAACAGACAAAATAGCATAGACGAGCGATACTGGCCCAGCCCTAGTGCTCTAAAGCATATTAAAAATCTAATGGTCTCTATATCTTTTATTTGGGAACTAAATGATCTAAAGTGTGGTAGAAACACCTCATAGAAAGGCGTGTAGAAAACCCCCAGAATAATAATTACACAACAGGTTCTCAACCTTCCTGATGTTGTGGTGAGACTCTTTAATATAGTCCATGTTTGGAAATCCTTAACCATAAAATGATTTTTATTGTTACTTTATAACTGTTATTTTGCTACTGTTATGAATCTTAGTGTGAATACCTGTGTTTTCTGATGGTCTTCGGTGATTCTTGTGGAAAGTTCATTTAACCCCAAGGGGGTTGCCAACTCTAGATTGAGAACCACTGCTTTAGGGCATTTCTTGGGGCTACCATGACCTATGATTAAAGTCAGTAGGAAAGTACTACAGCCTACTCCACACAGGACAAAAAAGGTACAAATTGCTCAGGGTTAAAGATATGGGTCACTACTTCAGAAAAAGCACCAAGACCTGCTGAGGTGCTTGCTGAGGTGGAGAAAATGCAGAATGGGTAGTAGAGGATGATAGTTTTAAATACCAGCTGAGACCATGTGATCAGTTTTAGAAAAAAGAATTGTAATTGATATGAGTGTTTCTGCTGTATTTTACTGAGAATATATTTATACAGATATTTCTGTTTTCTTTCCTCAATTTCTGTATCATGTAATGCTACACCAATTAAAAGAAAATCAATGGAACATTTAAGTTGAGATGCTAAAAGAATGTCCCTCAAGGAACATTGCTACCTACTCTAAATTTATGTGTTTGCAGTTGTAAGAGGAAATAGTTATATCAGGTGTAGTTGTGACCTGGATAAGTATATAATCTGTTCATATTTCTATGTGGGGTAAAGTACATTTAAGTGTTATTATAACCCAGTTTTTACTTTCATTTGGAAATTAATTACAACATAAGGAGATATGATTGCATGTCAAGTTGCTGGCTATTCTTGGTTGCCTGCTTTACTACATCTGGAATTAAGCAAAGCCCCAAATAGAGGGCACAACTGTGTGCGGTTTCTGCTCAACTGCAGGCTGCAAGATCTACTTCTAGTTTGGAAAGTGAGAGGTAGGAAGACAGATATTTAATCCACATTTTGGTGGCAGGAAGACCCACCTTTATTCTAGATCTTTAGTCCAAATCTGATGTTTTGGTTATGTTAATGTACAGCAATTTAACTATGATATGCTTCTAACTTCTTAAATTGACGTTTTAGCTTGTGGTTTTAAATTTCCCTTGTTCCTGGTCAGTATTTACAAAGCTATACTTCTCTTTTCACAAATTTAGTGATTTCATTTTTCTTTATTGCTGAGTAAGATCCTATCTATCTATCTATCTATCTATCTATCTATCTATCTATCTATTCCCCAATAGTAACTATTCATCTATTGATAGACATAGGCAGTTTCCATTTCCTGGCCATTGTGAACAGAGCGCCAGTGAGGATGGGTCTACAAGTGTCTCTGCATAGGATACAGTCTGTATACAGAACAGTGGCATGGGTGTGTTTCATGGTACATCTACTTTTAGTTATTTTTTTAAAATTTAATGTACTTGAGATAACTTTTTGATAACTATAAAGCTGTGATTAGGGGAAGGCTATGAAGGTGCCATGTGTGTTCTTGGACACTTTTGTGGTTACACTGTGTGGCACAATCCTTGGTGTGATAGGTCACAGAAGCTTCTATAGTTCATTCTTCAAAAAAATTGTATTACATGAAGTTCAAGGACAAGTCCAATGATATCTTTCTCTCTTTCTGTTCCTCTGTGTATGTCTGTGTACATGTGTGTGCATGTGTGTATGTGTGTGTGTGTACATGCATGTGTGTGTGTGTGTCACACACACTGAAGGAACTACTTGGATGTCATGTCTCATTGTTTTTAAGACAGGATCTCTCACTGACATGGGACTCACTAAGAAGGCTATGTTGCTGGGCAGTGAACCTCACAGGGGCACAAGTCTCCACCTCTTCAGTGCTGTGATTGCAAACATGCACACTATGCTTCACATTTTTCTTCATGGTTTCAGTAGTCAAGTTCTTATGCTTGCAAGGCAAGCAATTTTTCTTATTGTGCCTCATGCTCCTTCAAGTAGAAGAATTTCAAAATTGATTATTAGTAAGGCTAATAAATCAATTCACACACAGGAGAATTAGGGAGAAGTCTGATAAAAATGTAAATCTTCTGTAGGTGAAGTCAATTAATGTGGGATAGTTAGAATATATTAAATGTGAAAAGAGACTTTGAAATATTATGTTTAATCTTTTTAAAAAAATATAGAAGACACAAAACTTTTAAAACAAAAATACTGAGAAAATGTGGAAACAGCCGTCTTTCCTTGATCTGAACTCACTGTGAAGATTTGGAGAAAATGACTATGCAGGGTATCAAAAGAAACCAACTGATATGATCTCTGATCAGCTTTTTCAGAAATCATGAATAAGACGTAAGCCTTTTATTCAACATCCCTTTCTTACAGGGATACATGAGACAAATGTATGGGAACAGTCACAGTTCAGGGCTTCATGGTTTATTTGCATTGGCTTCAGTACCAGGGGAGAGACAAAAGGCATGGCTGGTGTCCAGAACCTCTCTGTACAGTCTTACCACTTTCATCCAGGAGCCAAGCCACCTCTTAGGACCACACCTTTTGCCTACTGCACAAATGTCTCCCCATCTCTTCTCCAGTGTTTTACTCAGCATGGTGCTGACTGGATGCTGTGGTGTGAACATGTGTGGCCCATAGGAAATGTCACTGTTAGGAGGTATGGCATTGTTGGAGGATGTTTGTCACTGTGGGGATGGGCTTTGAGGTTCTATGTTCAGGCTCAGCTCAGCAAGGAAGAGGCCACCTCCTGGCTTCTTTTGGATGCCAGTCTTTTCCTGACTCCCTTGGAATAGAAGTAGAACTCTTGTCTCCTTTCCATGTTTGCCTGGACACTGCCATGCTTCTTGGAGTGATGATAATGAACTGAATGCATGAACCTGTAAGCTAGCCCCAATTAAATGTTGTCTCTTAAAAGAGTTGTCTTGGTCATGGTGTCTCCACTCAGCAATGAAAACCCTAGACACTGGACAACCTGTTGTGTTCTGGTTTATTTTCTGCATTGTTTGCATAAAGTCAACCCATTTGAATGCCATGGTGTGTATGCAGGCTCTCTCACACCACACTGGCTAGAGTTAAGGTGATGGGTTTCTGCACATACAGTCTTTGCTGGGGCCTTAGTGCTGACTGAACTCCAACCATAATCTCAAATAATCTCTAACTGCAATGTCACACTTCAAGCCACAAATGTTGAACAATTTAAAAAATAGTTTTCTTTCTCTTGTTAGTCATCAATGGAGCAAATGTTTCAATGTTCCACTTAGCGTGTTCTATTTTTCATCTATTAAAGACAGGCATTCATATGAATGTATAGAGTATTAGTAATATTGATGCTGTTAATTTTTGTTATTAATATTAATACAAACTAACATTAATACTATACAATACTTTAAATATTATTTGTTTTCTAAAATAGAATGTGATAAAATAAAGTTTTTTCCTTTTATCATTATCTATGATAGAAAATATGTCCTATTTAACAGTTTGAAACTAACATATTAATTTATTATTATGTAGGTGGTATGTATGATGTGATGGAACTCTATTTGGAGGTCAGAGACAAACCTTTTAGAGTTTGCTATCCTTTCCACTTTTATGTGAGATCTGGTGATCGAACTCAGGGTTTCCGACTTGCGTGGTCTGGTGCCTTCATCTGCTGAGCCACCTGACATGCTTTCTTTTGCTCTTTTGACTAATGCATAGGATACAGAACAAAGATCAGTGGCTGTTGGGAATTGGTTCTAAATGCTTTGAATTAATTCAGCCCCCAAAATTGGCAATCTGTATATTCAAATGCTGAAGGTTCTTGTTTCCAATTGTTTTTTGATTGATCAGTTAAAAAGCCAATAGCCAATCGCTGGGCAGGAAGACTGAGACAAGATCATTAGTTTTGCATGGTCTAAGAACTGGGAAAGAGAAAGGAAGAGACGATTGCCATGACTTGAGGGAGAAAGATGGGATGTAAGATCCACAGGAGAGAAAGCCAACCATCCATGTAAGAATTAAGTAGGGTCACTGGTCACTGGTTATTTTCCCGATTGAGCCTGGGGTATCAGGGGAAGGTTTAGGAGTCTCATGAGTATTGGAGGGGAGCATTTGCTAGCAGGGGAAGGTTTAAGATTGACCAGCCTTTGAGCTAGTCACAAAATGTCAAAAATGTGTGTGTGTGTGTGTGTGTGTGTGTGTGTGTTTAATTCATGAATCCAAAGAGCTCCTGGGCAGGTTTGTGTGCAACCCACTGAGAGTCAGAGTGGTTAGCTAACTACCACTACAACTACAAGTTGTAAAAAAAAGTGTATATAAAAAAAGTGTATGTGTGTACCCATGTGAGTGTGTATGTATACGTATGAATAAATGATTATTTAATGTAGGCCATGTAACAGATATATTCATTTCATCTACATGGTTGATACTTAATTTTTTCTTTATACTTTTGGCAGAAAATAATTCTCATTGTAAATGTTTTTCAGAAACAGTGAGATGTTTGACTTAATACACTGGGAAATTGTCTTAGGAGCTACAGATGCAGTGTGAACAGGAATAATCACTGTAGGTTGTAAATATAACAGAATATTTTATAGAAAATATTTTTCAGAAAATACCTATCACTAAGGATGCCTCAATCTTTCAGTTATTATAATTAGTAATTTACAGCCCATAACTTCAGGTAAGCATCACATTGCATTTACAGTCAGAAAGCAGAAAGCATGTACTCAGCATGCTTTCTCTCTTTCATACACTCCAGAATCTTAGCCCAGATATGGTGCCACCCAGCATGGACTGATCATCTGATCAAGGACTATTATAATGTCAGATCACTAATCAGGAGAAAAATCATGTCTGATAATATAAATACGAAGACCTATGATGGTAAACATTTATTAATATAGTCAAAAGCATTTATACCTACATTTTCTTTATCCTGGAAAAGCATTTTCCGGGCACTTCTTACATTTTGGTACTTCAGTTATGTTCTTTAAAGATCAAGACTCATAATTAGGTTTCATTCTTAGAAAGCTATCAAGACTATGGCCTAGTTTGTTTGTTATGTATGTTTTTTGATTATGAATGCACACGCCATAAAGAAAATAAATGAGTCACCATCAAAGACTGTTTTCAACCTCTTTTGAATCCTAAAACATGTTGCTGTTGGCTTAGGTTTTACAAAAATCCTAATTCAACAATTCCTAAGTCTTTGGCCACATCCTTGGAAGCCTGTACCTGACTACCAGGTGGCAAAGCTTCTACAGAGTTACCTGAAACTTTGGATTGCTTCTCCATGATCTCATGTTCCTAATGAAATTTGGAGATTAGGTCTTTGTTGATAATGCAAAGAAAAAAGTTGATCTACTTTCTGTTTCCATAGTTCCCCTCCTCTCCATTCTTATTCATTCTAATGTTCTCATTTAGCACCCTTTCCCTCTCGCTTCTTGGTTCTAGCTCCCACTAGTAATGGATAGTTTGTCTGGGTATGAAATGCTGAACACATATATTTCTATCTTCTTTGCTACTTCCTGTAATAACCTACCTCCTTTTAATTTACTACTTTCTATCTTTGTGCAGATGGATTTTAATTGTCAACTTGACATGATCTAATCATCAGGGAGTAGAGTCTCAACTGAACAATTATTAGGTTGCTTGGACATTTCTTTGAGGCATTGTCATGCTTCTTAACTGCAGTAGGGAGATCTAGCCATTGTGGACAGCATCATTCCCTATGCAGGTGGTCTGAACTACATAAAACAGGAGCAAGCAAAGAAGCACCTACTAATTTACGTCTCTCTGCAGTCCACTGTGGATTTTGTGATTTCACTTCTTACCTTGACTTCTAGCAGTGATTGACTATAACCTGAATTATAAGTTCAATTAACCCCCTTTTCCCTGGTGGCTTTTAGTCAGATTGTTTTATCACAGCAACAGAAATTAAACTGAAATAATCTATTATTATTATTATTATTATCCTTCAGATTGAAACGTTTTTTCCTTATGGAGAGAATTATGAGATTCAATAGGGTCAGGAAACACATGGGAACCCTGCTTCTCAAGGCTACATAAGTAGTAAACAGTGGCTGGAGAGAGAAGACTCTTCAGTAGGCCTGACTAAAACTTGTGAAAAGGAATCAGTGAACAGTAGTAATGTAGTTTTTGAGTAGTCACCTAGGTTAAAGTTTGCTTTGTGGTGATACAACTGCCTCACCACCTATATTCCTGTAGGTAAACTTAATTAACTTGGTGGTTCACCAATATGAAGTTAGATAGGGCCATTTCTTTGGTTGGTAAGTAACTTCTTCATCTGGAAGGAAACTTTCCGGGGAAGGTGACACAGCATTTCTGTGTGGCTGTGTCCAGATATTCACACCCTAAATGTTCTGCAAAATCTGTGCAGTGTGCTTTTTCTTGTGCTTTGCATGGGTTGGTGTTCAGTTCTAAAGGACTTCATTTTTTTTCCTGTAGCTTCTCAGCAGCCAGTGCCTCATCTTTGCCTGTGGGCACTCTGCCCCATTTCTCCTGGTGCCTTTTCTCTCTTTTAAGATCGTATTGAGAGAGAGAGAGAGAGAGAAAGAGAGAGAGAGAGAGAGAGAGAGAGAGAGATGTTTTTAGGCTTGGAGCAAATGCCCTTAACTAACAAGCCACCTGGTTGACGGCCAGTCGTATTTCTTTCTCTGTTGTTTTGTGATTTTCATAACTACAGCTGTTTCATTGTTTTTAAAAAGTGCTTCTAATAGCTTGCTATACTGATAGTGTTCTCTCTCTCTCTCTCTCTCTCTCTCTCTCTCTCTCTCTCTCCCCTCTCTGGTTTGTCCCTTATCCTGTTTACAAACGAACTTTACATTTTTGACTTTTTAGAAAATTTCTGAAGATCGTAGGGAGAGTTCCTCTTGAACCCAACCTCTCTAATTCTCTGCCATTAACATCTCACAGTGTTCTTGTATATTCTCATGCTTAATGAATCTATATCAGTACATAGCTGTTGAATTCAAGATATTGAGACTTCCTTTCTCTTTTTGAGGCAATGTACTTATTGTACCAAAACTCCATAGAATATACCACATCCTACCCACCCTCATTCCCCATCAGTGGTGGGCATTCTCTGGTATCTTTTGGTTTTTCTGATCTTGACTCTATTGAGTAACACTTGCTTTGTGAACTCTTGCTCAGTTTGGGAAGGTCAGGGTTGTGGGTCCTTGGGAGTTTGAATGGAGAAGTACATGGAGAATATGGGCTTTTGGCTTGCTTGCAGTTGATTCTGCTCTTCACAAGGAATTGAACTCCTGTTTTTCTTTCTCTACAGAAAAAATAGTAACTAAAACACATTAAGCCCCCCCCCCAATTTGACCCAAAGTAAAGGCATGACATCTCATTTGAAAACCGGCTCCAAATTATAAAAATCATTTCAATTGGCCCAGCTCATGTCATCACCTTGCAAATTTCCAAACAGTTCTAGTCCCATTGGGCTCTGTTCTTATAAACGACATTCAACAATAATGACAAAACCAAAATACTAAACTTCAGTTTCCTCAACATAATGTGTTTAGTACTCAGTGTATCAGAGGTCAACTTGGTATTCATATCCTTGGCAGACATTGATTACCCAGCCCCTTTACATTGTAGGTCCTGACCAGCCAGTGTTCTGTGGTACACACTCTTCCAAAATCAAACTCAAAGATCTTTATTACCAATCTCAGTGTCTCAGACATAATCAAAGCTTGGTAGATGCTTGGTTACTGGGTCAACCTGCCGAAAGCTATAGTAACACAGTGTGCATAAAAGACTGTTGAGAAACATAGGACTCAAAGTCCATTGAAATTTCCACAGTTATAGTAGTCATTCTCCTTGATATGTCTTCCTGTGTTCGTGCTTCCTCCAGCACAGACCAGCCAAAGAAACTTGTTGGTGTCATTGAAGCAATACTCAAAATACCTCAATATGTCAAGCACACATCTGACATCAATCTCCCTCAAAGTTTCATAGGATTTTTTTCATATGTGGATGCCATTGCCACCCAGTGAAGAAATGAGGGTATTTTCCATGTGTATTATCCGCTAAAATTATTTCATTTGCCATACAGTACTTTGGTGGCCATAACCCCACTATCACATGACATTTGCATCCTCTAAAGCATTGTGATGAAGTCAATAATACACTTCTCAGAAGTCACTAGAAATGATCCAACTGCTGTCCCTACCACAGGTAGTCAGTAAATGGTGGAGTGGGAATAAGTCTGCATTGGTCACCCAGAGAGAATGACTAAAGTGGGGGATAAGAAAGAATACTATGACCAGAATTATCCTACTTGACTCTTCATTCAAAATAAAGTAGAATCCTACCCTTCTTGTGTAGGTGACTCATGCCCAGACTTTTCATTTATAATATAAATATATTAAAAAATATAGCATGAATTTTATATGGACAGCACCAACATGACAGCAGTGCCAGAAAGAAAGCACATAACAGGTTCCAGTACCAACACTAGATACACAGGTGCAGCTGAATGGTTCTTTCTGTCATACCACAAATGATGGTGAAAATCCAGGCATCAGACAAGTTCCCAAAGCAGTAATTGAGGCCACCTGGGAATATAAAGATTAAAATCGTAGGAAGGCCTGGTCACAGGCCAGTGCTCAGGCATACTGGCAATAGTGGGGCACTGTTCTTATCCTAAGAAGGGGCTCATGGTGAATAGAAAATCTATGCATAAGGAGAAAAATTTCCTGTCAGTATAAGAACTCCAACCGTGAGGAAGACAAAGGCCACCAGGGAGATGACACTTCAGGTAAGAACTTCAAATTGTTTTGGGTTCATCTGTCTGTGCAGGTAATCCACAAAGGCAGATTCAAGTACTAGAAAGGTGTTCTGATGAAAGGGCAGTGTGGAAGCTCACGAAGGATGTCTGCATAGGAAGAATGACAAACAGTACACTTGCCTACATCGATCTACTGTGGGAAAAACCAGGACACAGAGATGATCAAGTTAACTAGAAACACGTGAGTCCCCATGAAGAGACCACAGACAATACTATAAAAAACAACTGAAGTCCACATGAGTTGAGTCCTGAGAGCTCAACCTTGTTTGTAGTCTTTGCCACTGTGATGAGTATCTCAGAAACATGAGGAGGAAGGATGTATTTTATGTCACCTTTTGAGAGCCTTCAGCCCATCCTGCTAGGACAAGACAGAGCAGCCAGAAAGCACAAAGAGAAGGAAGCCCAGATCCCTTTCTCTTCTGTTTCTTCAGAGCCTCAGGCATCTGGGGGATAATGCTTTCTATAAATAGAGTGGGTTTTCCCCAGTCAGTCTTCTCAGTCTTGAAACACCCTTAGAGACACTTGCAGAGGTGTGCGGAGGTATGCGGAGGTATGTCTCACTAATCTAGGCATTTCTTAATCCAATCACTTGGACAAGATGAACCGTGATGCTGGGACATTTTTAGAGCAGTGGATTTTAACTCAGCCTTAGCATCTGCTCAGCTTCTAGTGAGGGTCTCTTCACGCTCAAGACATAGATGGGTGAATAACATTGGGAACAGGCATTTGCATCAGGAGCACATAGATGGGAATCTGCTCTGATTTATTACAGCCCACTTGAGACACATCTCAGACTCTAGATCAACACTGGGGCTTACACAAGGCAGTAGCAAGGATTCGACCCCTCCCACTAACTCTCACCTCTTAACAGTTTCACTTTCAATTCTTTTGTGCTGAAGGCTGTTTCTTGGGTGACAACTGTACCAAAACCTCAGAATCATCCATAATGTGTTTCTGTAGGCATGTGTACTGCTGAGGGACTGAAGAGATGGTTCAGTGAGTAAGGTCATTTGCTGTTCTTTCAAAAGACCTGGACTTGATTTCTCGGACCAGTTTTGGGTAGCTCACAACTGCCTGTGACCCCTGCTCTAGGAGGCGTATCCACCACCCTCTTCTGTCCTGCATGGGCACTCATGCACATGTGCACGCACAAAGCATACACAAATAATTGAAAAGTAATTTAAACTTACTAGGAAAAATAACATGAGCACATTGAGAGATCTGCACTGCTGTTGTTTAAAATTCTACAGATTTTGGCAACCATGCAACGCCACCTGTCCATCATTGAGTCACACACAGTCCCTCCCCTAAAAGTGCTTGCCGTGTTTAAGCCTCGATTCCGGAACACCCAAAGCCACATTTTTCCTTTTATTATAGTTTTGTCTTCTGCAAAATGTCATGTAATTTGAGGTACACAGAATGTGACCTTTGGAAAGTTCTGTTACTTAGTGGTATGCATTTAAGATTTACCCCGTTTGCAGCTTGATCGTGTATTTATTTTTTTCCTGAATAATATTTCACTATGCGTGTCTAGCATTTCTTTCCTTTGCACTCATGGCTGCTTCTAGTCTGGGTGATCAGGAACAGAGCTTCTCCAGGTAGTTCTGTGTAGATTCTGCATGCAGCTATCTTTTTGAAGCAGACAAGTTCATGTAGCAACTAACATTTAGCTTGGAGAAATTAGGAAACTGTTTCCTGGAGCAGCCGCGCGGCTCCTCACCCGACATTGGCAGATGTACATTCCTGCAGCTCTGTCCTCATCAGCATTTGGACTTCCAATGTATTTTATGTTAGCTATTCTAAGAGTGCCATTCCAACGTCCAATTACTATTTTAGTCTGAAATTCCCTAATAGTGTATCACCCCAGCTCATCCCTCACCCTGCTTATTTCCCACGAGTACCTTCCTTGATGAAGTGGCCTGTTTTAAAATAGGTTTCCCGACTGGAGATATGGCTCAGAGGTTAAGAGAACGTGTTGCTCTTGCAGGACTGGAGCTCCCTTCTCAGAGTCCAGGGCAGGTGGCTCACAGGGCCTGACGCCCTCTTCTGGCTCCTGTCAGTACCACACACATGATTACAAACAAAAATAAATCTTTTGAGTTTTTTTTCTTACTGCATTTTTGGTATATTTTGGACATTAGAAGCTTTTCCTTTATGAGTTGTGGTTTTCTTCTAGACATTTCTTCTTGATCTTACCTTCTCATTCTTTTAACTGTCTCTTCCGCAGAGAAGAGTAAAGTCCAGCTGGGAATTTTTTTCCTTTCTTTTGTCATGATTTTGGTGTTATATCTCAAACATTTTTGTATTGCTAAGCCCAATATTTGCTGAATATTTTATTTTGTTTTCTTCTGCATGGTTTAAATATTTCCTTCAGGTGTATAATTTATTCTTAGCTGATGCTCATGAACGGTGTCAGGTCTATGGTTCATTTCCTTGTTTGGCAGGTTTGCACACATTGTACCAACACCTCTCTTGGGAAGTCTGCCTTGTCTCACTGAGTGCCCTTTGTTGGAGGCGTCAGCTGACTGTGCCTGTTTGGGAACACTACACAGTGTTCCTCTATTCTCTCCACAGTTCATCTTGGCTTGATCACTGCAGCTGCACGGTGGATTCTGAAGTCAGCCCGGGAGCCTCCTTAGGTTTAGTGCTCTGCAGGATTATTGTAGCTCCCTTTAGCACTTGTATTTCTGTGCCAACTTTATGCTCAGTTTATCAGGACCAGGAACCTATTTTGTCTGGGTTCTAGTGGGGATCTTATTGAATATATAAATAAAATGTGGAGTAAATTATATCTTAACATTACTGAGTCTCTCACCCATGATTAGGGACTCCATTGATTCAGACTGACTTCTTCCATTAGAGTGTTGGAATTTTTATTTAACATTTAGATCTTATGCATATTTTACACATTTTTACTGAGTAATTTAATTTTGGCAATTTTATGAATGACATTTTAATACACAAACTCCAGGTGTACCTTGTTGATATTTTGAAAACAATTACTGTAAAAAGATGTAGTTTTCTTCTGAGCTATTGGTGTGTGCATGCACTTCCCCTGGAAGCCAGAAGAGGGCACCAGATACCTTAGGAGTGGGAAATTTGGGTAGTTGTTAGTCACCTGAAGAAGGTGCTGGAATCAAACTTGGGCTCTCTGGAAGATATTCAGCCTTTTTCACTGCTGCATCTTTCCTGAAAACGATTACTTCATAGGGATTAGGCTTGTATCCTAATCCTCCTTAGTTGCTCAAGGAAACATCTTTAGGTGGTTTTATTTTGTTGGGTTTCTCTGAATGGGATCTAGCATACATTGACAATTTGCAGCATGCTGCTCTGATGGAGTGGTCAGCACAGTGTTGCAACATCATGTGCTATTCACGTATCTGTGGTGATGCAGGTGAAAACCAGCATTCTGTGTCTATGTTACCACAGTTACAAAAGTAGAGCCCACAGCCATGTGTGGGATATAGTAAATGGTTTGTGGTATAGCTCATCAGGGGAGCCCTGACTGGTACAGGAACTGTTTGCTTTTGTTGTTGGTTGTTTTTGATTTTCTGGTCAGTTGATTCTCTTTGGAGTCTCAGTGAGACTGGCTTAAAGTTTAGGATCTTAGAAGGCCCAAGAGCCACCCGAGACTGCCCTAGTTGGTGGCTTTTGGGTTCTTGTCTCAACAAACTGAAGAATGAAATTCAATCACTGTAGAAGGTACATTTGAGCGAGAGGTTTGATATAGGAGAGAGAGAGAGAGAGAGAGAGAGAGAGAGAGAGAGAGAGAGAGATCTTACATGGTGGAAGGGCTCCCAGGAAGTAGACTGCCATTGATCTCTTTGTGATCTCCTCTTTAAAGGAGCTGGGGTGAGACAGGAAGGGAGCTGTCAGTCCAGCTGGCCAATCACAAGGCTTCCAGCTTTACCCTCAGTTTCTGTCACTCATATAGCTTGTAGGCCAGGTAGGAGCTTATGTGGAACCTGGCACCACAGTGCTTTTCTGGCATTCTGGCCTTCAACAAGGACATTCTCAGAACTGATGCTTTTGGGTTCCCATTTTTCCTGACCAGTTTCTATTTCTTGTTCTGTTAGGTTCCATCCCCAGTACAGGGAGCAAAAAGGGTAATGAAGGACTATGACGTTGGGTCTTGCGTTTCCTATGCTACACTCTTAATGGTTATTCCAGAACGTGCTCCTTAGCAGTAAAAGCCATGGATGGCTCAGGTTTACCTCATCTGTTCCCATCATACTGTGATGGAGTTGATCCTCTAGTGTCTGCATGTTCTCTCCATCGATGCTTGCATGGGGGGAGATTTCCTGCCTCCGTTCTTGGAAGGCATGCTCATCATTTAGTGATGCATGGCTCATCAACTGCACTTTTGGACTTTTGGGTTTGCCTCACTCCTCCTTTTCTGCCTTGCTAGTTAGTCTCTATTGAGCATTTGTGCATGTTGTGGTCAGCATGTGTGCACATGCATGTGCTGTGTGTATGTGTGTATGTGTGTGAGTGTTGATAATTTCGTAGTCATCTTGCTTGGCATGTTGAGTGTCTTGAATCTATAGACTAATGACTAGCATTTTGAAAATTTTTCATGTACTATCGCTTGAGTCATTTGTTTTTCTTGTACTCCCGCCCTGATTTTCCAATTAAATGATGTTAATGCCTCTTAAATGTGTTCAAGAATTTTTAGATAGCAAGTTAGTGGTTTTGTTGTTGCTTTTTGAAAATTCCTTTTTCTCTTTGTGTTCCAATTTGCAAAGTTTCCATTGACTCATCTTCAGGCTCAGCAATCATTTCTTTTGTTATGTTCAACTTACGATGAACCTGCCAAAGTTGTTCTCTACTCTTTAGTTCTGGCCATTTATGTCTAGCATTTTCCTTTTGACTTTTAGAATTTATCTTTTTGTTTCCATCAGCCATTTAGTCTCTTATGTCTAGCTTTCTCCCACTGGTTCACCTAACATATTAATCGCATCTGGCTTAAGTTTCCCTGTCTGAAACAGGTTTTCTAAAACCTGTGTCATATCTGACCCCAGTGTGCTGTTTGCCTTGTTTCTTTAGACAACTCTTCCTTGCTTTCTGATATGCGCTGTTCTATTTTGTTGGAAGCCAGACATAGCGTGTCATTTAATAGGCATTGTGGTAAGCTGGAATTAATGTGAGGTTTTATGTTAATCTAGCTTGAAGTTGAGCCTGAGTTCATGTTTGGTGTAGCTATAGTGGCCAAAAGTTTCTAATTCTGTCATGAATTTTGATCTTCTGCGGTCTTTGGGCGTCTCCTCTTTGGAGAGTTTGGAGTGGCCCTTTGATTTTAATTTACTCCTCTACTACAGTTCTGTCGATATTCAAAAGGGTTTGGAGGAGGGGAGGTGCCTGTAATTTTATGGTTGGACTAAACTTCCGTATTTGAATGAGAGGTTGTAAACTTGGCCTTGCCATTGCCGGGTGCTGCCCCATCTGGACCCAGAGGACAGATGCTGCCAGGGGCCCCTTTGTACTGGAAGAAAACTCCAATGATGTGTAATTCCTTCTAGGACAGGACTTTGTTCTAGAGAATGCTTAAGGCATTTCACAAAAGTTATTCTTCCTCCTTCATCTTTTTAGAGCTTGGGGAGGTGCCTACTAGATCTTTGCTGTGAGAATATCTTGAGGTTCTTGATGGTAAAATTGACTAAAAAGCAAACTCACCACATTCTTGCTCTCAAGATGGTTTCCACAGCCTCCAGTTATTTATTATTTTGACCACTTCCGAGTTTTTACTAATTTGTGACATCAGAAGATTCTTCCATCCTTGGCAGGTTCACCTCTCTCTCCAGGGTGGTGAGTAGATTAGTAATGTCTGTTCTCTGAGAGAACCAAGATAAGTCACTGATTCTTTGCTGTTGCTCAGAATTTTCTTATTGTAAGAGTGATGATAACAAGTGGTCAGTCTTTCATGCTACAATGATGACTTGGTAAGCAAGATATGGCCCCTAGGGCAATGGCAGAACAAAGGTTATAAGGGCAGCCTATCACTTTTTTTAAAATGAATTTAAGGCATACTTTTTAAGGGGGAATATATGCCTGATACAGTAAACCTTGTTAAAATAAAAACCTCATGGACTGTAAATCCATAGGCTCTAGGGAGGAACCCACTACTGTTTACAAACTATCTTCTAAATGTTTATGCTTACATCTATAGATCAGCTTTGCCCACAGCTTTGGCCAGAGAAACTTCTTTCTAAAGTGGGCAACAGTTCACAAAAGGATTCATTAAATGGCTGCTCGGTGCCCATCCTTAAGAGTGACACCATGTCACCCACTTCCCAAAGGCTCAAGGCGCAGCAGAAAGGGAAGAACCAAAAGAAGAGAAGTGGTGGGGTGGGGCGGAGGATGACTTGGGAAAGCCGCTGCATTCATGAACAGTGCAGCAGTGGCCGCCTGCAGAGGATCAGCTGGGAACGACTGGGCTCAGCGGCTCACACAGCGCCTGGGTGCCGGGCGCAGGAACTGAGTGCTGTTTGTGGAAAGTGGAGAGTTGAGCTAGATTTTTTCAAGATATATCACTTATATGTATGAACATTTTCAAAGAATGAACAAAAGACATTTTGAAGAAAAAATGTGGCAGTTTCTGAGCTCTTTACATGTGACAGCTGGAAGTAGAAGTCTGTTGTTCTTACTTGTGTTACCACACTAAGTGCTTTGTGTATCTTAGATTTCAATGTGTAGGAAGTTCTCATATATGTGGAATAAGAAAATATGTTTCTAAGACCTTTCTGCTTTCCCTTATGCTGTTCCTGGGAGGGGCCATGTTTTGGTAACAGGACCATTTGCTCTAACCCTAACTGAACTCTAAAAACCTCCAGTCACCACTTGTGAGCTGATGGTCACTGCTGTGAGATGGAGCCCCGTCTTTTAGGTCACTATCTCTTTTACAATGCTTGCTCTGGATGCTATTTAGGATCCCCATGTTTCCTTTTACCTCACTAGCAACTGTACCCTGTTACACTGAATATCTGTTAAAATAGTTCTAACATCCATGGTTTTTGATGCCTGTCAGCTGATGTGAAAAGCTCCTCTACTCTCCACAGTACAGAGTGATTGAGCTTCCTCTGCACGTTCAGTGATAGTCACAGGATGTACTGATCTGTTTCTTGGGTCCACATTTGTATATCATATAGAGTTTGTAGACTTACATTGCATGACTTTATTATCATTCTTTGTGGTCCTGTATTTGTTTACGAGTGGAGAAGCAGGAAGGTCCAGAACTGAGCAGCCGCTCTGCTCCTGCTCTCTGTTCCAAATGTGGAAACAAGAAGGAACAGCTGGGAAATGGGAAGTGAACACCAGGGCCAATCCTGTCTCCTGAGGACTGTGGTCACAGCACCTCAGGGGAGCAGCCTCCTTCATGACCACACAGCCTTCCGCCTCCTGTACTTGCTCGTGTGTCTTTCCCTCTTGGTGCTATGTGCTTTGCATCTGAGCTGAGCTCAGATCCGTGGTGAAGTCACATTGAACATGCATTACTCTTTGTACGTCCCTGTAAGAGTCAAGTCCTATGAACTTCACGCTACTGGGAGAACACCAGCAAGAAAGACAATTACCTGCACGTTTACATCACCAGGATTTTATTCTGCTCTGGTACAAAGCACAATTATATAAGTGAATAACGTTCTAAAGATTCTGAAGTTTTTACCATCCCCCACTGTGCCACATTCACACATGGGAGTTACTTTACCAGGCAAAGGCATTTCAGTACAGCCTTTAGAGGAAAAGTATTTCTTTAGTAGACTCTGCCAAAAAAGAAAAGAAAAGAGAAGAAGAGAAAAGAAAAGAAAAGAAAAGAAAAGAAAAGAAAAGAAAAAATACTCTCAGCCAATATTATTCACATTGCTTCTGGTTAATTACTTACACAAGTACATAAAAGTATATTAAATATATTTGAATTTGCATAAACTGATGTATATATGTGTACTCTGCATTTAGAAGAAGTCTGGCCATATATTTAGAGAGCTAAAAAGATATCAAAATGTGCTCCTAATAACAGAAAAATTATTGAGTTTTATAAGAATGTTCATTGGAAGAGAAATGAAATTTATTTGGATCCAGTCATATTTTATTACAAGCCTAGGTATTCACAAAGCCCAGCCATAGGAAAAAAAGAATTGTTATGTCCTTCTCAACCCCAAACTATAATAAGTAATTATTCCCTTTTATTGGGAAAATAGAAACAGAAGGAATAGAGTGTTGTTGAGCCAAAACTCCTGAAACAAGGAGGAAGTAGTTGATTGTACCATCTTGGATTAAGGTGTTATGTGTAGCTTTTGCTACTCTACCATAACTATGGGAACAGGGCTATGCTACCAGCACACACCCATAAAATATTGGATCCACAAGTGAAAAACACAGACATGGCCAATTGCACCAGGAAGCCCAGGCTTCTGTGCATGGCCTGCAAAGAGAGAGTATTCTCCCAGCAGGGCTTTCACTTCTGAGCCCAGAGGTGAGAGCTTCCCTTTCTCTCCAATATTTTTCAGAAGGGGAACAGCTAGCAGCACACAGGGCATACAATCAGTGGATCAGCTGGGACAGGAGCCTTCAGGTCGCCATTTGTACCAGGAAGCCCAGTGGCTCCACAGCCTTCTGTTCACAGACCCTGCCAGAAGAGAGTTGGTCTCGCAGGAGTATGGAGACAGGCTTACAGGTCCATAGGAGGGATAAGCTCAAGCCAGAGACAGTAAGACCAACTAAACACAGAGATTACCAGATGCAAAAGGAAAATTCAAGAACATTGCCAACAGAAACCAAGGCAACCATCTGAACCCAGTTCTCCCACCACAAGAAGTCTCAGATAACCCAACAAACACATTGGATAACAAGAGTTAAATTTAATATTACATATCATGATGCTGATAGAGGACTTCAAGAAGGACATAAATAACTCACATAAAGAAATAACAGGAGAACACGAGTCAACAGGCATAAGCCCTTAAAGAGAATACACAAAATTCCCTTAAAGAAATATAGGAAAACATGGGTCAATAGGTAAAATCCCTTCAAGAGGAAACACAAAAATCTCTTAAAGAACTATAGGAAAAACACAAATGAACAAGTGAAGGAACAGAACAAAACCATCCAGAATCTAAAAATGGCAGCAGAAACAATAAGGAAATCAGAAAGGAAGAAATCTCTGGAGATAGAAAACCTTGGAAAGAAATCAGGAGTCATAGATGCAAGCATAAACAACAGAATACAATATATAGAAGAAAGAATTTCAGGTGCTGAAGATAACATAGAAAATATTGATTCAACAGTCAAAGAAAATACAAAATACAAAAAGCTTGTAATCTAAAACATCCAGGAAATCCAGGACACAATGAGAAGACCAAACCTAAGAATTATAGTTATAGAAGGAAGCAAGGATTTACAACTTAAAGGGCCAGTAAATATCTTCAACAAAATTATAGAAGAAAACTTCCCTAACTTAAAGAGATTCCCATGACCATACACGAAGCCTATAGAACTCAAAACAGACTGGACAAAACCAGAAATTCCTTCTGTCACATAATAATCAAAACACTAAATGGACTAAACAAAGAAAGAATATTAAAAGCAGTAAGGAAAAAAAGACAAATAATTTATAAAGGCAGACCTATCAAAATTATACCAGACTTCTCACTAGAGACCATAAAAACTAGAGACGATCTTGGGCAGATCTCATACAGACCCTAGGAAAACACAAATGTCAGCCCAGACTACAATACCCAGCAAAACTCTCCATTACCATGAATGGAGAAACCAAGATATTCCATGGTAAAACCAAATTTACACAATATCTTTCCACAAATCCACCCCTACAAAGGATAATAGATGGAAAATACCATCAGAAGGAGGGAAACTGTACCCTAGAAAAAGCATGCAAGTAATCTTCTTTAAACAAACCCAAAGGAAGATAACAACACAAACATAAAAACAACAGGAAGCAACAATCGCTATTCCTTAATATCTCTTAACATCAATGGATTCAATTCCCCAATAGAAAGACTTAGACTAACATACTGGATCCAGCATTTTGCTGCATACAGGAAACACATCTCAGTGTCAAAGACAAACACTAGCTCAGAGAAAAAGGCTGGAAAACAATTTTCCAAGCAAATGGTCCCAGGTAAAAAGCTGGGATAGAATTCTAATATAGGATAAAGTAGACTTTCAACTAAAAGTCATCAAAAAAGACATACATGGACGGATACTTCATACTCATCAAAGGAAAAATCTACCAAGAACTCCCAATTCTGAATATCTTACCCCATATGAAAGGGCACCCACATTCGTAAAAGAAACTTTACTAAAGCTCAAAGTACACATTGCACCTCATACAATAATTGTGGCTGACTTCAACATCCCACACTCCTCAATGGACAGATCAGGGAAACAAACTAAAAAGAGATACGGTGAAACTAATAGAAGTTATGAACCAAATGGATTTAACATATAGAACATTTCATCTTAAATCAAAAGAATATACCTTCTTCTCAGTACCTCATGGGGCCTTCTCTGAAATTGACCATTGTCCCAAAACAGACCTCAACAAATATGAGAAGATTGGAATAATCTCATGCCTCCTATCAGATCACTACAGATTAAGGCTGGTCTTCAATAGCAACAAAAACAACAGAAAGCCCACATACGTGTGGAAGCCGAAAAATGTTCTACTAAATGATATCTTGGTCAAGGAAGAAATAAAGAAAGAAATCAAACTGAAATGGCTCTAAAGCACCTAAAGAAATGTTCAGCATCCTTAATTAGCAGGGAAATGCAAATAAAAAAAAAAGAAAGAAAGAAAGAAAGAAAGAAAGAAAGAAAGAAAGAAAGAAAGAAAGAAAAACACTGAGATTCCACCTCACACTGGTCAGACTGACTAAGATGAAAACCTCAGGAGACAGCAGATGCTAGAGAGGATACAGGGAAAGAGGAACACTTCTCCATTGTTAGTGCGATTACAAGCAAGTAAAACCACAATGGAATACTACTCAGCTATTAAAAACAATGAATTCATGAAATTCTTAGGCAAATGGGTGGAACTGTAAAATATCATCCTAAGTGAGGTAACCCAATCACAAAAGAATACACATGGTATGCACTCAGTGATAAGTGGATATTAGCACAGAAGCTTGGAATACCCAAGACACAATTCACATATCAAATGATGCCCCAGAAGGAAGGAGAAGCCACTGGTTCTGGAAAGGCTTGATGCAGCAGTGTAGGGGAATATAAGGACAGGGAAGCTGAAGGGAGTTGACTGGGGACAGAAGGAGGGGAGAGGGCTTATGGGACTTTTGGGGAAGGGGGAACCAGGAAAGAGGAAATCATTTAAAATGTACATAAAGAATATATCTAAGGAACCGCCATAATGATTTCCAGAGTAGTTGTACCAGTTTGCATTCCCATCAGCAGTGGAGGAGTGTTCCTCTTTCTCCACATCCTCGCCAACACCTGATGTCTTCTGAGTTTTTAATCTTAGCCATTCTGACTGGTGTGAGGTGAAATCTCAGGGTTGTTTTGATTTGCATTTCCCTAATGACTAATGATGTTGAATATTTTTTAAGGTGTTTCTCAGCCATCTGAATTTCTTCAGGTGAAAAGTCTCTGTTTAGCTCTGTACCCCTTTTTTGGATAAGGTTAAATCAGTATGGCGGTTCCTCAGAAAACTGGACGTGATACTTCCGGAAGACCCAGCCATACCACTCCTGGGAATATACCCAGAAGATTCCCCAGCATGCAATAAGGATACATGCTCCACTATGTTCATAGCAGCCTTATATATAATAGCCAGAAGCTGGAAAGAACCCAGATGTCCCTCAACAGAGGAATGGATACAAAAAATGTGGTATATATACACAATGGAGTACTATTCAGCCATTAGAAACAATGAATTCATGAAATTCTTAGAGAAATGGATGGAGCTGGAGAACGTCATACTAAGTGAGGTGACCCAGTCTCAAAAGAATACCCATGGTATGCAGTCACTGATAAGTGGATATTAGCCTAGAATCTTGGAACACCAAAGACATAAATCACATACCAAGTGATGTCTGACAAGAAGAAAGGAGTGGACACTGGTGCTAGAATGGACCAAAGCATCATTGTGGGGGAGTACAAGAACAGTGAGGTGGGAGGGGGTGGATGAGGGAGCAGGGGGAAGGAAAAGGGCATGTGGGACCTTTGGGCGTGGGGAACCAGAAAAAGGGAAATGAATTGTAAATATAGAATATATCCAATAAAAAAATGAAAAAAAAGAATATATCTAATAAAAAAAGAAAGCAAAAAGCCTATACTCAATATAACAGGAAAATCTGCATGAAATGGACAATTTTCTAGACAGATAACTAGCCCAAAGTTAAAGCAGGATCAGATAGACCATCAAAGCTGCCCCATACCCCCTTAAGAAATACAAGTAGTCATTGAAAATCTCCCAGTTCCCCCCCAAAACCCCCACAGGATCAGTGCAGAATTTTTTCAGACCTTCAAAGAAGATCTAACACCAATACTTTTCAAACTATTCCACAAAATAGAAACAGAACGGACACTACCCAACTCATTCTATGAAGCCAAAATTACTCTGATAACAAAATCACACAAAGATCCCACAAAGAAAGAGAACATCAGATCAATTTTCCTTATGAATATTGATTCAAAAATACTTAATAAAATTCTTGCCAACTGAAACCAAGAACACATCAAAACAATCATTCACCAAGATCAAATAGGCTTCATCTCAGGGATGTAGGGATGATTCAATATATGGAAATCCATCAATGCAATCCACCACATAGACAAATTCAAAGAAAAACACAGGGTCATTTCATTAGATTCTGAAAAAGCATTTGAAAAGAATTCAGCATCCTTTCATTATAAAGATCTTGGAAAGAACAGGAATTCAAGGCCCACACCTAAACAGAAAAAGCAATATATAGCAAACCAGTAGCCAATGTCAAACTAAATGGAGAGAAAGTTGAAGCAATCCCAGTAAAATCAGGGACTAGATAAGGCTGCCCTCTCTCTCTAAATCTATTCAGTATAGTTCTTGAAGTTCTAGATAGAGCAATTGGACAATAAAAGGAGGTCAAATGGATACAAATTGGAAAGGAAGAAATCAAACTATCACTCTTTGCAGATTATCTGATAGTATACTTAAGTGGCCCAAAACTCCACCAGAGAACTCCTACAGCTGATATACAACTTCAGCAAAGTGGCTGTATATAAAATTAACTTAAACAAATCAGTAGCCTTCCTATACTCAAAGGATAAACAGGCTGAGAAAGAAATTAGTGAAACAACACCCTTCACAATAGTAACAAATAATATAAAGTATCTTGGTGTGACTTTAAACAAACAAGTGAAAAATCTATGACAAAAACTTCAAGTCTCTGAAGAAAGTAATCAAAGAAGAAGAAGTTGGAAATCAAAGAAGTTGGAAAAATCTCCCATGCTCCTGGATTGGCAGGATTAATATAATAAAGTAAAAATGGCCATCTTGCTAACAGCACTCTACAGATTCAACACAATCCCCATCAAAATTCTAACTCAATTCATCATAGAGTTAGAAAGAGCAATTCTCACATTCATCTGAAATAACAACAACAACAAAAAAAAACAGGATAGGTAAAACTATTCTCAACAGTAAAAGAACTTCTGGGGGAATCATTATCTTGGCCCTGAAGCAGTTCTTCAGAGCAATAGTAATAACAACTGCATGGTATTGGTACAGTGACAGACAGGTAGATCAATGGAATAGCATTGAAGACCCAGAAATGAACCCACACACCTATGGTCACTTGATCTATGACAAAGGAGCTAAAACCATCCAGTGAAAAAAAGATAGCCTTTTCAACAAATGGTACTGCTTCAATTGGCGGCTAGCATGCAGAAGAATCCAAATCGATCCATTCTTATCTCCTTGTATAAAGCTCAAGTCCAAGTGGATCAAGGACCTCCATATAAAACCAGATACACTGAAACTAGTAGAAAAGAAACTGGGGAAGACCCTTGAGGACATGGGCACAGCAGAAAATTTTCTGAACAGAACACCGATAGCTTATGCTCTAAGATCAAAAATTAACAAATGGGACCTCATAAAATTACAAAGTTTTTGTAAGGCAAAGGACACTGTCAATAGGACAAAATGGTAACCAACAAATTGGGAAAAGATCTTTACCAGCCCTACATCTGACAGAGGGCTTATATCCAATATATACAAAGAACTCAAGAAGATAGACTCCAGAGAACCAAATAACCCTATTAAAAATGGGGTACAGAGGTAAAGTAAAGAATTCTCAACAGAGGAATATTGAATGGCTGAGGATAACCTAAAGAAATGTTCAACATCATTAGCATCATGGAAATGCAAATCAAAACAACCCTGAGATTTCACCTCACACCAGTCAGAATGGCTAAGATCAAAAACTCAGGAGACAGCAGCTGCTGGCAAGGATGTGGAGAAAGAACACTTCTCCACTGCTGGTGGAATTGTAAGCTGGCACAACCATCTTGGAAAACAGTTTGATGGTTCTTCAGGAAATTGGGCATAATACTACTGGGGGACCCTGCTATACCGCTCCTGGGCATATACCCAGATTCTCCAACATGTAATAAGGACGCATGCTCCACTTCTTCCATTGCAGCCTTACTTATAACAGCCAGAAGCTGGAAAGAACCCAGATGGCCCTCAACAGAGGAATGGATACAGAAAATGTGGCACATTTACACAATTGAATAGCTACTAAAAACAATGAATTTATGAAATTCTTAAGCAAATGGATGGAACTAGAAAATATCATCTCGAGTAAGGTAACCCAATCACAAAAGAATGCACATGGAATGCACTCACTGATAAGTGGATATTAGCACAGAAGTCTGGAATAATCAATCTGCAATTCACAGAGCAAATAAAGTTCAAGAAGAAGGAAGATCAAAGTATGTATCCTCTGGTTCTTCTTAAAAGGGGGAACAAAATACCCACAGGAGGAGATACAGAGACAAAGTGTGGAGCAGAGACTGAGGGAAAGACCATCCAAAGACTCCCTCACCTAGTGATACATCCCATATACAGTTACAAAACCCAGACACTATTGTGGATGCCAACAAGTGCTTGCTGACAAGAGCCTGATATAGCTGTTGTCTGGGAGGCTCTGCCAATGCATGACAAATACTGAGGGGAGCACGCTCAGGCAACCATTGAACTGAGCACAGGGTCCCCAATGGAGGAACTAGAGAAAGGACCCAAGGAGCTAAAGGGGTGTGCAGCACCATAGGAGGAACAACAATTTGAACCACCCAAAACCCCCAGAGCTCCCAGTGACTAAACCACCAACCAAAGAGTACACATGGAGGGACCCATGGCTCCAGATGCATATGCAGCAGTGGATGGCCTTGTTGGACATCAAAGGGAGGAGAGGCCCTTGGTCCTGAGAAGGCTGGATGCCCCAGTATAGAGGAATGCCAGGACAGGGATGCGGGAGTGAGTGGATTGGTGAGCAGATGGAGGGGGGATGAGTTAGGGGATTTTGGGGGTAGGGAAACTAGGAAAGGGGACAACATTTGAAATATAAATAAAGAATATATCTAATAAAAAAAGAAAAAACAGACAAATATTGTGTTCAATTTCAGCTTACCTCATTGGCTCAATTGCGGGCATTATTAATCTTCCGACTCTAGTGTGCCCTATTCAATACTCTTAGCTCAGCACCCGAAATCTCTCCTTAACTTTAGTTGTTCAGGTACCTTAGTCCCAGCTCAACATTCCCAACCTCCTTCCCATAGAAGTGTCCTGTGGCTGCTCTGCCAGAGATCTCACATGGCTGATTGTCTTTTTTCTCTCCAAACATTTTGAACTCTCCCTTCCTCTCTCTCCCATGTCAGCCTGCTTATCTGTGGGGACCTGGAAGTCCCACCTATTCCTTCCATCCAGCATTGGGGATCCACGGGGTCCATGGGGAATAGGACCCGTAGCATCAGAACCACCCTACACCAAGGCTCTGTTTCTATCGTCCTGGAACGTTTAATGATTTGTTCTCTGGGTTTCTATGCTTTATCAGAAACAAAAGCCATTTGAGAAAATAGGCATGCACAGAGACACCCTTTCAGGAAAGTGTGAGGAGCTCAAATCCAGTGGCTGTGACATGGAGAATATCATGCCTATGACTAAGATGTGAGGCCCAACAGCCCAGGGTACCCCCCTTCCTGCAGGAGCCACAGAGGAGACAGCAGCATTCCAGGAAACACAGAATGTCCAAGCCTAGAACCCCATTTACATTCCTTCTGTGTGTCTCCGGCCTACACTAACTAGTCACTCACTCATGCAGAAGATAATGTCAGGGATGGAAGGTTACTGAAGAGCAGATGTGAGAAATGAAGGGCAGAAAAGACATGTGGTCTGGCCCCGGGCAGCAGCATTCTTCCTTAAGGTAAGACACTGGGGGCATGTTGTCACCCACATGTGCGGTTGGTCAAAATGGGATAGGATGTGGCCCCTAATGGGGTGGCAATGGCTGTGATCCCATAGTAACTCCCTTCTGAACTGCTTGGCCTGGCCTTAAGGAAGGCTGTAGTCCTTCAGCAGGAAACCATTATTCCTAACTCATGGAATATAAAAATGCAGGGAGAGTATGTTATAGCTGTTGTCTGCTGAGGAGGAGGTAGTTTGGGGTTCATTCAAGAGGGGCCTTCTGGTCATGTAGCAAGAGGGGGTCTTAACTTGGTCAGCTGTGATGAACTGGAGGATTGTTGTTCTATATTCCTGAAGAAACTTGGGAGATAATTAGTAGAGGGCTGGAAGCAGGTGAGGTGTTTACAGCGCCAGCTGTGAAGGTTGGGGAGCAGGAAGAGCAGAGGTGGAAGAGACACATAGGCCAATGAGAGAAAGTGGGCCTGGAGGTGTTCAGGGTGACAGGGACGGCTGCATCAGAGGGAGCCGTGGTAGGGCGTTACAGAGCATCCAAGGAAACCAGAGGATATGGGAGACTAATGGAAGGATTGTGTCCAGCCTGGGGTGAAAAAGAGAAAAGTCCCTTTGAGCCAGTTTCCCCACACTGTCTAAAAGGTCTTTTTGTAATATATAGCTACAAAACAAATGAAGCTGTTGTAGGGTGTGGGAGAGATTGCATGGAATGTTGTGTTTGCATCTAGGGTGAATTTCAATAAGTAAAACATTTTAAAAGACAGGGTAAAAAGAGTAGGTGTGGGGGAAGAGTGGTCACAGGGAGGAGCCAGAGAGGTAGAGAAATGGAAACAGCTTTTTGTCTGGTCCTTATGTCATTAGGTCCCATTTCAAAGCAGTTAGGACTTGGTGTGTAAGCGGTATCGTTTGCAGTGAAAGTCACAAATCCCATCCTTAGCAGCAAATGAGCCTTTCCCCTTTTAAGTTTGGAATTCTGTGTAGTCAACGGGTCAAGCTTGTCCCGAGGGGTGTTAAGCTGGTCTGAGCTAGTGAGACAGAGAGTTTAAGGGATTAATTAGTTAATCACTAATTAACAAAATCAATTAATTTTAGTCCAGTTGTTTTAGATCTGAGTCTTGCAAACATTGTCCAGGGTGGCAGGAGGAGAGACAGGCCACATTCACATTGGTTCCTTTTCGAGATTACTCAAAGGTTTTTTAGGGGTTTGAGGGCATCAGTCTCTCAGTAACTGCTTTGAGGATGACAGAAGTGTGACAAGGGGAGCAGTGATTAGAATGCTTCAAAAGAGGCTCTATCCAAGGGGCCGTGACAATACTTAACAGTTGACAAAGATCCAGAAGGTAAGTCAGGAGGGATGTACCATGCAACTTTGTGGAGGACATTAAGAGACAAAGCTTTGTGAGGAAGACCTTTCCATCAAAGTTAGCAAAGGTTAAATGTGGTCACTGCACAATTGGCAGGGCCATGTATGAGGAAAAGTGACCGAAATCAGCAGTTTTTTAATCAGGCTCCTGCATAAGGAACGAGGAGCTGGGTGCTTTCTGAAAGAAGCCAGTTAAAGGCAGGACCAAGTCTGACAAAAGTGTCTAACATTCCTTGCTTCCACAGATAATATTGTGTATTTGCTTCAAATATTACCAGTACCAGCTATAATTTAATGAACAAAAGCAGAGTATCTCAAATAAAACATTATTTTTGGTTATAAACAATTTGATGGGGTGAAATTCTAAAAGCTGTGACTATTACCTGAAATGATCATATGTACTATTTGGAAATATGACTGCCAGGCAAAGAGTAAATGGTTCACTCTTATAAAGATTTTTAAAATTAACCCTAGTGGAAGAACTTTTTAAAAATTCTCTATAACATTTTCATTCCATACACCCAACCAACGGATGAAAGACAAAAGCAGTCAGTTATGCCAGTTCTATAATAAATTATATATATATATATATATATATATATATATATATATATATATAAAACATAGAGTGAACTAACAAGGAAGGCTAAAATTAACTCTTAAGTCCTTTTGATTTTGGATATATCTCTAGGTTGGTCACTACCATCTGACAGCAATAAGCAAGTTTCTTCACATCATTTTATTAAAAAAAATAGACTGGTGTTTAAAGGTATGATTTGTAAGGTAAAATAATCAAATTAAATATGTTTTTTTTAATTTTCTATATTCTATGTTTACATTCCAAAGGCTTTCCCCTTTCCCAGTTCCCACCCACCATAGTTCCCATAGTTCCTCTCCCCCCCAACTGTTCCCCAATCATTCCCCCCTCCCCCCTCGGTTTCTTTACTAAACTGGATGCAATCTTTACAGGCCCAGGGTCCTCTCCTTTCTTCTTCTTGGGAATCATTTGACTTGCTATTTGTGTCTTGAGTATTTAGGGCTTCTGGGCTCATTAATATCCACTTATCAGTGATTGCATTTCATGTGCATTCTTTTGTGATTGGGTTAATTCACTCAGGATGATATTTTCCAGGTCTAACCATTTACCTACAAATTGCATGAATTCATTATTTTTAATTGCTGAGTAGTATTCCATTGTATAAATATACCACATTTTCTGTATCCATTCCTCCTTTGAGGGATATTTGGGCTCCTTCCAATTTCTGGCTATTATTTCTTATAAAACATAGCTCAGCTCCTGGAGAAAAGTGGTATATCCTTTTTACGCACACACTAGACCATCATACCTGATTGCAGCTGGTCAGGCATATGCAGCCAGAAGCAGAGCGAGCAACTTTGGACAGGTATTTTTTCCATGCATTCATGTGCGGTAATAAAACTAGCATGGAACGTACTCTGGTGGGATAGTGCTCCATCCAAGGAACCTGTGCTCCATCCAAGGAGTTACTTTAGCCTGGGGGGTTCCTGCCATGCAAGAGTATTATAAATTTAATCCATTTTACTCAAGCATTCAATCTTTTATAACAAATTTTATATACCTGATTTAAATATTATTCTACATCAAGTAAACCAAATTTAGTTTAAAATTGGTTTGAGTTATTTGCTTCAGGATTAATTTTGACAACATATACAGAAAGCTATATAAGGAGTAAGACAGACTGATCTCTTCCATTAATCTTATCTTGTCTCTTTAAATAAATTATGTATGTACTAAGAAATAGCCTTATGTACTAAGTATGTACAAAGAAATAGCAAAAGGGCATCACTAATTGAACTAGCTTGTGTATTTTAATTATCTTTAACAGTTTACAAGTTGATATCTTTTATATGATTAGGGTTTTTCAATTTTATCCATGTTAAATTTGAGCCTTAAAAATGCATGGAATGCACTCACTGATAAGTGGATATTAGTCCAAAATCTCTGAATACCCAAGATACAATTCACAGACCACAGGAAGCTCAAGAAGAAGGAAGTCCAAAGTATGGGTGCTTCAGTTCTTCTGAGAAGGGGAAAAATACTGACAGGAGCAAATATGGAGATACAGTGTAGAACAGAGACTGAAGGAAAGGCCATCCAGAGACTGTCCCACCTGGGCATTCATCCCATATACAGTTACCAAACCCTGACACTATTGTGGATGCCAAGAAGTGCTCGCTGAAAGGAGCCTGATATGGCAGTCTCCTGAGAGGCCCTGCCAGAGCCTTACATATACAGAGGTGGATTCTCACAGCCAACCATTGGACTGAGTGCAGGATCCCCAATGGAGGAGTTAGAGAAAGGATTGAAGGAGCTGAAGGGGTTTACAACCTCATAGGAAGAACAACAACATCAACCAACCTGATCCCCCCAGAGCTCCCAGGGACTAAGCCATCAACCAAGGAGTTCACAAGGCCCCAGCTGCATATGTAGCAGTCTCAATAGATGCCCTAGTGTAGGGGAATCTAGGGCAGGGAGGTGGAGGTGGGGTGGGTGGAGGAACACCCTCATAGAAGCAGGGGGAGGGAGGATGGGATAGGGAGTTTCTGGGAGTGGGGAAAACTGGGAAAGGGGATAACATTTGAAATGTAAATAAAGAAAATATCAAATTAAAAAGGATAATTGTGAATTAAAGATCCCTTAGTATCAAAATAAACACTAAACCATAAATACAGTCCATAGAGAGAATGGGAACTTCATTTTGATAGTGTAGTTTTACAGAATTCCACTTTTTTATATGAGTCAGTTTCTCCAATAGTTAAAGCTTAATAAAAATAGCAACAATATCTCAGTGCTTTTTAATGACCTGGTTTTAAAACAAGCCATGTGGAAAGACTGGTCTCAAAGGAGGAATGCAATGGTTAGTAGATGAATACCATGTGTCACTTTAACCAAGATGTTAGTAAAGTCACATCACATGCTTCCATCTTGATGAAGGTACCAGTCATGATGGTGGCAAGCCACATGGTGTTCCAGGGTGAACTCACCAGGTTCATAGCCTTTTCCTAAGCAAGACGTGGGTCCACGTTACTTATGTGTATACTATAACAAATTAAGATTATCTTTGCAGTTATTATCTCCCTTTTGTTACAGATTTCCAGCTAACTTTTAATCTTATAGATCCCTTAAAAATCATACTCAGTAAACTTACAAATACTAAAATATAGAAAGTGAAATTTTCAACCAATGCAAAGCTTTGAAGACAATAGAGAAGCCCAGGAAGAGGAGCAGTATTCAGTGAGACACCTTGCCATTTGTAACCTCAAGGGGAAGTAGGTTACTTCTCTCTGGTTCTGAAGCCAGGAGTCTTTTCCTGGAAAGTTCTATTTTGTTCTCTGTCTCCTCATCATAGTTAGATGGCCAACCTGGCCAATTTTGAGGAAACTTTTAAACAAACATGCACTTGTCTGGAGTAGACAACTCAAATTCCAACTCCAGAACTGGGCATTTCAATAGAGTAGAACAGCCTTGAAGGGTCTGGCTAGTTTGGGTGTGGTAAGCATGGCTCTGGCAGGCCAAGCCCTTCTCCCCCATCCCCTCCCCTGCTTTGTTAAAACCCATTAGATCACATTCTTGAAGCTAGCCCCCAAGGTCCGTTCCCTTGGTGATTTCCTCCTCCTGAGGCTATCAAGATCCAGCTATCAAAGTATGGAAGTGCATCAATTAACAGCCCCTTTGCCTCACCTAATTAACACGACCAATTAAAATTAAACACCTCATTCTAACATGGGTTTCCCCCTTTACCGTCATTAACTGCCATTTTCCTATGGGCTGCATCTGTCTCCTCTCTCTCTAGAGGGAGCCCTCTGTTCCTCCAGGACAAATACCCCTTTTCCCTCTCCCTTGTTCCCTGTCCCTCCTTTGTCCTCTATTTCCTGTCTTTGTCTCTTATTCCCTCCCCACAGTCCCTCTGGGGCAAATAAATCTCCTTTGTGAGATTGAATGCATCAATGGACTCAGCAATGGCCAGTTTGTGTGTGTCTGCAGATGGAAGCAGGCTCTCCCTCTTAGCTGTTAAAGGGACAAACTTGGAGAGGCAGAAACACAGTTAGCCCAAAATCAGGAAGCAAGAGTTCTGCTGTACCTCAGTTAGGAATAGATACAAATTTGGAGGTCTAGCAGAAACAGCTGGCAGTGTGACTGTGACCATGGTCGTAAACTAGGACCTTGAGAATATTTAAAGTGCACTGTGAGTTTATGGGGCTCAGACTTTTCTACCTTGTGGAGTTACCTAAATTGGTGTAAATATTAAAAATGGACAGTTCTAAATTCGGGCCAGTAGTGGCCATTTGTCTGATGTAGACGGAGGGCAGACTGGGGACTGGGAAGCGAATGGCTGGAGGCTGTATGAGGTCTCCCGAGTGGAGCTGATGAACTAGCCTGCAGCCAGACTGAGGGCATGCGCTTTAGAAGGGGGAATTTGGAGCTCAGGATAGAGCCCAGGATCAAGAATAAAAGAGGGGTGATATCCACTCAGAGGACCCTGTAAGTCACAAAATGAACCAACGGGACTGGAAAGTAAAGGGGCAGCCGCAGCCTTTGCTATTCCAGGGTTAAGAAACTGCAGGGCCAGGGGAAGCTTCTCTGGGAATTTAGCTGACCCAAGGGTAGGCCAGTGGAGAACTCCCAGAATTGGAATCTAAGCCAAAGTTTCTCACAGGGTGGAAATTCTCTGGTACCTTCCACTGAGCAGATTTTAAGACAGACAGAAGGAGGCTCCAGTGCGCTCCCATACTTACCAGGGTCTCCAAGTTAGCTTCACTGCTACCTTGTCCACTTTTGCTTTATTGTATGAATGTCCTGTTTACATGCAGCATGGCCTCCAGCCTAGGCCAGACTGTGTCAGGGAGAGACAGTAGGTGAAAAGTCAGAGGTGGAGACAGAGTGCTGCCTGAGAGGAACAGGTGGACGTCTTGGGTCGTCTTGGGCTTGGGGATGGGAAGGTATGAGAGCCAGGGAGGTTTATCCTTGGAGGGGCCTGAGCCACCCATGCTCAGATCTCCCCCTTTGAGTCTTCAGCACCATATATTAAAGAGCTGCAGTAGAGAGATGGATAAAGGAAACAAAGAGAGGCTTGCTCTGACCTTAGGCTGGACCATGCCTGACCTCAGGCTGGACCATGCTCATTCAAAGCTGGACACGGGGCAGAGGGAGACATTCATCACCCACTCATATTCCACATCCTTCTGGAATTGCTTGGTCTGGCCACAAGGGAGGCTAGGAAATGTAGGCGTTTGGCAGGGAATTATCAGAAAGACAGGCCATTCTCTAGCATTTCTGTTTAGTATTCATTTAGAAATGAGTAAGCAGGAGACAGAGCTTGAGCAAAGAACCAGAGCAAAGGAGATGCGAACCTTTGGGCTGGGGTTGTGCGGCATTTTTGCTGTTCTGTCAAACTCCAAATCCATATGCCTGTCCCCACTGCAAACTGCAAACTGTGCTGGTCAGGACACTGTGCACATACCTTAAATACTCCTACATTTGTACCTAAGACCTGCATTGCAGGGCGAGACATGAGCAGCACCATCTATGCAAATTATTTAAATAGCAAATAAGATATACCATGACATTTGCAGGAGACTGCAGAAAAAGGTTTTAAAAGTTTTATACTGCTGGGCGGTTGGTGGCGCACGCCTTTAATCCCAGCACTTGGGAGGCAGAGGCAAGTAGGTTTCTGAGTTTGAGGCCAGCCTGGTCTACAGAGTAAGTTCCAGGACAGCCAGGACTATACAGAGAAACCCTGTCTCGAAAAAAAAAAATTAAAAGTTTTATACTTAGTAATTTTATAAAGTTCTTTCTCTTGTTTTTTGGTTGTTGTTTATCATTCTTTCTTCTCATCTTTTTCTGTTTGTTTTTATGTTTTTGTCTTAAGTGAGGGCCTCACTGTAGCTCAGGGTGGACTGGAGCTTGCTATGAAGGCCAGGCTAGCCTCACACACACATCCTATCCTACTCTGGCTTCAAACGCATGACCATTATGCTGACCCAGCTTTCCGAGCTCTGGTCTTGCAGGTGTGAACTACCACGCCTGGCTTACTTCCTGCTTTTGTGACAATTGCGTGGCTGGCTCTGAAGCAGAAGACTGGTTGCCCACACAAATTCAGGTGCATTCTGTATGTGACAGGCAGGATGTCTACTCACCAGCCGGGGCCACATGAACCCATTCATATTCTGTTCCACTGCATTCTCTTTTATGCCACGATGGGGCGAGAATGGATACTATGTACTTCCGGCTCTCCGAAGTAACAGGGCATCTCTGTTCCCATCGTTGCGAACGACTCTTTTGTCAAACAGGTCACTGTTGCTGGGCATCCACACCTCTGGGGAAAGATAGGAGACCGTGTAGTAGTTTGACTACGGTCGGCTCAGGGAGTGGCACTCTCAGGAGGTGTGGCCTTGCTGGAGGAAGTATGTGTGGGGCTAGGGAAGGGGGCTCTCCTTCTCCCCATGTGGGAGTCAGTCTTCTCCGGGCGCCCTTCTCATGAAGATGCAGGACTCTCAGCTTAGCCTGCACCATGTCTGCCTGCATGATGCCATGTTTCTGCCATGATGATAATGGACTGAACCTCTGAACCTGTAAGGCAGCCCCAATTAAATGCTGTCTTGCAAGAGTTGCCTTGGTCATGGTGTCTGTCCACAACAGTAAAACCCTAACTAAGGCAGACAGTGCTAGGAAACCTGCTTTGACTCCTGTCTACCTCCGACTGAACTTGAGGTGCCCGAGCTAGCTCGCTGTCCACCAGGCTCGATCCTTCCCATTCTCTTCTCTCCCTATGTCAGGGTTTGTACAGGTTTGGTCATCTCGAGCTGCACAGTGGAATTATCTGGAAGCTATGTAAATACCAACACTGTCCCACAGGCTCTTCACGCAGGGCTTCTATGGAACCAAGACCCAAGTCTTATTTGTTTTTAATTTTTAAAAACTTACTACAGTTACATACTTACAAATAAAGACACTCTCTTCAGACACTCTCTGCCATGTCTGTTCTCAACCCAGTACTGTACAAGCATATTCCTCTTTCGCCTCTGAATGTTTTCCAAATACAATGAATTCTTGAATATAACCATAAAACTTTCTAAGAACTGAGAAAAAAATCAAAATTTTGTTTATATGCCTTATTGAAGTATTGCCATAATCTCAATATTGTCTGGAGAGCAACTTAAAGCCCACCAGGAATCATTTTTTAAAAATTAGTTCTTAAATTTCACAAATCCTGACCAAAAATAAAACTCTACTTTTCAAAGATGAAAGTTTTCTTTGTAATGTATTTTCAATGGGTTAAAACTGTACATCTTAACGAGGTTCATCGTATTGTTCCCCACACGTATGCTGCAACCAGATCAGAGCAGTCAGCATGCTCCCCCTCTCCTTCTAGGAGCTTTGTCTGAGCAACTTGCTGCTGGGTTCAGGGATCACATAGCAGACGTAGTCTGTGGCCACCCTGCCACATTTGTGGGATACTGGTGAGGCAGAGAAATAGAAATTCAGTGTGCCTTCAGCTGAGTTAGAACAGATTAAGAAACTGACTCAGCTTTCCAAGCTCTGGCCTTGCAGATGTGAACTACCACGTAGTAGCAGATGCTTCTGGACAACTTTCGGCACCTCTGATGGAGTTATTTGCAGGGTAAAATAAAACATTAAAGACGTCAAGAGGGCATAGACATGGAACTGAAAGTCAAGCACTGTGCTTGAGACCTGAGTGCCACCAGGGCCTTGCCCTGCCCTTGCCCACCTAGATAGCTTTGAACGAGGCCTGGTCTGGTGTTTCTCAGAACCCTGGCTGCAGCTCCTAGGGTGAAATTCAACATGTTCCCACACCAAAGCTGCTCCTGAACAGTTCTCCCCTTCCCCCAGTCAGGAACACAGGCTGTGGAAAGGCCACTGTCCTGGCAGGGAGCCCTGTGTGCAGCAGGGCAAGCAAGGAGAGCAGGCGTGGCTATGCCAGCGCACCCCCTCGGCCAGCAGGATCCTCCTGCAGCTTCCCTGGTGACAGCCTCCGCCATTTGTAAGGAACAGGTGCCCAGGGGCTGCACAAGAGAGTGAAGAGCTCTGTCCAAGAATTTAATGGAGACAGGGAGAGGAGGGAGCCAAGCAGCCTTCTATAAAATGGATCAAGAGTGGGATCCATTAGTAAGGATGGACATATCATGCAGGTACTTTCTTACCCTAGTCATATGTGGTAGTCAAATTTAAATTGGGCAAGGAGTGGGCAGAGAAAATTCTTAGTTAACAGGCTTAAAACAGAAGGCAAAGCTATTTTCCCCTCTTGCCTCTAGCTATTTATTATGAAATATCAAACTACTCCAAAAGTTTGAGCTCAGAGTGACCATTTAACAAAAATTTGCAATATCCTGAGTACCACCTGGGAGTTAGAATAATAGAGTTCTATTTAATGTGTTGATATTTCTGCTGGTCGTAGTTGAGCTGTAATCTATTAGCAACTGCCACAAGATGGTGGCCAGAATTGGAGCTTGGTGGGTGTGGGCTTGTTATCGTATCCAGAGATGAACAGGAAGCTGGGACCACCTCTTTGTCCCTTGACAGGGTCTCAGGGCTTAGCTTCCTGCCTCTTCTGATGATCTTTCTGTACAGTTTGTGGACTTCTTATGTCTGAGCTCAGGGCCCAGGGACTGCCCCACCCTTTCATCTTAAATTCACATCTGATACAGCTCATTTCTGGTTCAACACTTCGTTGATTCAGCTTACAGGGTGGGCCCTAATCAATGCAGAGAGGGAGGATTCAGGAATCAGAGCCCCAGGTGATGGGGCTCATAATGGGGTTTGTCATTGCAGACTAATTGCTATGTTGTTAAGAGGCCATTGACAATGTTGCTCCCCCTTGGTAGCAACCATAGGAACGAATGTTACTGACAGTGAGAGAGTGCTCAGGTGCACATCAGGCAGTGTAGACACTAACCCTGGTATCTTTTCGGTGTCTTCTGTACACTGAGGGTGTTTCTAAGACCACTGCCCTAAAAGTGGAAGTTTGGGTCTGAGAGGAAATTTATGCAAATCAGTTTAGTGAGGATAGCTTGGAAAGACAGGGCTGAGCATTCAACCAGTATGGATTTAAAAAGTAACGTTAGATGTCTTCTTGTGGATTTGGCTTTGGTTCTTGAGACTAGCTAGCTACGAGTTTTCTTTGTTTATCTAAAGAGAGAAACAACCATTCTAGAGTCCCTAGAGCAGTGTGGTGTTCCATATCTGGCACGTTTTGCTGCCAGATTTAAGCCTCCTCCTCTTGCCCAGTAAACTATGGTGAAGGGACCTGTGAGGAAAAGCAAAAACGAACAATGACGAAATGTCACTTGAATGGTTTGTTAATAACTTACATATGCAAACCGAGCAAATAACATTGTTGCTGCTCTGGAAATGTTGCGCGTTTCTGGACATAAAGTTTCCGCAGGATATGGCCACGTAAGCGTGCAGAATGCACCTGTCAGCTGGCCATTATCCTTCCTCACTGGTCATCCATCTACACAGTGAAGCACCACCAGTCAAATGCCAAGTCTCGGGCATGTTATAAACAATGCTCAGTTGTAGCACTTACTTAAATTTAGTATCCAGGATGCTACATTAACATCAAAAATGTAGTCCTGTTAAGCATTTCTTGCATTTCCAAATAAGATTTCAATAGCCATGTTTGTCTAAGCGGGCTTGCTTTGTGAAACTATTGCTGTAAAAGAAAAATTAACAAGATAAAGCATTGTAGCTGATCTTTGGGTCCTGGGTCCGATAGTATACAGAAAGCCATGGCGGGGACTTGCTCCTTGGTTCAGCCCATGTGGACGCCATTTCTAAGCAGTCTGTTCCTATTGCTTCAGCTGGTAAATTAACTTCCATAAATAACGTTTTCTGGTTTCTCAGAGACACTAAAGGAGGACGTGACTGCATGGGTTGTCTCTGTAGATACTGAATAGGCTTCCTTTCTTCCTTCAGGAAACTGAGTCATGCAAGGTTATTCTCAGTCAAGAATCAAGAACCCAGGTTGCATGTTGGTATTTCTGTTTCCAAGAGAGTAGGCCTACCTATGTGTTTCAGACTGGTCTGTATCTGGAATTCTATGGTGCAGATTGGAGGGTTTATTTTTTGTCTTTTTTAAAATGAGGTTATAAAAATAGAGAAGAGAACAGAAGATGAAGCCACAGCTCCCCAGGGTCAAGGCAGGACTGTATGCTCCACAGAGGGACAGAAGTTCAAGCATAAAAATAGAACACGCCAGGGAAATGTTTTGCCTTCATTTCAACTTTATGTAATTATATTATAATTCTTCTGAACAGACATACATGATGTAATTTGTTATGTAAAAGATGTGACTAATATATGATTTGTGTGAAACAGTCACAGAGAGGAGGACAGTCAGTGCGTTATGGTATTCAGTTCAGATGTGAACGAAAAGTGAGTCTTTCTTTAGAGTAAGGACTGATACCTTTTGTACATTACACCCACGGTACATCCATTTAGAATGAATGGAAGCTGCTGTTCTATTTTCAAAGTAAATGGATATGTTTTTAATGATCCATCTTTACTCTAAAATCTGTGGGAAATATAAAACTGTGCAGGCTCGAACTGAAACACTATTTATGATAGAATTCAACTCAAATCTTGATGGGAAAAGTTTAGGATTGCCATATAAATGAAACAATATTTTTTATTTTTTGTTTTTTTGTTTTTTGTTTTTGTTTTTCGAGACAGGGTTTCTCTGTGTAATCCTGGCTGTCCTGGAACTCACTCTGTAGACCAGGCTGGCTTTGAACTCAGAAATCCGTCTGCCTCTGCCTCCCAAGTGCTGGGATTACAGGCGTGTGCCACCACGCCCTGCTGAATATTTTTTAAATATTAACAAATGATCATATTATTACATAGCTGTAATCACAGCATGTGTGGAGATAAGGCAGGAGGATTTCTGTAAGCCTGAGGTCAGCCTGAGGTTGCCTACTCTACAGGCCAATGCCAGGTAGGCCAGAGGGAGACAGAGAGTGTCTCAGAAAAACCTTTAAAGTATCTTTAAATCCTTTGTTAAATTGATGTTGTGTGTGTGTGTGTGTGTGTGTGTGTGTGTGTGTGTGTGTGTGTTCCTTCATTGAGTTCCCAATGTAGCTTTCCAGATAAGGTCTCTCACTAAGTCTGAAGCCCACCAGTTGCTTCAACAGCCTTGCCATCAAGCCCCGGAGTCCCGCTATTGCCCCCCCCCCATGCCCTTCCCCAACCCAGAAAGCACTGGGGTTACAAAGGCATTCCGCGTTCCATACCTAGTTCTCAAATAGGATGTTGGGGCTCCATACTCAGTCTTTATGCTAACATAGAGAGCACTTCCTGTAGTTACTCTACAGTTAAAATTGGTGTGACTTTTGCCGATATTTAATGGTTAACAGGTGTTCACTGGGAAAAGAAAATGCATTTGGTAGTATTGCTAGTGAAAAGATCAAAAGTCTGTACCTGCTGAGCAAGGCCAACAGTTGTTCTTCAAATAGAAACAGCTTGGTACCGTTCAAAGTATGACTCATCCATCTGGCCACTCAGTGTTTACTAAGTCTCTGATTCGGTAACTCTTATTTTCTATGCTAAGCTCAGAGAATTGTACCTGAATGGCTAGCTCCAGCATATCCTGGGGGTTAGTGGGGGTCTTCCCATGATGCAGAAGCTTGGAGGGGCGCTACTTCCATTCAGGTCTTCAGGAATGGGATGGGAAGTCTCCTCCACAGGCGGAGATTACAGCTCATCTTTGAAGGTGACTGCTGAGGCGCTCTCCCTTCCTTCCCAAGCCTAGGGACACCATCTCCTCAAGGAGAGAGTATGGCAGGCCGCTGTGTGGCGGACTGCAGTGGTGCACTTTCTCTTTACAGTGCCCAAACAAGCCATTTCTAGACCCCAAAGAGATAAGAACAAGGAAGGTGGCAAGCCTTCAGCTCTCACCTGATAGAGCAACTGCCCACATGAGGAGTCTTGAAGCTGGACGTGGAGGCAAGAGCCTTTAATCCCAACACTCAGGAGACAGAGCCTATCATCTCCTTGAGTTTAAAGCCAGCCCAGTCTATAGTCAGGTTCCAGGCCAGCCAGGTGCACATGTGGCTCTGTCTCAAAAAAAAAGAAAAAAAAAAAAAAAAGAAAAAGAAAAAAGAAAAAAAAGAAAGAAAGAAAAAGGACCTAGTAGGAGCAGCCAGGGCAGAGACTACAGCCTCACTGTGACCAACAATTTTCATGGAAGAGTGGCTTTTGTTGTTTTGTTTTGTTTCTCTCCTAAGAGCCCTAGCCAATGTGTTGACCATTGACATATTTGACCATTGCGACGTGAGAACCATTAGCATGTAGCGGGTGAAGGGCAGGGATATTGGATAAGCCCCACAACAAATAGGACAAAGAACAGTCCCCAGTGCTGAATTTGAAAAGCCCTGTTGCAACCCAAGGGCTTTTTGTCCACCACATGCTTTACAACTAGGATGCCAAGAAAGCGTGCCAGCGGCCTAAGAGGAGGCATGGGTGGGGAACCCTCTGAGGCACGGCTTTGGGATAGAGGTGCTTTATCCACTAAGTGTGAACCGTAACTGTTGAGTTGTGGTAAAGTTGAATTGGAGAGACAAGGAGTAAATAGCTATATGGTGGTCACAGAGGACATGAGTTTCTGCATGCAAACACTCTTACCTCTAAGCCACACCCCCATCCCTGTGTGCAGTAACTTTCCCGGCTGACTGTGCAGTCCAGGCTGGTCTTGAACTTCCTATTTCCCTGATCCAGCCTCCTGAGCCATTGGTATTCCTAGCTTCTGCCACTTGGTACAGCTCTATTTGTTGCAATATATGCAATATTTAATTATTCTGTTTTTCAGGCTTATATTCATTTCAAATACACCTCTTGAGTAGCTATTTGTGTGTCAGTCAGCATTTGATGGTCTATTTATAGTCTGTACACAACAGTGGTTCCTTTCTCCAGAGAACTTGAAATCTCTTCACACAGGGAAAGACTAGTTCATTTTTATAGACTCATATGATGGATGAATCAGGCAAAGAGAAAATTTTTATAAGGCTTAGTTTTGACAGTGATCTATGATTTGTGGTGCTGATTAAGGAAAAGGGTATTTGTGATTATTTTAATAATTAAAAATTAATAAAGCAAGACTTTAATTTGATAAGACAGTAGTTATTCATGTTTTTAAAAGGTGAACAGAAAAATTATATTGCACATTTTTGTAACATATTACCATCAAAATCAAATGTACATCACAGGTAAAGGCTTGTATAAGGCACACAAGACTCCCACTTACATAAGTGGAATATATGAATAAGACTCTCATGTTAATGACAAGATAGATAGAATAGAAATGTTTTTAAAATCACACCTTAGTAGAACTCAGAAGACAAGATGCAAAATTTGAGTCATCCTATAGGCATGATGGCAGGCACAGGAGGGTGAGAGCTCGTATCGTATCTGAATTGTAAGAACAAAGCAGAGACAGGAAGCTGGAAGTAGTGAGGGAAGTTTCCGAGAGCTACCGCCAGTGACACACTTCCTCCAGGAAGAACATATCCCCTAACTCTGCCCCCTAAACACTGCTACCAGCTGGGGGCAAAGTATTCACATATGGAAGCCATGGGGACATTCTCTCTCAAACCCATATACTACCCATCTGCTCCCATAATACTCTGTTGCTGAGATAAAGCGCTCTGATGAAAAACAACCTGGGTAGGCAAGGGTTTATTTTACCTTATACTTCTAGGTCACAGGTAATCACTAATTAAAATTGGGACAGGAGCTCAAGGCAGCCACCTGAAGGCAAAAACCACAGAGGACTGATGAGTGCAGGCTTAGGCTCTGCCTCTTATTTATATAGTTTGCTTATGTTGTCCAGGATCACCTGGAGAAGAAATACCTCTGCTGACAGTGGGGTAGGAGAGCCATGACAGTTCACCAGAGACATGCCCAAAGGTCACCTGCATAAAGATAATTGCTCAGGTGAGACATTTTTTTAAAGTGGCTTGAGGTTGTGTCAGTGTCTTAGTTACTTCCATATTGTTGTGACATCATAATCAAGGCAATTTATAAAAAAAAAAGATTGAATTGGGCTCATGGTTTCAGAGGGTTCAAATTAATAATAGTGGAACCAAGGCACAGGGGCAGAACAGCAGTTGAGAGCTCACATCTTGATCGAGTGGGAGGGAGGAAAGAAGGCACACGGGGAAGGGCATGACTTTGGAGGCCTCCAAGTCCACCACCAGGGACACATCTCCTTCAAGTGTCCACACCTCCTAGCCATTCCCAAAGACCTCCAACAACTGACTCCCAAGTATTCAAACACATGAGCCTATGGGGATATTTCTCTTTCAAACCATCATAGGTTGAGAGTTAATGCTAACTAGGACATCATCCATATTTCATTTTTATGCATTTTGAAATGAATGCCCCTCTTTGAAGATATCCTAACATGCTATCATAATCTGATTAGTCCATCGTGTTTGTCTGTAGAATATCTGCCAATAGACTCCTGTGTTTGAACACTGGTAACCAGGTAGTTGCACTGTTTTAGAAAGTCATGGACCCTTTGGGAGATGGAGTGGCATTGGAGGACATTGGTCACCCTGGTTAGGGCACTGAGGCTTGATAGTCTAGTCCCACTTCCTATTGAGTCTGATTTCTGATGGTAGATACCATGTGACCTTACATTTCTACACTCATACCTTTCCTGCTGTGATAGGCTGCATCCCCTCAACTGGAAGCCAGAATAAACCCGTCCTCCCTTAAATTACTTCTGGTCAGATATTTAACCACAACAATAAGAAAAATAACCTATACAAAACTTAGATGGTATCCTACCTAAGAATAACAGAATGGTGGATCTCTGTCTCATGGTACAAACACACCACTGGCTTCCTTATGCCATACTCTCAAATATGTGCATGGTTGAAGATCTGCACGGTCAGCCATCTTCCACTCAACTCACTAATCCAGGAATGCAAGTAGTAGTCATTATTCGTTCTCTCCACCCATATGCAAACTGAAATTACATCAGATTCTGCAGCAAGTGTCACCATTTGAGCAGTTATTAGAAAAGAAGGCTAATCCTTTTAGAACACATTGAACACAGTTCTCTATGGGTCTGGCAATCCTGCTAGAAATTAGAGATGTCACATTTTCCAATGTGAATCCAAGACTGCTAGGATGCAGGTAGAAATCTTGATTCTTATTTGTAGTGGATTTGGCCTAATGCTGCTTATATCATGTTAATTTGGGTCTCCAAAATTGTTTGTGTGAGAATCCACACATCTGCACTGAAGGACCCTACTCCAAGTTGGTTCTGATTCTTAAATGAAGTTGTAGGCAGATAATGGCTGGGTAGGGCAGACAGAGGTGGGACTTTTAGGATTCTCAGGCTAGAGACAAGGAAGAAGGAGAGGTAAGAAGAAGATCTGCAATGCCTGGAGAAGGAGAGGAAAGATACCATGCCTGAGAAGGTACAAGGCAGAGAGATAGCCAAGGGAAGTTCGACCCAAAAAGGACTCCCTGACAGGCCCAGGCAACAAAGATGGAATATAGATTTTAGTATAAATAATCACTTGGGAATATCGGAAGGAGCTGGATTAACCACATGGAGGGTAGGAAGTGGCCCAGTCATTGAGCTGTTTTAGGCATAGCAAAATATGAAGGCTGTGTGTGTGTGTGTGTGTGTGTGTGTGTGTGTGTGTGTGTGTGTAGTGAGGAATGTGCTGCTGCCCAGGATAAATTTTAGTACTTAATGGGCACTACTACACTTGTTCCATTTGACTTATGGTTAAGTTTACTGGCAAGTATTTGTTCAGTGGACCCATCAATAAAGTCCTAAGGTGCTAATGTATTTCCAAAATTAAGACATGAAGGGCTACAAAAAATTCAGAACAATGACCCACTGTTGCTTGTAGGTATAGAGGATTTTAACTATCTTCATCTCTAAGAAATCAATGCCCAGCATTCTAGGAATTTGAGATTGTGTAGCTCAATAACTTCATGGAAAATGAACAGCAGCAGGGTTCACTGCAATTATGTGGCAAAATATCAGCTAGATTTCAGAAATACCAATGTTTATTTTCCATTCTGGTTATGATACTGGGGACTTTGAAGTCAGAAGGACTTAGGACCCAGGAGTGGCTCTCAGCCTCTCAAATTTTAGTCTGTGGGTGAAGATAACTCAGCAGCCACTTCACTGCTGATGGTTTAAGAGAGGAAAGAGGAAGTGATGCCATGTCTGGAGAGTCTTCTTCCATAGCAACTATAACTATGAGGAGCAGGAAGTGACTAATATCTTAGGGTTTTATTTCTACTTGGAGAGGAAAGGTTTATCTTACATGTCTAGGTTAAAGTCCATCAATGCGGAGAAATTAAGGCAAGATCTCGGAGCAGCCAGGTATATTCACAATTGAGAACAGAGAGAAAGGATTGCACTCAAGTTCTCATGGTTTACTTCCTTCTTTTATTTATTTTCTATATTCTTGGTTTACATTCCAAATAATTTGCCCTTTTCTGGTTCCCCATTTTCCATTTTCTGAGGTTTTCTTGGATTTCTTTCTTCAGAGACTTGAAGTTCTTGTCATACAGATCTTTCACTTGTTTGGTTAGAGTCACACCAAGATACTTTATATTATTTGTGGCTATTGTGCAGGGTGTCATTTCCCTAATTTATTTCTCAGCCTGATTATCCTTTGAGTATATGAAGGGTACTGATTTGCTTGAGTTAGGAACACTACCCAACTCATTCTATGAAGCCACCATTATGCTGATACCAAAACCACACAAAGATCCAACAAAGAAAAAGAACTTCACGCCAATTTCACTTATGAATATCAATGCAAAAATACTCAATAAAATTCTTGCCAACTGAATCCAAGAACACATCAAAATAATCATTCACCATGATCAAGTAGGCTTTACCCCAGGGATGCAGGGATTGTTCTGTATATGGAAATCTATCAATACAATCCACTACATAAAGAAACTCAAAGAAAAAAAACCAACATGGTCATTTCATTAGATGCTAAAATTGCTTTTGACAAAATTCAGCATCCTTTCATGCTAAAAGTCTTGGAAAGAACAAGAATTCAAGGCCCATACCTAAACATAGTAAAAGCAATATACAGCAAACCAGTATCCAACATCAGACTAAATGGAGAGAAACTTGAAGCAATCCCACTAAAATCAGGGACTAGATAAGGCTGTCCCCTCTCTCCATATCTTTTCAATATAGTTCTTGAAGTTCTAGCTAGAGCAATTAGACAACATACGGAGGTCAAAGGGATAGAAATTGAAAAAGAAGAAGTCAAACTATTTCTATTCTCTATTCTCAGATGATATGAGAGTATACTTAAGTGATGGAACACATTTTAGGTGGATATGTGCACTCTGTTGTACATCAAGCAAATACAATTGTCAAGAAACAGAAACAGTCTAAACATCATAACTTGGATAACGACAACATACCAATGTAAACAGTGGGATGCTACTCAACCACAAAAAGAAAAGTAAGTTTGGAAATAGAAGTAGAATCCCAATAAGCCAGACACAAGACAAATGTCACATTGTCTCCAATATGATATCTAAACAAACATTGCTCTCATTAAAGTTGAGAGTGGAATGCAGGTACCAGAGGCCGTGGCTCTTAGAAAGGAGAGAAATAGGAGAGGTTGGTCAATAGGTGCCAAGCCACCAACAGACAGAGCGGAGAAGCGTACCACAGGGTGAGTGTAGGCATTGATAATGTGCTGACTATTTGGACAAACTTTAAGAAGGACTTTTGACAGCTAAAACATGCTCAGTGACAGAGGGATTAATGTTTTGAGTGGAATCAGTGGATCAAAGCATCCCGTGTTGTGTTGTTAACATGTGTAATCTATTAAAAAAAAACCCAGTGTTTCCTTTCTCATATTTTCCTGCTAATATTGATATTTTTTCAATACATTCAATATAAACCTATTCTGTATCCTATGTTCTGTATTCTGTATTCCAATGTTTGGTACCATGTAGGTCTTCTTCTAATGTCTGATTACAGCTTATTCTACAGCAACAGACTCTTGGCATAAGAATGCAAAGGAATTTTCCCTCTCCATCCAAGAAGACTTGATGGATCTACATTTTCAGTTTTCCAGGGACACTGCCAGTTGACTCAGTTGGATGCTTGAGACTCTAGTATTCCATTGCAGAAGCCTTTGTGTAAGCCTGGGGCATGCTGGCTGTGGGCCCCCGGCAAGGTCAGTCTTGTAACCACATGGTATTCCGCTGAAGTTACCCCAGGGACTCCTCTGACTCTTTCCTCCTCAGACACTGATAGAGTTTTGGAGTAACATTGGGCTTTTGTGGAATTTGAGCATGGGTCTGGGTGTGTTCCTTTTTACTATATTTGTAAGGGCAATTTGAAATGTCTCTGAAAATTTGGTTATTATTTGCCATGATGTGAATGTGTTCCTGATTCATATGGTGAGTCTTTATATGAAAGTATTTGGAAGTGGAAACACAGCCTTCAGGGATTGACCACACCAAAGGAACAGGACCCATGGGTAGAGTCTGTCTTTGTAAGATGCAGGGGTGGAGTGGTTTCACCCCATCCTTCTCCACATGTGACACAGTTCTGTCCTCCCCACACAGCACAGGATGCTCACTGAGCAGAGAAAGGGGCTCCATCAGACATTGGACTCATTGACACTGGCTTGCATAGCCCTGCCTTTGGAATGGTAAGAAACAAACACATTTCTGCTGTGTCTGAACTACCCACTGGTGTGTTTTATTACAGTAGCTAAATCACTAAAAAAAGAATCATGATTTGTGACATTCAACTTATTTTCTTCTTTTCCAGAAATCTGATAAAAAACTCAGATTAAGAAACAGGAATTTGATGTAATTTTTGAAAATATGACTAATTGAATCAAATAAGCTATTCTGATCTTACAGAGTCAGTTTTCTAAAAATATTTTTGAAATATATCATGGCCAAGATATTCTTTCATTAAGAGAACAAGATAAATCTCAAATAAAAGTATGAATAGAGCCTTGGATTATTTTATAACCCAACTGATCAACAAGGATGACACACCAAAGCACTGGGGAAAGATTTATGCTCTGTGATATGTGGACTGGAGAGATTAACACATGCAATGAGAATGTTAAGCCCATATACATTACTGTAATGAGGCCTGAGATGACAACCTACTTTATGAACTCCAGAAGCTCCCTCAGTGTGTAAGATTGGTCACTGCACAGCCAAATGCATCAATGCCTGAAGCCGCCCAATTCAGAAGGAAGATGCAATAGCATTGTCCCCCTGCTGGACCCCAGTGCTTGAAGTTCCAGTGTTATCAGTGACGTGTTATGAAATGGGGAAACTGACCCTTTGTTTTTCATTGCTGGGGATTGATTCTAGGGCTGTGCCCATCCCCTCGCCGGGATCCCCAGTCACACGTTACCTTAACTATCCATCCCACAGCTGCTTCCCATCAGACATGCTAGGGAGGACCTTATCTTTTCCAGAGAACTGACAAGATATGCCTCTTCTGTAAAGGCGGTCTTTCTGACTAGAAGTGTGGAAAACACTACTGAAGTAAGTGTGTTACAAAGCTTGCCCCTCTGGTGTGGATTTTGATGTTTGTGGGGCTTTGTTATGGCTTCCTTAGTCTACAACAGGATTTCAGTGCTTACTGTTGGACTTGAAATTTTCTACACACACACACACACACACACACACACACACACACACACACATATTTACTACTGTGACAGAAAACCAAAGGTGAAGCAGGTTATACATAACTAGTCTTATATTAAGTCTGTATGTTGTTAAGTCTAGTAACCTAGAGCTAATGCTTAAGGAAAATCTCTTCCCACAACCTCACACTGCCAGGATCTCATGTCAGGAGAACAGTGGACAAGGGTTTCCATTTCTTATAACGCCATTGTATCCACCATGAAGGAAGTATTATATGGTTTTGTTTAATCCTAATAATCACCTCCCACAGAAGCCTCTCAACAGAAATTATATATGAACCTGGGTATTTGGGTTTTCAAATGTGAACTTTTGGGACCATATTGACCTTAAAGCAGTCTTGTGTTATGTTCAGCAGCCTTGTTCCACATCTGCTCTGAGTCTGAAGCCCATGTATTCCAGATCACACTTGACTAGTGTGTCAGAAATCTGAGGATGAGATTTCTGACTGGTGACTGCTCTGCTATAAGCTGGGCCTTGAGGTCTCTGCTCAGGCCTCTGACATCTGTATCATCATCACTGCCAGAGTCTGTGGCTGTTATGATCTTGCTGAATTCACAAGTGGACCCCACACCCCCAAGCTCCTCCCTCCCCCACTTCCTTCGCGTTTTCTCCCCTTCTCTTTTCCACTGTTCAGTCTGGGACCACGAGGTGCTGCATCCCATGTTTAGGGTGCTCTCTTCTTAGCTAAACCTCTCTGATCATTTCCACAGACATGCTCAAAGCTTTGTCTCTTATAGCATTCCAAAAGTTGACAGTGAATGTTAAGGGTCGCAGAGGCGTTACTGAACAGATGTGGATTTAGTCAGACTATGTAAGCAGGTGAGAGCAGTGAAGGATTCAGGCATGGCAAGTGTTCTCTGGAGATTGACAACTTCCATGCTCCTGTGGGCATCCTTACTTTTGTCTCCAAATGGGGTTGATGAGGCAAAGCTCATCTCTCCTTCCAGTAAAAGGAAAGGAAAGGAAAGGAAAGGAAAGGAAAGGAAAGGAAAGGAAAGGAAAGGAAAGGAAAGGAAAGGAAAGGAAAGGAAAGGAAAGGAAAGGAAAGGAAAGGAAAGGCAAGGCAGAAGGCCATCTCTTCAGAAGGCCTTGGGCTTCTTATCTGCAAGGAGATACTTCCTCCCAGCAGAGCTTTCCTCTCATCCTTTACCACAGATGGGCCACATTGTCTCATAGGAACCATTATACTAGTTTAGTCTCCCAAAGTTCTGAGGTGCTTCCCTCCATAGTGGCCAAGGTAGCCCCAGCTACTCTCTGGGCAGGACACAGGCACAGGAGCTCTGCACAGCAGACATCACAGGAGATGCAGGAATATTTTAAGAGTGAATTAGAGCGTAGTTTTTTTTTCCTCAAAATGAGTTGTGCTATATATCTGCCCATTTCTTGTCAACAAGAACAAGTAGGTAAGAGTATATTTTATCAAACTTATAGCAAGATAAATTCAGAGACAATATCTAGCAAGTTTTGAGAAGTCCTCAAAGCAGCACAGAGCTAAAGTGACCAGTTTCCACGTAAAAACCTTGAATAAATTCCTGACGATATTTGTCACTTTCTATTTTTTCATAGAATAAGACACAGTTTTAAAATCGAGACCATATCCTATCATAGTGCTGACACAAAAAGGGTGTCTGGCAGATTATCTTTGTGGGAGAATTCACCAGGGTTCTGTAGCCATGGCTTTACAGTTTAGAAACTATTGTTCAGTATGATCTGGGAAGAATCCGAGATGTCACCAACAAGAGCGTCTCTTACAGGATCCCACTCATAGCCTGACAGAAACCTGGGAGAGTCAGGAGAGTCAGGAGAGCCAGAGGCAGACACGCTCCCACACCTTGTCACCTTCCTAGGCCCCGACTCCCCCAGAAGAGAAGGCAAGGGCTAGTTTGTGATTATATGGACTACATGATAGGAAGGCTCAAAAAATCAAGGAACCCCAATATTATATGGAATTGCTAGTACACCTCCTTGCCTCATCTAGGGGACAGATGGAGGGAAGGAAGGAGAGAAGGATGGAGGGAAGGAAGGGAAAGGGGAAGGAGACAGGAGAGGGGGCAAAGTCGGGGCGTCGGAGAGACCTGCTATCTGGATGTCTCCAACTCTCTAGCGCTCAAGGCTGTGTGTGAAACAACCTTACCATTGGTTTATCAGGTCTCCACCCCTGGGAGCACTGAGTAAGAGCTAGAGAATTGTTTAGCAACACTGGCCTGGCATTCTAGAACCTCAGGCGCAGCAGAAGTTGCAAGATTTACATTAAAGTTGAATTATTAAAAACTGAACAATGTAGTGTAGGGAATATCAACTTACAACAAATCAGTAGCTTCAACCAATGGGAAACTCCCCTCCATTTCTCTGCCCAGCCTGTATTACAGTTGACCCTGAAGGTGCAGCGTGGAGAGAGGAAGGAGAGAAGATACATTGTGAATTTGCACTAATATTCTGCAAAGGATTTAATCACCATAATTCGTTATTTTTCATAGTGCAGGCTGTTGTGATAAGATAGTGTTGCTGTTGTTGGTTTAAATAATAAACTATTTTCCTCAAGGACGGAGTCAGAGACCTACATGATCCAGATGTCTTCTGGTCTTTGGCTATTTTTCTTGTTTCAGAAAGGCACTGACTCATCATGGTGGCTCCATCTTCATGATCCAACCTAAATCTAGTTACTCCCAGAGATTAAAGCTTTAACATATGAGCTTTGTGGAACACATGTATTAGGCCCACAACACCTCTCTGTGGATGGTGACTGCGTATTTTGATATATCATTTTTACTGGAAATGAGTATAATACTTCACATTTCAGTCTGGGTTTCTGCCAAAGAAATTGTTGTTGGTTATTCATGCCACTCATGTGTCAGAAAAGGCTTTCCCTCATGTGAAACACCCCCTTCCCCTTTAAACTTTAGATAAACGTTCTATAGTTTGTAAACTTTGTAAACCCTCCAGGCAGGAAAGTGGCCAGGTCTCTGCCTCAGGCTCTCCTCCTGCCAGGCTCTCCCTGAGACCTCCCTCACTGCTGTAACTGCTCTTCCAGCCTCTGTAACTGTTAGAGACATTATGGCCAATAGCCTCAGTAGGGCACTCCCCAGATTATGCTAATTTTAGGTGAAAAGACTGAACACAAGCCACCAATCCCTGAATAGAAAACTCTACCAATCCCTGAACTATCCACATAAGCCCACCAATCCCTGAGTAGGAAAACCCATCAATCTCTGAGTTCCCCTAAGCTCAGGATTTGAAATCCCACCAATCCTTACTGTGGAAATCTCCACCTTAGAAAGCTCTCACCCCTCACCACAAGAAACCCTATATAATGGCTGTGTCTACTAAGTTCCCTGCTGTGAGCTCCCTTCAGGGAAGAGAGGATCTGCCCTGAATCCTCCTGGGGCTGTCCCTTCACAGCCTAGCTCCTCTGAGAAATCTCTTTTATGAAATATGTTGCCTAGTGTGACTGACTCCTTAGGCTGAGGCTCCTAGCTCCTCAGCTCAGCTGGGGAGACCCTCCCCGGGGAGCTGCAACACCTCTGTCTAGGAGGCTTCCTCTCAGCACTCTGTGGTTCCTGGGCTTGAGTCCCAGGACACCTTCCCACCTAAGCAGGAAGGTCAATAATTGTTACCAACCTTCCTGACTTAATAACCCCAAGGCAAAATGAAAGTATTTGAATTATGTAATAATTTTGGATGTTCCCAAAATGTTTGGTTTGTATATATTTGTCAGAAACAGGTAAGGAGGCAGTATCTCCTTCTGCTCCTTGGCTACCCATGGCTACTCTCACTTTACATCTTTTCCAGATGTTTTCGCCTACAGGTGCCTGCGGCTGTGACTGACTTGGCATTGCCACCACAGATCACTTTTTAATGAGAATTTGGGCTTAGAACTTTATTAGCTATCAAAGTGTGTGCGTGTGCACACACATACACACACATACACACACACTATGAATTTAGTATTGCAGAGAAAGAATGAATACAAAAGACTTGATATTGCATATAAATTTGTTTAAAAATATTTTACATAGGTTGATGTTAGCTTGTCCCTTTAGCTTCCCTTCCTGATGATGACACTGGAAGATCTTTCCATTGTCCTGTCACTACTGGGCACCAATCAGAACTTTAGTCACAGAGAGTGCTCTGTAGGCCAGAGATGATTACTTGGATAGGCAGAATAATTTTAATCTGTGTAACACATTTTGTTTGTTCTACTTAATTATAAGGAAAGGAAGAACGTTATTTTAGAAGAGAAAGGGTGGCAGCAGAGATGCTAAACTTCTTACAAAATTCGCAGTGACAGAGTAAGAACTGGATATAGGATCTCAGTAAAACAACCATGCAACTCAAAGTATTCCAGCAAGGTAAAGAGCTCACGGACAGCAGAAGGGGCAGGCAAACACCTAGAGAGAGAGACTTGAACTGGGGTTTATTCCTAAAGCTGAGAAGTCTTGTGAGTCCCAGTTGGAGGGATTTGACTTCACATTCTTATGCTACTGGCTACCAGAGTTTACAGGAAGACAAGAAACTTGGAGCATGTATTTTTATTTGACATCAGAGGAATTTGAATTCCTGCCAAGTGGCGTCTTATTTTCTGGATGGAGTTGTATTTATTTAACTCTCTGGTAGAAACGGCAGTGCGTTTCGTTTAGATTAATCCACATGCCCACACAGTGGCTCTTCCTGAAGGCTCTGCGAGGGAACACTCAAGCCTGTGGCCTTAGGGAGACTCTGTGTAGACTGGTTCTTCATGGACCTATGAACCTGTCCTCACCTTGGACAATCAGCAAATTGTGATGAAACTCCCACTCTGTACAAGCAACTGAGGCAAGCCTTGTCACCCCAAAGAGCTCACATGCTAGTGACATCGGCCTACAGAGGACAAAGCTCATTTTCCTACTGAGGAAGTAACAGAGAGGCAGCAACAGTGCTAAGACAGGATGAGAGCCTGCAGGGGCTGGGGGTGGCAGCCCTGTAGGAGAGATCCAATGGGAGAGCTATGGGGGGTAAGATTGACTCAGACAAAAAGAAAGATTGTGTCAAAGAGTAAGAGAGATCAGAATGCTTAGCAAAGCCCTTTGTGTCTAAGGTATGAGAAGAACTGAGAACAAGTGGTCACATGACAGGGTTACAGAGAAACCTAGCACCACAGCGCAGGAAGTGCTGGGTCATAACCATGCTGCGAACAGATTAGCACTTCGCAAGAGCTACTCTCACAGGGTGAAGAATTTGGTCTCCCTTAGGTCACTGCAGAAGCCGGCAACGGAGTGCGAACCAGTGCTTGATCATCCATAAGGAAGCACTTCTACGGAAGACAATCAGGGACGTGGGATCAAGGGTCTAGCCTGGCCCACATAGGACGTCTTGAGATGGAATGTGACCAGCTGCCCAGAAGGCACCAGGAGCTCCTGTCTGTGCCGGCGTGGCTCCTGAGCTCTCCCCGGCAGATGGACCTCCACAGGCACCCAGTGCTGCTTCTCTGCTTCTCTGCACAGGAGCTGTCCCTGTTGGCCAAGGGCAGCTCTGGAAGTTGCTCATGAACGAGTCAGAAGGAGTGAACCCCAGAGATGCTGGATGAGAGCACAAAGGACTTCAGGAGGACTGGCCGAGCACCGGCATTGCCTCCACTGTCCAGAGAGGTGGGCAGACGAGGTGTGCTGACCAAGGCTCAGCGGTGCACAGAAAACGCTCACTGATGTAGCTCGAATCATTAAAGTAGGTGTTTTAGAAGAGGGGCGCCTGCTGCCAAGAACATGCGTTACTCTATAAAACTCACGGAAAATTTACAGTAACAGTGTGAGAGCATCCCCAGCCTTTGAAGTAATGCACAAACCAATGGAAGTGCTTCCAGTTCTAAGACACAGCCCATGTTAGGATGGAGCTGAAGAAAAAAAATGTGTGACTCACCCATTGCCCAGTAAGGAGCTGAGCTGCTGGGTTTTAGTTAATTAATTTTGAAACATGGCCTCACTAGCCCTTGTCTGGGCTGGAATTCTTCATGTAGACATAGCTGGCCTATAACTCACTGATAGCTGCCTGCCTCTTCTTTGCTGAGATGAGAGCTGTGTGCTGTTTGTTGTTGTTGCTGTTGCTTTAAGGAGCCCCAGTCAATGGAGGAGTATTAAAAAGGTCCATGGAGGCATCTCTTCTGCTGTATTCTTATCTAGTATCTCAGAGTTTATTTACTAAAAGGAAGACGACATAATAGTTTTTCTGAAACTGTTGTTGGTTGGGTGCCCTTGGAAGAAGCAAGCAGATGGATTAAGGAATTAGCCTCATTGGCTGATCGTAACACTCTGCCTTCTTCCTGAAATAGTTCTTTGGCTGCTCTAGTTGGTTTCACTAATGGAAAGACTGGCTGAAAAAGTGTGCAAGAAACATAGTGTACCGATCCCACTTGATAACTGCCTCTAGAGCTCCTTGGGGGAAACACACATCTGAAAATGGAATTTTTACAACATTCTTAAAATAACCCTGGAATAACTTAGAAAATGGGTTTGTCAATGAGTCCTTTGTCCATGTACATTTTGCAGAACCAGTCAGTACAGACATGCTGAAAACATTCCTTCCTGTCTTTGGGAATCATCAGCAGTATCTCTTTACAAACAAGACACATTGGAGACAGTGTCCCAGAATAGAAGTCGAGTGTGTAGGAACAAGCTCCCGTTGCTTACGGCAGGTAAAAATTGCCGAAACGAGGCATTTTATTTACCTAGCCACAGAAGTCGTACCTATCATATATTTCTTTTAACTTGGATTTCCTTTTAGGGTAGCAAGAAGCTCTAACAAAACCCAGCTTTCTGTTTTTAAACCTTCCTGGTCAATAGGACGGTGCCCCCTGCTGGCCAGGGATAATAGCGGCTCTTGTTTGAACAGACCAGCCCAGGGTCTCCTTGACAGAACAGCATTTATAGCGGTGCCTCCAACAATGACTGGTGACTCAGAGCCTGTGCTGATCCAAGTTTGGGAAGTGTGAAACTGGCCCAAGAATAGGAGGCTGAGAGTTCTTCCGAGTAAATGGTCTACGGTAGAAAAATGGGAACAGAAAGTAAAGAATTGTTTGCAGCAATCCTGGTTCATGTCCAACTGGGACTGAGAAGTCTCTGGCTTGTGAGCCTCGGCTCTGCGGCAGACTAGGAGCATATCTGACCATCACAGGTGACCAGCTATGCAGGAAATTTGTTGTGTAGTAACTTTGTCTCCTATATACCAAATACTCAGATTTTTAAATTTTAGATACGTGACTGTTTTGGTATAAGCACTAAAATGCCTCTAACGTGAGCAAGCTCTTGTTATCTTAACGTTGCATAAAGCAGCCCTGCTTATACTGTCACGGTTGTTTAGGTGAACGGAGAGCTCCCAGTCCTTTGTACAGTCAGTATTTGCTCTCAGTCAGCTGTTGGTTTCAGTTCTCTTAGTTCTCAAGTTACCACATCCCCGCCCCCACTTATCTTGCCTTCTTACTATAACCTCTCCTCCTCTGGACCGCCTAGGGTGGCTGCCGTGCGCATGCGCGCTGCCTGCCTGCCTGCCCTTCCTGTGCCGCCCTGGGCTCACTCTGGCTTACACTCCTCTCACACCCTATCGTCCTCTGCCCGCAGACTTCGCAAGCACTCTTGTGCACACATGGAAACCTCAGCCAGTCTTGCGTCATTTGGGGCATCTGGGAAACTCCATATTAGGAAGACATTTTCTCCAAGTCGCAGGAACTGTATATTCTGTGGATAGTACTGGAGTCCCCAAGATCATCTTAACCCTGGGGACCACCCATGCCTATCATGTAGTCTTATTCAGAGTATCTTTTCATGTGTGCTATCTGCATCTATATCCAAGACTTCATTTATTACATTTAACATTGTAGATACTGGTCGTGGTCAGTCTCAGTATGTACTGGACTTCCCTCAGGTTGGGACTAGAGTTCATCGCCCTTACTCATGACTGCTGCGGGCACAGGCATCCTATCGACACTAACACACGCAGGTATTCCTATATGCAAATTTCCATTACACCTCTGCCCTAGTCCCAAACTTCTGTTTTCTGAACTTACACACACACACACACACACACACACACACACCACATCACATATTTCGTAATCTGTAAGTATTTTTTTAATGAATCCAGGAACTTGTACATTTTTTTAAAAATTGTTCCCTTGTGGGAAACCACAGATTATTTAACGCATGTTCTATATCCCCCAAATTCCATGACCTACATTCATTCTGCCTACAGTATACATTTTTTATTTTAATAGTGCCTTGTTTTTTGGGAAGATGCGAGAGTGTCTTGTCTAAGAATTCCCCTGAGCCTCAGTTGTGACAGAATGTGGTGTCCTTTCTGTCATGGCACCTTTCCGTCACGGACATAAACACATTTTTATGTATGTTTAGCTCCATCTTGCATGCTGCCGAGTTTACTGCGGCGCCATCCGCTGACTTCCTGCATGCCCACACCCTTTGAGATAGCCCACCCTCCCACCCTCCCAAAGGAGAGACTGGCTTCCAGCAAGAGAAGGAAGAGGGTGTCACAGAGATCACCGGCCTGAGCATACGCTGCTCTTACAGGACAGAAGTGTCCACTTCACTTGAAGGCCTTTTGTAACTCCAGTGAGGCTGCACCTTCTGAGCGTCAGAGGCTGTTCTGGACACTGCATCTAACTCGGAAGGAGGGCCCTTGTGAGATGTAGGCGTTTCTGCTTTTGCTCAGGGGTTTTTGTGGCACACATATCAGCTCGGGGGTAAAGAGAGGAGGGTGGGAGAAGCGCCACCACTCTTAGGAAGTGTGATTTCTTTTCCTGTGGCTGCCGGGCCTTGATGCTGTGTTAGAGTAATACCGTCGGATGGAATGATTCTATGAAGGAAGGCTGTCTCTGAGCTGTCTTCTAAGGCACTTGAGGCCCTTACTACTTTAGGGGACGGTTTACCATGACACATTTGATACTGGTTGTCAAGGACTAATAGGGTGCACTTACACTGTGGGGACAAAAATGGGTAAGTATATAACCCGAGGTATTCCTTGTGACGCTCAGAACCTTTAGAGGTGGAAAACAGACCATTTTACAACTTGAGGAACCCCGATCAGCTGAGGTCGTGAAAGTTTGCAATGGAGACCGAGACATGCCGTAAACACAGACTGGCCAGATGTCTAGCCAGGAAACGGCGCGCAGCCCCCCCCCCAGGTCCTGGTTGTTCTCCTCCTCCTGGGACAGGCACGTGTTCGCTTCCATTCTCCTTGGTCACCTTCCAGTCTCCTTCATGCTGCTGTGTTATGTGGTAGTGTTGGGGACTCTTAACTCTTCGTGAATGAATGCAACTGTCTGGCTGGGTCCAGAGAGAAAGCAGCTCCACTAACGTTAGGGAGTCAGAGTCACCTCCTGGCCTACATCTGGAAGCGAAAATAATTAGACTTTCAGTTTCTTCTCTTTGGCAGGGCTGAATTTTTAGAACCACAGACTGAGTATCCCTTATCTGAAATGTTTGAAGCCAGACGTGTCTCAGGTTTCAGACACTTTCATGAGGTTGGAATACTTGCATAGATTTTACTAGATGAATACCCTAATTGAAAAATCTAAAGTGTGGGCGATTTTAATTTCTATGTCCTTCAGTATTGCAAAAGCTTCAGATTTCAAAGCATTTTATATTTTCAAATTAAGACCTCTCGGCCCGAGGTCCGAACAGTTCGATAGAGTGTTTGGCAGCGAGGGGGGCCTGGGAGGCTCAGCTCTCCCTTTGTCTGCCGTCTGCCTCCAAGCTCCTCTTCCTGACTTCAGGAGCCCCTCTCTGTGAGTGCTCTCAGTGGCAAGGCTAGTTCTCACTTACAGTCTCAAAGACTAGATGCTTATCTAAGGCGTTGGCAGCTGAGAGAGTGCCTGGCTTAGGTTCAGTCCAGCACACTTGGCCTGGATTTTAGCCGTGTCTGATGGTAGCGGCAACTATACTGTGAAACCAAGCATTGTCTAGTCTTTGGAAGCCGCCATAGAGTGGGTTTGTGGTGTGTCTAAAAGACCCACTTAACCGGACCCATCTCCCAGGGAAGCCCAGTTACTTATTGTCTTCTTTTTTTTTTTCTGCTGCCTTTGCAGTTCAGGTCCCTGTGCCCTGGGCTTCAGAGTAATCCTGGAAGACACCTGTGTGCTCAGTAAGTGGTTTATTCTCCCTCTGCCTCCCAGAGTCACTTTTCTGTGTGACTTGACATAAGCTTAAGGTCTGCACTGAGATGTCCTCAGGGAACACCTTCCGCTGCCCCCTTTGCATGTGGGATGTGGGCTGGTTCTCCAAAGGGACCCCTGAATCTCCCTTACCCAGAAAGTCCTGCTTGTTTGTACAAAAGACGCGTCTCCATCCAGATGTTTATCCTTAGCAGTCAAGGACTGAGGGAAATTAGCCCTGTGGTTGCACTGACTACATGATTCATGGAGACAGTCTCCATTTCCTGAGTCAGAAAACCTCAGGTAGGCTAAACACTCCCAGGAACCTTTGCGGTCTTTTTATCCTGATGTTGTAACAGGAATATGAGCTACAGATCCTCCTTTCTGGTCTCAAAATGCCACAAGGGCATTAACATGAATGCTTTGAAAAACAAATGGGCAAACCAAAGAGGGAGGCGCAGGAGGAAGTGGGGTCCAAAAGGGCGTGGCCTCCATTCCATTCCCACTGCGGAAGGGAAGATGGGGACCTGATGGGCAGATTCGCCTTGCCTTCCTCTGGAAACCAACTTAAATGGGGAGAAAGGTGAGATTCCACATCAGCAAAATCACAGGAGAGTTCTTTCCAGACCTCCTGGAATGGTCAGCTAATGACACGGTTTGGCAAAAGGAGCAATAGGAATCAACTAGTTGTTTACTGGAAAAACTTAGCTAAGCATGGTTATTTTTTAATACGAAAAATATGTGGCTATCCGAATTACTCACGAACGCTGGCAAATCACTGAAAGCACAACTAAGAGAGCCAGATCAGACAGCGGGTGTAGAAGACAGGGCACGCTTGTGAGCCTAGGATAGGGTATTGAGGATCAAATACTGAAGGCAGCTTTTATGGCTAGGTTAGAGAAGGATAAAACAGCCTGTAAAAACTACAGGTAGTGTAGGAACTGGACCAAAGGATCATGGTCTTGGGCTGTGGAGACTCGATGAGCAACCAGGTGAAAGATGACAGTTAGGGTGCAGTTCTGCGCATGAGCACTGTACTTCAGTGGTGCTCACGCGGGTGGGAGCTTGCCCCTTGATTTTCAAGGACCAGGACTTTGGCTGAGGGAACAAAGGCTGCAGGTAAGCCACACCTAGGCTCAGGCCAGCATCTGTCTCTCTGTACGTCTGGTTGGATGGCCACCACAAAGTGCTAAGGAGATAGCTACTGTTCAACAGTGTCTCTCCTGGCTCTGCAGGCTAAAGTACAAGAGTGCAGGGCGAAGGCGTGGCCAGGCTGGTTAATTTTCAAACCTTAGAAGGGCATGTTTCCAGCCGTTCTATGAGGAGCGGCTTCCCCCTGTTCTTCCCATGGTCTATCCTTAGTGCTTACTAAGATGAGCTTACTAAGAGAATGGACACTGATGCCAGCGGAGGGTCTCAGTGTCCGTTCTCTCTTCTCTAAGGGTTGCCAATCCTGTAGGCTGTCCGTCCTCGCCAACATCTCAGCTCAGCCTAATTCGATGCTCCAAGAGCCTGCATCCAAAGCTGGGGTATCTAGGGGACCCCCTGGAGTTCAAGATTATCCTCTCTCCAAAACAAAAGTAAAACAAGGCCAAAAAAAAAAAAAAAAAAAAAAAAAAAAAAAAAAAAAAGAAGCACTTGGAGGTGCTTGGAGTTAGGGCAGCAACGTGAATTTTCTGCATTTTACTGACATGTGCTTTAGCTTTTCTGAGACATCTTCTTGTCCTAAATAAGATAGGGACTGCAGAATTGTGTGAAGAGACTATATCAACTACAACCATAACTAACATGGAGTCAAATGCAGTGCAAAGTCACGTGGTTTCAGTGTAGCGGAACACCAGGAGCAGACAGTTCCGAGGCTGGGCACTTGGAAGGATGTCACAGCCCCGCCATGTCTGTGAACTCAGAACAGTCTCTGCCCTTCGCAGGCTTCTTCTTGACTCCAGCTGCAGCGTGGCTTTGAACAGAAGCAATCTCTCCATCTGGTCAGTATCTCTCAGCCAGAAAGACATGACAGCTGAGTAGAAAAAATAGTTTGAACTACTTGAGAAAATTTTTTGTTTTAGAAAGTTAAAACAGAATGGTAGCAAAGACGGGAAATTTGCATATATTACATTTCTTAGACCCTGGCAACCTCGCATGTTATCATTTTTGACAGCCATTTCCATTGACCCTGTCTCACGATTAAATCAGGGTCTTGATGCTAGGTTGAGAGATGCCAGCAGAGGGCAGCAGAGTGCCAGGCAGCTGGGCTATGTGGGCTGACACCCACAAGGGGAAAAAAACCCATCTCCAGGAGAGGTAGTCCAGCCCCTGCACACCCTCCTGGGAGCGTCACGAACCCCGACGCTGCATACTGTTGCAGACAGGAGCCATTAGATTAGACAAGGAAGAGATGAGACCACACCGGAGGGTAACTGTGGCTTATGTAGCCATTTGCTAGAAGCCCAAGCGTTGCGATTATAAAGATAAAGAGCTATTAATATATGTTCTATGGGGGTGTGGTGAGGTGTGGGGGAACGGGGTGCCTCAGTGGGCCCATGCCAAGGCATCCCTTCCCCCTGAGGGACCAGCCACATGACAGTATAGCATAGAATAGTTTATTCAGGAAATGAGGATGGGGGTTAAGAGGGTAGTAGAGGCAGAGAAAGGCAGAGAAAGGAGAGAGTAGAGAAGTAGAGGCCAGCCCTGTCAGGAGGAGAGAGGCATAGTATTTGAATTCAGAGATTCAAGAACTATGTGTCCGCGTGGGACAGCCCAGCAGCCCAGTGCAGCCCAGTATTTATTGCTTTCACACATGTGCGCCCCACACACATTTGGATTCATTAAAGAATTGCAGTTCCAAGGTGTTTGAAATGCTCTCCAGGAGTCTGCGACTCGTTAAGTTCCTGGGCGCTGAGTGCCGCGGCCACGAGGAGGGAGACACCATTAGTGAGGCTGTCTTGCCACACGCAGGTGCCGGGGCGTTGTTGGAGCTGGCATTGAGGCAGGTGTACATCCCAACTCTGAAGCACAGCCTTGGAGGGTGTCGCTGGCCGTGTGTTCTAGGGTCCCTCTGGTTCTGTTCAGTGGCTCAAGGACGGAGCAGGAGCTGACCGCTGGTTTTGAGGAAGAAAGACCGTGGGAGCTGCGGCCCTGAGAGTGTCTCTCCCACGTTCCTACTGTGCAGATGGGAGACCGTGAACAAGGCCTGCTGACACTGCCGTAAGCCAAGAGACAGAGCAGGGGTGTGGCTGTCCATCACAGGTGGCCGCACTTGCCTGCACTGTGAAGACGGCGGGACCCTGAGGGGATGGCTTGGCAGTCACACATTTCCCTTTCTTTCTTTCTTTCTTTCTTTCTTTCTTTCTTTCTTTCTTCCTTCCTTCCTTCCTTCCTTCCTTCTTTCTTTCCTTCTTTCTTTCTTTCTTTCTTTCTTTCTTTCTTTCTTTCACTCTCTCTCCCTTCCTTCCTTCGTCCTTTCTTTCTTTCTTTCTTTCTTTCTTCCTTCCTTCCTTCCTTTCTTCCTTCCTTTCTTTTTTTCTTTCTCTCTCTTTCTCTCTCTTTCTCTTTCTTCCTTCCTTCCTTCCTTCCTCCCTCTCTTTCTTTCTTTCTTTCTTTCTCTCATTTAATATATTCTTTATTTACATTTCAAATGATTTCTCCTTTCCTGGCTCCCCCCTCCCCAAAAGTCCCATAAGCCCTCTTCCCTCCCCCTGTCCCCCATCCACCCCTTCCCATTTCCCTGTTCTGCTATTCCCCTACACTGCTGCACTGAGCCTTTCCAGAACCAGGGGCCACTCCTTCCTTCTTCTTGGACAACATTTGATAGGTAGATTGTGTCTTAGGTATTCTAAGTTTCTAGGCTAATATCCACCTATCAGTGAGTGCATACCTTGAGTATTCTTCTGAGACTGGGTCACCTCACTTAGTATGATGTTCTCCAGCTCCATCCATTTGTCTAAGAATTTCATGAATTCATTTTTCTAATGGCTGAATAGTACTCCATTGTGTATATACCACACTTTTTTGTATCCATTCCTCTGTTGAGGGACATCTGGGTTCTTTCCAGCTTCTGGCTATTATAAATAGGGCTTCTATGAACATAGTGGAGCATGTGTCCTTATTACATGCTGGGGAATCCGCTGGGTATATGCCCAGGAGTGGTATAACAGGGTCCTCCAGAAGTGTCGTGTCCAGTTTTCTGAGGAACCGCCAGACTGATTTCCAGAGCGGTACCAGCTTGCAATCCCACCAGCAGTGTACCAGCTTGCAATCCCACCAGCAGTGCAGGAGTGTTCCTCTTTCTCCACATCCTCACCAACATCTGCTGTTGCCTGAGTTTTTAATCTTAGCCATTCTGACTGGTATGAGGTGGAATCTCAGGGTTGTTTTAATTTGCATTTCTCTGATGACTAATGATGTTGAACATTTCTTAAGGTGCTTCTCAGCCATCCGGATTTCTTCAGGTGAAAATTCTTTGTTTGGCTCTGTACTCCATTTTTTAATAGGGTTATTTGGCTCTCTGGGGTCTAGACCACATTTCCCTTTAGAGCTGTGCAGCGAGTCAGAGCAGCCTCGGGCTGGATTCCTGCTCCTCGCCTGCCCTCTGGTGGTGCTTCTGAGCACTCAGCCTGTTGTGGAAGCCCAGCAGCCATTTCCACAAACAGTTGTGAGCTCACTGCTGGCTGCCCTGTCTTCACTCCAGGGACTCAGTATGCTTTATCTGGTGTGGAGAAGAGGAAAATGGGCTTGCAATTCTTTTCTGACCAAAGTATTTCATTTCTGCTCAATAATTCATTTCTTAAACTTAATTATGAGATGCTTAATAGTGCCACTTTGGGATACAGACAGAACTATAATTTTTTTTAAATCTGGAATGGAAAATCAAAACAAGCAATTATATTAATGTGGGTATTAGCTTAAAATAAAAGCCATTAGTTGCTTAGGTAGAAAACACTGAAAAAGGAAACAAAACAAAAGAAAACAAACAAACAAGAAGATGGGAATTTGGAAATGTCTTGAAATGACCCCAGCAGGTGGGGACGCTGGCTGGTGGGTTTGTATCCTCAGGTACCTCGGGTGGTGTTTGGAACTGATGAAACATGGCAGTAATGACGGAGTGCTGGTGACATCATGTCTGTGACCACGAGCTTCCCTGCTGTCCTGGGCGCCTTGGGCTTATATAAACTCCCAGGACTGTGGCTCCTGTGCAGAATCAGGCCAGTGTGGCACATGCACTCCACTGTGTAAAAGTCAAACAGAATTACAAGCAACAAAATGACACTTTAAATCAACATAACACATCTTCCAGCCCCACTGATAATTACAAATTAAAATGGAACGGAAAGTTACAATTATTCATTAGCAAGGTTACCTGAGTAATCAAATGTCAACATGCTGGTAGTGTGTCTTGTCAACACAAAGGATAAATGAGCACGGTTGCTTGACTAAGCTATGTGTACTAAATGCTTAAACCGTTCGGTTGAAAAATGATTTCAAATATCACTTATGCTAGTTACAAATGTAGTTGAAATCCTTGAAAATCACTAGTAGGCTAGAGAAACAGTTTGATGTGTTGATTCAAGAGGCAGTGGGCGCTCACTGCAGCACACATGACCTGCCCTGATGCGGGCTGCGTGGTCATTTCCCAGCCTGTTTGTAAGATGCTTGGGGGCACGGTGAAAACAACGAGCATCTTGAGGTTCCTTCTAAAATTGGATCAATCAAGCGGTGTGTTGCTTTGCTGGTTACCATGGATTTTCACAATGCTCTATTCCAGAAATTTGTGGCATCTTTAGCCCGAAAAGATGACAGGAAGCTCCTGTTTTCTGTTCATATTATAATAGCATTTTATAATGAAGAGAGAACAAAAAAATCTACCTTATGACAAAAAACTAAGGGACAAAAAGGGGTCTTGATGTGCCTGAGAAGAGAGAAAATGAAGCTGTCAGTTTCTGCTCTCCCTTTCCAGTGGCTTAAAGCCATAAAGACCTTCCAGGCATGATCAGAATGTGAGGTGTCATGTGAGCAGTGATTAGGCCAGCATTCTTCAACAGCACCTTTACGTTCAGTCTCTTTGCATGAAGTCCTTGTGTGGGTTGGGTGGACACACTTGCTGGGTTGCTCGGCCATCGCAGCTGTGACAGCACTGAGAATTCAGTTGGGAGACAGCAGAGTCTTCAGTTCAGGAAGCTTCAGTTCTGAAAGTGTCAGTCTACTCCAGCTGCTGAAATGAAGTCCTGCGTGCTTTATGAAGACAAAGACGTACTTTTCAGAGGTCTGGACCTGGGGAAATCTAGAGTTGTAGCGGACTCACAGTCTGGTGAGGACAAGCGTGGCAGTCGTAGATGACATCTGTCTGTTTCACATGCCACAGAGGGCGAGGGAGATCCCTTGGACATATTTTGCAAAGACCCTTTGAGTATTCTGATTTCATGACCCACAGTTCAAGGGCCCCTTATAATACCATCCCCGGGGACTAGGATTTCAATAGGTGACTCTGGGATGACAGGCCTACACAAACCCTCCAGCTGTAGCAGAGATCTACTTGATAGTTTTGTCTGCACACTTTTAGATCTATAAGTCCTGACCCTGACAAGGATGAATTCCCAGCCAGTGTAGATCCCAGAAGCACTATGCTGGGTTCCAAGTATATAGACACATCCTGTGGACCAATAGTGATAAACTATGGGCTTGGGCACACACAGGACTTGAGGAGGCCCAGTGTGACCATGGGTAATGCATGAAATTAGACATGTGCTATTTTTATTTCATTTTCACTTTCCTTTTGAAACATTGCCTTAAAATGCAAATACAACAACATCAACAAAAGCCCCCTCCCCATAAAATTGAAGGCATAAGGGAAATCAAAAGGGAAAAGGAGCAAGAGAGGGGGAATAATGGAAGTGGTGACTTCGGTGCAGCATGGTCTACAGCTGTGGCGGAAGGAACTCTTCACCTTGTGCAATGAACGTAGGTGCACATTTTTAAATTGCTTCCTTCACCAGATGACCGGAAACAATCACAGTGAGCATTCTGTCAGTCTCTGGGCTGTGTCCCGAGTGGCGACAGTGTGAAGGAGCAGCACATTCTGTCCTTGAGACTCAGTGCAGCCTTGGTTTCCACTGGGTGATTTGATGCCACTTCCAGAAATGATGTTTAAAAAATAAGGCATTAAATCACTTGCCCACTTTCTGATGAGCTCATTGCTTTTCAGCACTTACCTTTGCTGTTTAGATGTGAATTCAGTGCACTTGGAAGCGGAAAGTAATCCTTCAGAGAATGCACACAGCTCCGTCAGATACATTTGCTCATAAAAACTTCTGGCTTTTCAATAAGCAATGAGCCAGAGATAGGTATATCCAATGCCTGTCACAGCCGCACTCACAGAAACCCCTCCAGCCATTCAACTTCAGGTCTATGTGCAATATAGCTTTTGTTCAGCCGTTTTATTTTAATCTGAATGTGCAGAGACTTTCAGCAACTGTTCTTTATGGGCTGCACGCCACATAATGTTGACAAACCAGCTTTTTATTGGCACATAAAAGCCTTTCTCGTCAAACAAGTCAGCACTGCTATCTATTTTTTCGTGTTAATATGAATATGAATCTTGTGCATCCTGGTTCAGACTTTGAATCCTTGGAGTGGATTATCTCCTACTTTTAAGTAGGCTCCGTTTGATTCTGTAGATTATCTCTTTTACGGAGCTCTGTGTTTAAGGATGGCATTGATGCCTACCTTAAAAAAACATGTCATCTCCTACTTACAATGTCTGAGTCTCAAAACTCACAGGTCTCTGATGGAGCCATGTACCACATATCAAACTACACAGAGCCCCTCACACCTGACAGGGTATAGTCACCAGTTCTCAGATAACCTACTTAGTTTAGGTCTACAGCAGTGCTCAACAAATTGTGCATGGCACCTGCTCATTGGGCATGCGCAGCTAAGCTCGCTGTACTGGGTGGAGCCAGCTTCTCTGCTCATTGGGCATGCGCAGCTAAGCTCGCTATAGTGGGTGGAGCCAGCTTCTCTGCTCATTGGGCATGCGCAGCTAAGCTCGCTATACTGGGTGGAGCCAGCTTCTCTGCTCATTGAACATGTGCAATTTGGGCTTTACAGTTTACTGTCTCTGTGCCACATACAAAACCCAAAGCCAGGACTTCTGATCACAGCATTTGCCAGGGAGTATTAGAGGATCGTCGGGGGTTGGTAAAGGATTGGGCCTAGTAATGTTAGTGGCTGGAACATTTATATTTTACAAATCCACAGCCAACTCAAAGGACCCTTATGTTCCTACACTCCAAACAAATGAATGTTCCTATCACCAGAACTTCCACGTAAGCTATCACAGTATCTGTTGCCATTTTGTGCCTGAGATGTGCTGTCCCTTGGGCCTTGGGTCTGGTGGAGTGGTTACAGTCTGATTTGAACAGGGACGCCTGCTTCGGTTCTGGCTCTGGGCAGCCATTGCTTAACTGTCCCTTCGCTGCTTCTCATCAATTGACTCTTTTCCCTTCTGTGCGTCCTCTCCACTCTTCAATGGACTTCTTTTCCTATTGTTTTCTACAACATTATCTCTGAGTTCTCTGGACACCACTAAATGCCCCTCCCCGCCCCTCCCCAGCCCCCAGCAAACTTCACCACACATTACTGTGCACAGTTTATGCAGAGCACATTTACAGAGTGGTGGTTGCTGGGGAATTCTACAAGAAGAGAAAGGGACTACAATTATTTCATTTGATGAAAGTATTGGATATAGAATTACACATAAATGGAAAAGTTTTGCACTGTGCTTAGACCTAATAAGACACAGGTCAGCCAGAGGTTGTGGTGTTTTTTCCAGCCAGAGGATTGGGGCACCGTGCAGACAGAATTTGGCTTCTGTTCTTTATAAGTCTTATGCATACTCATCTTAAGATCTCAAGTTAGACTCACTCTGCCAAAAATGAAGAATTCTTTACCATAATTTTCAACCTCAGCAATATTTTAAAAATACTGTAATGTTTTAATCCTGTGATTTCATAATCTCTCTTTGTTTCTTTGTTTCCATGCTGGAGATAGAACCCAGGGCCTCACATGTGCTGGACAAGTTCTCTGCGTCCTCAGCCCTTAAGTAGTGTTTCATGGACTCTTCTTCATTTGGCTACTGAAGAACTTCTTTATTATAATGCCAGCTCACTGGGGAGGGAAGAAGAGGCTTTGCTCTCCCTGCCTCAAAGAAAACATTGCTGACCAGGGAATACTGTGTCAAGACCATTACAGAACATTCTCTTGGCTGAGAACATAGTTCATTCTGTTGCTAAATGAGCTAAAGCTATTTCGATTTGAATAAGAATGGCCCTCATTGGCCAGTATATTTGAATGCTTAGTCACCAGAGAGTGACACTGTTTGAAAGGATTGCAAGGATAAGGAGGTGTGGCTTTGGTTTTTTTTTTTTAACTTGGGTTTTTTTTTTTTCCCCAAGACAGGGTTTTCTGTATAGCCCTGGCTGTCCGGGAACTCACTCTGTAGACCAGGCTGGCCTTGAACTCAGAAATCCACCTGCCTCTGCCTCTCAAGTGCTGGGATTAAAGGCGTGCGCCACCACCACCTGAGGTGTGACTTTGTTGTGTGTCACTTTGAGGGTTCAAAAGCCCATGCCAGGCCCAACTCTCTTCCTTTGATTACAGCTTACATATGGGGATATGGCTCTAGGCTTCCTCTACCATTTTCCCATCATGATGATGACACAGTCAGCTTCTGTCAGTGTAAGCCAGTGTCGCTACTATCTCTGACCAGCAGAAAAGAGTGACCACGTAGCTTTCTTCTCAATGTGGTTTAATCAGGAACCTTGAAACATAAATGCAGGGAAAAAAGCTACCCACTCCCCTTGCACAGTCCTTTTATCTCCTCTCCAAGTCTGCCCCATTGGTCCACATCATGTAGTCTTCTCTGATTGGTCCACATAGAATGGTCTGATCACATGTCATTGGCTATGCCTGCGCAGTGCCCAAGAAAGGTGTGGCCTACTCAGGAGCAGGAAGAAGTCAGGTGCTTAGTCATCCGACTTGGCAGGCCTCCAGGCGTCATCTTGAGGCTACTGCCACACCCGCTCTTCACATCTCCCCCTTATTTATTGGCAGAGAGAATGCCTGTCTTAGGTTGCCCCCTGAAGTGACGCCCCTTACCCGTCTTTGGAAGAGCAAACAGCAGTGGTTTGTCCCCTGTCTTAGGTTCGTGACGTATTCAGGGAGTCTTACCCGTCATTGACTACTTCTCTAGCATGCCAAGTCACACTTGAGGAGACTGACCAATCTCCATGGCCGCAAAAGCCTGGATCATCAGGGCTTGTGTTCTGCACTGCTGGAACTGCATGCACCAAAAGGCCAAGACGCTACACAAAACCAAGCATAAAGCAAGTCTAGCTAGTCCAGCCCATTCCTTCAATTTGGATACAGCAACAGTGATCCATTCCACCAATCCTCCAGCGAGGGACAAATGCACTCGGGCAGAGTTGATGTGGATGATGGACTGTCTCAACTCTCGCACCAAACCATCAAAATGTTGAGAATGGGAGATATTACGGGACAATTGAGCTGCATGGCTATAATTAACAAAAGGTATGGAGGTAACACACAGCCCAGTGATGGGTGGAAGCATTCCAACACATGCTATAACAACAATCTTCACTGCTACAGTTTAAATGCTTTGCATCAGCACTACCATTATAAATGATAAATACAAAAGGAGGCCATAAACAAACAGGCATAGGCCTAAAAGTTACATTTTGACACAGAGCAAAAACAGAAACATTCTTCAAGTCCTGCACCAAGGCAATCCTTCCATCAGAATGAGTAAGGGGCAAAGGTTTAGGAAACACCGATAAAAGGCGCCAACGAAGGTCTTCAGTTTTTATCAGTGGGGTTATCAGGAACTTCAGGAACAGTGCTTTCCAGGCCATGTCTTCTTTGTACAATTCTTGTCAATCTCTCAGGAACCCACAGTGGCTGCCGTTGATCCTGGGGAAACAAACAGACCCTCTTGCCCATACCAACACTGGGTCAGAACCGTTCCATTCTCCTGTTAAAACATCTTTCCACATAACGGTCCCTTTGGGAGACATCTCCGGATTGACATGGCGATCAGCGGCAACCTTGCCATATGCATCTTCCGTTAAAAAAATTAAAGTAAAAAGAGCAATAGCTAATCTCTCCCTAGGGCTAGACCCATGGGCAATTCCCCCTTTTTGTTTAATTAAACATTCTTTTAAGGTACGATGAGCACATTCCACAATCCCTTGGCCCTGTGGGTTATATGGGAGACCATGGGTCAACTGTACACCCGTCATTTTGCAAAAGGAAACAAAGGAAGTAGAAGTATAGGCTGGTCCATTGTCTGCCTTCAACTCAGTGGGTTGACCCCAGGCTCCCCAGGCTTCAAAACAATGAGCTATAACATGCCGGGCCTTTTCTCCTGAATGTAGGGGAGCAAAAATGACTCCCGAAGTTGTATCAATGGAAACATGAATATATTTTAATTTGCCAAAATCCAAAAAATGAGTAACATCCATTTGCCATAGATGCAAGGGGTGTAAACCCCAAGGGTTAACCCCTAATCCACTCTGCGGCAAGAGAGGGTCACAAGCTGAACAATTTTTACCAATATCCTGTGCATCAGCGTGGGAAATCTTGAAACGTGAGGATAGAGTTTTAGAATTAACATGAATCTGGGAATGAAATTCTTGCACCAATGTAACAGGTGAGGCGGCAAAAAGGAGCATATGGACACGAGTAGCTCTATCTACTAAATCATTTCCCTCTGCTAATGGGCCAGGCAGACCTGTGTATGCACGAATATGTTGCACCAAAAAAAAAAAAAGGGGGGGGGAAGATCTCTGCAAAATTAGATCTTGTAACCTAATTATCAAGCTACCAATTGTAGATTTTAAATTTACCTACCCAACAACTTCCAAACAGCTGACTATAGTAAACACATATAAATTGTCTGAAATCAAATTAAAAGAATCATGAAAATTCTCAAAAACTTTTATAACTATTTGCAATTCAATTACTTGAGGGGAAGCAGGGGGGAACTGAACAGTAACAGGCTCAGCTCCAGCAACCGAATATGCTCCCATTCCCATTTTGGAACCATCAGTAAAAATTATAGGTGCAGCTGCCAATGGATCCTTAGATGTAATACATGGAAAAACCACAGGATGCGCTGTAATTAACTGCAAAATAGGATCTTTTGGATAATGATTATCAATATTACCCGTAAAACTACATCTAAGGATAGCCCAATCATCAAGAGTGGCTAACAAGATCTCTACTTGCATCCCAGTATAGGAAATAATTAGATCATAAGGAGAAATGCCAAAATGATGAATGCATTGTTGAATGCCAGATAGGGCTAACTGAGCAACTGCCCATAGGGTAATGATCTAGAGTTTTAGCAGGAGAGATTCATGGATATACCCATAGCAAAGGTGCTCCCTGCCATAAAACCCCAGTAGGCTGTACCTCTGTTTGTAAAATGCATAACAAAATGGACTGAGATTCATCCTGGCGCTTTAAGGAGGCATCCTGAATGCCTTGCTCTATGAGTCTCAATGCTGCTCTAGCAGCTGGAGTAAGATTACGTGGAGAGGTAAGAGCAGTATCCCCTGGCAAAATATCATAGAGAGGTTGCAACTGTTTATTAGTTAAGGATAAATATGGCCTAATCCACTGAATATCTCCCAATAAACGTTGGAAATCAATTAATGTTGATAATGTATCAGTTCGAATGTGAAGTTTCTGAGGAGTGACTGAAGTTGCTGATATTTTGGTTCCTAAATAATTTACTACCAAATCCTTCTGTATTTTCTCTGGTGCAATAATTAATTGTTTTCTCCTTAACTGTTCAACTGTAAAACAATAGGCTGCATCAAGTATATCTTCTCTTGGGGCAGAAAGAAGAATATCATCTATATAATGATAACATTTTATTTTAGGAAATTTATGTCTAACCTCCTTGAGAGCTGCGTCTACATACAGCTGACACATAGTAGGACTATTGGCCATGCCCTGAGGCAGCACTGTCCATTCATAGCGTTGATCTGGTTCGCTATGATTTTGTGAAGGTAGAGTGAAAGCAAATCGGACTGTATCCCTTGAAAACAAAGGGATGGAAAATAAACAATCTTTAATACCCAATACTATTCTGGCCAATATCTAGGTAAAGTAGAAGGTAGTGGAAGCCTCCTTTGCACAGGACCCATAATTACCATTTGTTTATTAATTTCTCTTAAATCATGTAGCAATCTCCATTTTCCAGATTTCTTTTTTATAACAAAGTTTGGTGTATTCCAAGGAGAGGTTGAGGGTTGTAGATGACCTTGGTCAACCTGTTCTTTTACCAAGTCCCTTGCTGCTTGCAGCTTTTCTAAGGAGAGAGGCCACTGAGGAACCCAGACTGGCTCCTCAGTTTTTCAAGAAATAGGCAAAGTATCCTCAGTGGCCCCTATGAAAAACCCAATCCCTCACAACCTTGCTTCTGCTTAGTCATAATAGGGGAAGCACGTCACTGTAGGGAGGGACCCAAACCTTTTCCAGGAATATGTCCCATTTTAATCATCATATTTCGAGCTGAGGGACTGTAATTTATACCATTGGTAAGCTTATATCCCATTTCTGTCAATAAATCTCGTCCCCATAAGGAAATTGGAACAGCAAGGACAGGGTTGAAACCTTCCTGAATGCCCTTCCTCATCTGTCCAAGTTAATTGACAGGAACTCATTTCTGGCATCTGAGCATAACCCAGGCCACGTAAGGTTTGCGAAGAAATCTGCTTTGGCCACCCTTTGGGCCAGTCCTTAGTGCTAATAATGCTTCTATCAGCACCAGTATCGAGCAAACCTGAAATATTTTTGCCCTCAATAGCTAAGGTCAACAAAGGGCGAGTATCCAGGTCCATGGAACAGAAGATATTAGAAACCCCAGTGGACCCAAATCCTTTATCTCCTCTTTCAACATCTTTGGTGGGAAATTGAGAATGACAACTAGGCAAAAGAAGTAATTGAGCCACCCTATCTCCAGGGGAAATTGCGGTAACACCCCTGGGAGAAGAAACCATTATTCTGACTTGCCCTGTAAAATCAGGGTCTATCACCCCTGGGTGAACTATCAAGCCTTTTAAAGTAACAGAACTTCTTCCCAATATCAACCCCACAGTATCAGCAGGCAGAGGCCCCTTAAAATCCGTTTCTATGGCCTCAGTCCCCATTTTCGGGGTCAATACGATTCGGGTGGTGGAACAGAGGTCAAGGCCTGCACTTCCCTTAGTTGCCCTTCAGGGTGTCTCCACTGTACAGGGGGATTCAGATTGGGCCATCCTTCCGATACTGCCCCATATATTTGAGGGTCCTGAGGCTGAGGGCCCCTCTTCCAGTTCTTTGACTGAGGACTGGGGTGTATGGGTTGTCCTTGAACATCCTTTACTGAACGACACTCATTGGCCCAATGATTCCCCTTCTTGCACTTCGGGCACAAACCTGGCATTCTCTGCGGCTGCTTCTGAAGTCCCTGTCTCTGTGGACATTGCCTTTTTATGTGTCCTGGCTGCCCGCCGGCAAAACAGTTGTTACTCTTTGAATTTCCCCTCCGCTGTGTCATCTGCATGACCGCAGCAGCTAAACCTGCATTAGATAATGGGCCTCCCAGATCCCTGCATAGTTTCATCCAGACTTCCAGTCCCCTGCTCTTGTAAGGGTTAATAGCTTGTCTGCACTCTTTATTACATTGTTCAAAAATAAGTTGTTTCAATAGAGGCATAGTCGTATCGGGGTCTCCATACACCCTTCCTGCGGCTTCCATCATACAAGCCACAAAGTCAGAAAAAGGTTCAGTGGGTCCCTGAAGGATTTTTGTTAAATTCTCACTCACTTCTCCTCTATTTGGAAGTGATTTCCATGCCTGGTCATAAACTTGAGGTGGATAATTTGTTTGAGCTGCTACAAATCTGCCCTGTCCCATGAGCATATCCTGATCCCACGCTTGCTGTCCATTGCAAACATTCAATGCAGCCTGTTCAGCAGCAAACTCCATGTAGTACGCTTTCCAATCTAAATACTGTCCAGATGATAAACAGGCATGAGCCAGATTCTGCCAGTCTCTAGGAGTCATGCAAAATCTATGCATATGTTCTAACTGCACCACAACATAGGCGGCAGAGACTCCATATGCTCGAAAGTCCTCAGCCAATCTTTGTACAATCTTCCAATCTAGCGGCTCATGATAGCGGGCACCTTGGGCGTCCTGAAATACAGGAAAACATTGTGTGTGCAACTCTCTCCAAGTCTCCGAGTGGAGACTACACCCTTCCTGCCCACTCGGGCATACAGAGGCGAAATTGGCGGTCCTGATGGCTCCACTCATAGTTTCACCTTTTCTAAACTATCGGCGAGGCTCTCTAAATCATCTTCAGACATCTCCCCCTCGCTCGAACTTTCTTCCTATTCTGATTTCTGAGATCTTTCTTCCCTGACCTGATTCAAAGCTTCATTTCCCTTTTGTAACTCTGCACCACACCTTGACTCATCACCAATACAATTTCTAACTAATTTCCATACTGGAAGCACCCTTTTCGGAAGTACCCCTTGTTCCTCGGCAAACCTCAGATCCTTCCCTAGTTTTTCCCAGCTTGCCGCAGTAAGGTGTCCAAAGACAGGGAACCAAGGAGCAACCTGATCTACCGCCTTCAAAAAATTGTCAATTGTCTTGGATTTAAGTCCTATTCCCCTTACCTTTAGGAGATCCTTAAGAGTTTGGCGAACTGGTTGTAAGGAAGGTATATTACCCATGACGCTTGGTGCAACTTGTCCCAAAACCGGGAACTTTATCGTCTCAAACCGAGAGCCTTATTGTCTCAAACCGAGAACCTTAATTGTCCCACTTACCTGGGAACTTACCGGCTAGCTGCCCTGACCTCGATGAGTTCTGAACGTTCAAGTCCCCATACGGGTCTATCTCCGACCAGCAGAAAAGAGCGACCACGCAGTGTTCTTCTCAATGTGGTTTAATCAGGAACCTTGAAACATGAATGCAGGGAAAAAAGCTACCCACTCCCTTTGTGCAGTCCTTTTATCTCCTCTCCAAGTGTGCCCCATCAGTCCACATCACGTAGTCTTCTCTGATTGGTCCACATAGAATGGTCTGATCACACGTCATTGGCTATGCCTGCTCAGTGCCCAAGAAAGGTGTGGCCTATTCAGGAGCAGGAAGAAGTCAGGTGCTTAGTCATCCAACTTGGCAGGCCTCCAGGCGTCATCTTGAGGCTACTGCCACACCCACTCTCCACAAGCCAGAGCTTATAGAGTGGTTTCCTTTGTAAGAGTTGTCATGGTCATACTGTTTCTTCCCAGTGATAGAACTCTGACTCAGTTTCTTTTTATGTAAGAGAAACAAATCCATGAGACAAAAGTTGTGATGAGTTCTCTTGTCATATTTCTGCATTCTTATTTCTAGTCATGCCACAAAGCATGCTAGCAAGAGAGGCCACAGAAAAGTGATTCTTGCAGCTTGAGGGTGCAGTGTCACTCTGGCCATGGATTTGGTCAGGGCTCACTCCCCAGCCCATGCATGGATGATCATCCTTTGGCTCTCTCTCACATGGCAAGGTTGTGTCAGGAAACCTTTGTGAATCCTGAAAGACCACTAAGGAGCGGATTCTGATCCAGTTGTGTGAGGGTCTCTTCATTGAAGCTCAAGCTTGTGCCATACCTCCATCTCTGATGCAGAACAGGAGGGCCCCAAGCCTAGTTTTAGTTAGGCATTTACAGAGGCAAGAAGGGTAACCTGGAAATTTGTGTTAGGTTTGGTCCTGTTAGTTAATTTGAGTTTAACCTTAGGTCTCGTTCTCTAAGGAGCCCGAACTCAAAAGATCTGGTTTCTCAGCAGAAGGGACAAAGATTCTAGCAGATTCTTCTTTTATAAGGGAACTTTTTTCAGTGTTGTATCTTTTGTCCTTGGTTACGTAATTAACTTTTCAAAGGCTTGTCTCCTAGAAAGGGTTCAGAATTAAATAGGAGTTTTGTGGAGATGAAAATGCACTGGACAAACAGTAGGGAAGGCTTTAAGTTAGCAAAACACCACACAACGGTCCGATAGCTCCATTTTGAGTTTTGCGCTGTCTGTCCACGAGATTTACTTATGTTTTGATGTGATCACATTTCTCTAAGAAGCAGGTTGGAAGCATAGCACACACCCGTTATCACAGCACTCAGACTGAGGCAGAAGGATTGAGAGTTGAATGCCAGCTTGGACTATAAGAGAGACTCTGCCTCAGAAAGACAAGAAACAACATGGTGAAGAGTAGCTTTTTTTCTTAATGTGGTCTGTGTGGATGCACCGTTCTTCCTGCCTTTTTTTTTCTGAATCTCTTTCCTGATTATGTGCTCATTCTATCTACCCACATCACCAAGGCAGTTCCCACTTGTAAACAGTGAAGCCTTCTGGGATCGCAGCCAAGAGAAGACGAGCAGGGACTGAAGCATTCACAAAGTCCTGTGGCCAGGGCTCACCCCGCCTCAGGTAGGCGCAGAGGTTCATCTCTTTCTGCATGGCTGGTTTCACCCTTCAGCGGGGATCCCTTTAAGGAGCAGAGTGTCCAGCGACCCCTCCAGGTCCAGTTGCAGCATGATTCTGCTTTAGTTACCACAGACACGGAACAGGAAGCCAGGAAGGCAAACAAACAGGAGGCAGTGACTTAACTGCTCTGTAACATGACTGACAAGGCCCTTTGAAGACCTGAGACAAACCGGACTCCACTACATGCTGTACAAATTGAATTATCAGGACCTGGCATCATGGAATATTTAAATTACATGGTCAGTTGTTCTTGCTGTTTGTTCTGTGCTAAACAAGGATTCTCTGATTATTGATCGGAAACTTGAGTTTCTTCTCACCAGATACAAAGATCATTTAACTCAGTGGTTGAAGACCACGGTCCATAGCTTCGGGACGTGACATTCTCCACGATGGGCTGCTATCCTTAGTCAGAATAATTTCCTTCCATGGACTTTCCAAGTCTAGTCCACCAGGGTCTGCTGTGAACGAGAGCAGTGTGGATATAGCTTGTCCCAAGTGATATGCTGCAGGTACACTGATTTTAGTACCAAAATATCCACAGAACTTCCTCTCCTGGCTGCCACTTCTCTTCTGAAATTGGCTTTGCTGAAGGGAGCCACCTTCTCCAAAGCCCTGGAAGTCACTTTCCCAGGGCTCAGGTCATCCAGAAACTGGTCGGAACAGAAGAGCAAAGGCCTTGTCATAATGGGGACAGTGCTGAGCATCTCTGGAGCTCAAAACGGATCCCCAGGGCCTCTGCGAAGACTGCACCTGAGCCCTGCTTCTTCCACACTCTCCATTTCTTCCTCAGCCTCTATGGGTGTCACAATGAAGAGCACGTCTTATGTAAGTATCTCTTATATGCTCAGAATCTATTTCCTGAATAAAGTATCCTTTGTGACCTTCAGCTCTGGACTGGATTTCCACACCTCTCTTTACACATCGAAGCTCCAACCTCTAATGTGACAGTTGTTTTTAAATTACTTATTTTAAAGATGAATTGGTCTCTACTTGTGACCTTTCTCTGGCCCATATGCTGAGGTTACAGACACATTATAACATTTGGAAAAAAGAAAAAAACTTTGTGGAGCTAACTCAGGCTAGATGAGCCCATAGGAACCAAGAAAGGACACAGAGAGGAGCCATCTGTTTGCAAAGCACTGAGCAGGGAGACTCTAGCCTGCGCTGCCAGTCTCCAGACCAAGGGAAACACAGCTCTGTGGCTCCTCTCATCTGCGGCATTTCCTCACGCGATGCAAGCGACCCTCTGTCTCACTTCCTGTGACCCACATTGACCCTCTCTCTCCATGTTTGCTTTAACCTTGGAGAGTGGTCAGTCAAAGATTTGAGCACTTACATTCGAGTCACCTTATTTTTTGGCTAAACTATTAACTGAGCTCAGTTTGCATATGATTCTCACGGAGAGGGGCGGAAAAGGACTGTCAGTTGAGTTTCACATAAGCAATGCAGCCCCCAAGGATGAACAATGCAGCTGTCTTTTAGTCTGAAATGGGCACACTGGTATATGTTTGTTCTTCTCTTTAAAGCCTCTGATTTGTTTACTTTTATCTTAATTCTGTTATTTTATTATTTCCTTCCTTTTTACTTGCTACATGATTACCTTTTTATCTAAAAAATTTCACATCCTTAATTTTAGATCTTCTTTATTTTTGATATTAGCATTTACCTTAACAGAGTCACAACAGGGCTGTAAATATACCCCATATTCAGTATATGTCATTTTAACTGTATTAATTAGAAATGCTCTGAAGCTTTCTTATAATTTTTCTTTTCTCTGAGACAAGGTTTATTAAGATACACCTGAGTTACTTTTTGCTTATTTGATTTTTCTAGGAATTTTGCTACTTATATCTAGGATAATTTTATTTTTATCAGAGAGCAACTATAATCACAATTTTAAAATTTATCTTGTGTCTGTGTCTGTATATGCATGCATGAACACACATACATACACACCCATGTGAACACATGTTCAGGTATCCCTTGTTTGTCTGAGGAAGGGTTTAATGTTTACAGTTATGATAAGAGAGGCATCTGCCTCATATGTAATTCTGTCAATATTGACTTCGTGGATTTTGATTTTAATTTGGAGATTTGATGTGCTTAAGTTTTCCTGGAAGATTGATATTCTATCACTTTTCTTCTTTGGCACAAAGTTCTATTTATCTGATATTAGCAGAATCAGTTCAATGTTATCAGTATTCTATTTAATTTTACTTTCTGAATATGACTGAGTCACCATGCTTTTAAATCTTTCCCCCTCTGCATTACAATGCTTCATCCTTTAATATTTAAAGTTAATTATAGACAGAGAAATTTAAATAGATCATTTCACTAATTTTTGTTTATGTACCTTTTATTTCTCCTTATACATCTTCATTGGATTTGTAGATATTTTTATAATTCTACTCTAATCAAAATTTAAGTCTATAAATACTTGAATTCTCATTAACAGTTTTCTAGAGACTAGAATGAATGTCCTTAGCTCACCCAGTACATTGTTAAAAGCAACACTGGGATATTTCATCTCCCCCCCCCATCATTCAGGGAGTCATTTTTGCATGTGTAGTACCTATTTATGTAAAAATATTAATGCATATAATTTTTATTATATGAAACACTAAGTTTCAATCTTTCTAACCATGTATTTGCTCTTCCTTCCCCTGTGGCATTTGGATTTCTGTTGGGCATTGTCTTCCTTACTTTTCTTTAACTGGGGCTGTACATCACGGCAAGAAGTCTCTTTAACAGGCCACCATGGCAGCAGACACTTGAGTCAAACTGCATCTGCATCAAGAAGCAGAAATGATGCATGCAATGGTGGGCTCGCTTCCTTCCTTCCACATAGTCCAGGGCCATAGCCAGGGGATGGCGCCACCCACAGTGGATAGGTAGCAATCCTAAATCTCATCAAGTCACAAATTAAGATAAATTACCACAAGTATCACCCACTGATTGTGTGACTCTTTTAGCATTTGTTTTAGTCTAATCTGCTGGATTTATAGATTTTTTTCACATGTAAATATTTTATTTAACATTTATTCTTACTGGTCAACATAGATATCCAGGTTGACAATTTTCATGCTATCTCAGCTACATTAGTTTTTATTTTATTTTCTCTTAATTTCAATAGTTAATAATAAAATGGCAGTGATAGTTTGATTCTCTCATCTAAAAGTAAGCTCATTTTTTTCTGGTTAATTTTAATTTTTTTACTTATTTTTAGGATTAAATATTTTAACAAAATACCTTACTCTGAGTTTTGGTTTATTTGTTTAATTGTTTACAAAGCAAACAAAAGTTATAATTTAAAATCAAAACATATGTGTACATTTTTACCAAATTTAAAATGTTGTGATCCATTCTTTTTGCTTGTTTGTTCTATTTATCCTCTTCTCATTTCTGGGACACAAAATCCAAGAAAAAATGCATATATATTTGCTCTTTAGTCCTAAAATTTCAATTTTTAAATAGACTTACTTATTACAATGTTAAAATGATGACATTTGAATCCTTTTGTAATTCATTTTATATTTCCCTTCCATACATTCATGTTCTCATGTCCTGTAAACTGAGTGAGTGAATCATTGTGAAGAGATTTGCTGTCTTTCTGACATGCAGTTATCTTCCCTTTGGACAATTTCCATGTACTGATATGATTCTGAGTTCTCTTGGGAATCTTTGAGTGTGGGTAGATGTGTTACCAAAAATCTGCTGGGAGATTTTGAAGGTGTGATCTGAGACTAATCACTGTTGTATAAGGAAGGCACTGTGCAATCAGGCCAGGCTGTAGGCCGGAGAAGTCTGCTGCTATGTCTGCTCAGTAGCTGGTTTCTTTGGCATTTCATGTTCTCTCATAAACCAAAGCTATCTTCTTTCACTGCAGTCTTTGTGGTTTTGCTTATGAGTAGAGACATCAGCATGTGCTGGCTGCAGTCTGGGAACAGGGACATGACTGTAGAAGGTGAGCACACAGGGTTTGGAAGCGTAAGGTGTTGTCAGGTCAGCCCATTGCCTTGGTATGAAACCACATGGGCACAAAGGACCTGGCTTGGTTTACTCAATGTGCTTCCTTAAGGGACATGCCACCCACTAGTATTTATTAGGATGCTTTGTTATAATAGCTCTGGTTTATTCTTATTTAACTTTTTAAAGATTTGCTTTATGTTTATTTGTGTATGTGTGTTTATCAGTGTGCGGTGCCTGTAGAGGTGGGAGAAGACCCTTAGGTCCCCTATAGCTGGAATTACAGGTGGTTGTGTGCTGTTTCATATGGGTGTTGGGAATCAAACTGGGGTCTGCATCAAGAACACCAACCTGAGCCATCTATCCAGCCCCCTTAGATGATTTAATTTTAAATAGACAGTATTATGTGAAAAACAATATGTTACAAATTCTTTCAATTAGAAATGTGAAATTCCAAGTCACTAAGTAAAGAGCTTGGAATTTCAAAGTAGCAGAAGCTGTAAGATGTACCTTAGAAACAGGGTTGAGTCAGGAGTTACACCTCCTTTACTGATCCTGGGTTTGTGGCTGAAGCAGAGAGACACTGGCCACAATGAAAGAGAAAGGAGGCATGCTCCAAGGACTGGTACCCTGCTGCCTGGGCACTAGTATAAAGGAGGATTTGGGGGAGGAAAGAAAGAAGTGAGAGTTAGGGACTTATTGTCCAACCTGTTTCTCATAGAAATGTTTCCAGACATTGCTGGGTGCAATCTAGGGTGAAAATTGTCTCCAGCTGAAAACCACTGCTCTAAGGCTTAGCAAATATTAGACAGATCAGAGTTTGGGTCATAGCCGTACATTCAGCAGGAATTTTATAATTGAAAGCTAAGTGCTAATATCATCCTATTGATTAAGAGAACACAGAGCATTTGAAAAATGTCTTATGTCTGAATAATTCATTTATTAGGTTCCTGGTAAAATAAATAATCTGGCATTTAGGTAAATAGCAGAAGGCGTTTCACCTGCTGGTGCCCATGGCTGTCTATCTTAGCTTGGTCAACATTCTTGTTACTGCTTCAGAAAAGACTTGGAACATTCCCATAGAAGACTTAGCACTTTAATTCTCCCCAATCCTGCTCTATTATGACCAAGAACTCTTGCCAGAAGAACACAGCTAAGTTGGTAACATTCCAAGAACACTTTCTAGTTCAAATGAAATTGTACAACCTTTTAAGAGAATAACAAGTTGCATGTAATTTTCCAAAGAACTTTGTCATGCAGGATTGAAAATTCAGAAGAAACATTTATAGCCCACAAAGTCATCAGCTAAGAGAAGAGTAAGTGATGGGTGGGAGACCGGAGAACTGTGGCTACTGAGATCCAACTGCATCATTGCCACTTAAACACAATTGCTTGTTTATAATGAGAAGCAGAAGAATGCCTAGAGAAGCTCCTGCCTTTGTTTTTCTCTTTCCGTATAATTTTCAGTGACATCCTATAGTCTTAAGCAATCGTCCAAAGCCAGTGACCTTCCTTTGTGTGTGGGATTGGGGTGGGGTGGCTGGAACAATGGCTAACCCAGTAAAGTACAAGCATGAGCACCTAAACTTGACCCAAGTACCCATGAAGAAGGCTGGCTGTGGTGGCACACGTGTGATGCCAGCATTGGCAAGCAACTACAGGGGCATCTCTGAGGCTCTCTGGTGTCTAAACAAAACCAAGTGATTCCTCCTAAGGAGTCACACCTGGGATTGACCTCTGGCCTCCACAAACAATAGCACACACATGTAGCCATATAACATGAATATCTTTTTGGATACCCATTTAACCCTGTGGTTTAGTGACCAATAGGTGCCATAGGTTGGTGCTTCTCATTGAGGTACTTGTATTGAATCCCAACCAAAGAATGAAGAAGGTATGTGAAAGCAAATCTCCATCGAGAAAGTCAAAATATCAGGTGTTATTAAAATTTCTAGACCTTTCTAGGAATAGGGGTCTCTTGAGTAACAACTGTCGATGAATTTCTTTCCATTGTCTTTCTATCAAAATGTATATTCAGTGTGATGGAATACATGCTGATCAAGGATAACCTGTGTTGAGTCCTTACACTTTTCCAAGGAGTTCTTAAGCTCTGTCTACTGTAAATCACAATGCTGCATCATAGTGCAAAAGGTCCTCGTAAGGAAAGAAATCTGCAGAGCCACTTTCTTCCCTCCCCCTACAGCCAATCCTGCAGTGGGCTCAAGTGATGTCTTTTAAGGTTTGGAAACCATGGAAGGTGGCAACCTCTGAAACCACATCAATAATCTTGTCAAAGTGTGGTAGCGTTGCATTGGGAAGTCTTGTGTGAGGACTTGGAACTGCCCTGTATCTGCCATGGTTCTGCCATTAGCTGGATAATAGTCATTCCATAGCGATCCCCAGGAAAATGTGAACAAACAGCTCCTGCCAATTGTAACTTTGGCTTGCAGTGGAATCCAGTCTAGGCTGCCGGTGAGGTGAGTAGAATATTCCAGCATGTTACTAACCTATTTTCCTTATCTAGGCTTTCAATGATGGTTAATTGTCAACTTGTTAAACATTCAAATCACCTGAGAGATGGGGCTCTGGTTTGTCTCTGGAGGATTGATTACCTTTACTGAGTTATGAAGACACATCTACTGAAGTATGAAGACACATCTACTGAGGTGTGAAGACACATCTACTGAGGTATGAAGACACATCTACTGAGGTGTGAAGTCACATCTACTGAGGTGTGAAGACACATCTACTGAGGTGTGAAGACACATCTACTGAGGAGTGAAGACACATCTACTGAGGATAGCATCATTCCCTAGGCAGGGGATCCTGGACTTTATAAGAGTGGAAAAAGTGAGCTGAGAGCTCCCCTCATGATAGATTATGCACTGGAACCATGAGCTAAAATAGACCCATTCTCCTTTAAGTTGCTTTTGTCAGTATTATTTATTTATTTATTTATTTATTTATTTATTTATTTATTTATGTGTATGCATTTAGTGTGTGTAGCTTTTATATTATGAATGTAGATTTTTTTATTTTTTATTTTTTTCCTTTTTTATTGTATATATTCTTTTTTTAATTTTTATTTTCTATATTCTATGTTTACATTCCAAAGGCTTTCCCCTTTCCCAGTTCCCACCCACCATAGTTCCCATAGTTCCTCTCCCCCCCCCAACTGTTCCCCAATCATTCCCCCTCCCCCCTCGGTTTTTTTACTAAACTGGATGCAATCTTTACAGGCCCAGGGTCCTCTCCTTTCTTCTTCTTGGGAATCATTTGACTTGCTAATTGTGCCTTGAGTATTTAGGGCTTCTGGGCTCATTAATATCCACTTATCAGTGATTGCATTTCATGTGCATTCTTTTGTGATTGGGTTAATTCACTCAGGATGATATTTTCCAGGTCTAATCATTTACCTACAAATTGCATGAATTCATTATTTTTAATTGCTGAGTAGTATTCCATTGTATAAATATACCACATTTTCTGTATCCATTCCTCCTTTGAGGGATATTTGGGCTCCTTCCAATTTCTGGCTATTATAAACAAGGCTGCTATAAACATAGTGGAGCATGTGTCCTTATTGCATGCAGGGGAATCCTCTGGGTATATGCCCAGGAGTGGTATGCCAGGATCCTCTGGAAGTGACATGCCCAATTTTCTGAGGAACCGCCAAACTGATTTCCAGAGCGGTTTTACCATTTTGCAATCCCACCAACAGTGGAGGAGTGTTCCTCTTTCTCCACATTCTTGCTAGCACTTGTTGTCTCTTGAGTTTTTAATCTTAGCCATTCTGACTGGTGTGAGGTGGAATCTCAGGGTTGTTTTGATTTGCATTTCCCTGATGACTAATGATGTTGAACATCTTTTAAGGTGTTTCTCGGCCATCCGAATTTCTTCTGGTGAAAATTCTTTTTTTTTTATTTTTTAATAAGATATAGTCTTTATTTACATTTCAAATGTCATTCTAAAAAAACCTGCTTGGAAAATGTTTGTCTGTAGCTTTTGGGAACCTGCCCCCAGTTGGTTCTGATTGGTAAATAAAGATGATAACAACCAATATTTTGGCAGGGCAGACAGACGTGGAACTTTAGAACTTTTGGGCTTGGGGCTGGGAGGGGAGGAAGAAGGAGATCCAATAAGCAGGGAGAGTGTGGAGGAGAGGAGAGATGCCATGAGTGAAAATAGTATAGGACAGAAACATGGCCACCGTATGAGGGAGGCAGGAGAATGTAAGCCAGAACAGCCAAGAGAGAATATAGAATAACTTGGGATTATTGGCAGGAGATGGATTAACCAAGTGGAGGTTAGGCAATGACCCATCTATTGATCTGTTTAAGACATATAAAACATAATATAAAGGACACACACATATGTGTATATATATAATATATATATAATTTAATAATATATATAATAATTTAATAACATAAACCATTGAGGTGGATAGCAAACACGCCACTGGGATTTATTAATTAAAAGATGAATTCTACAGATGACACCCAAAGTAGAGCAAGAACTTACTCTTAGAAATTAGTTGGAGATTCCTGAATGGAATACATATGCCTTCCCTTTAAGACTAAGAAAAAAGGAGAACTGGTTTTCAGCTAAGCTGAACTGAGCCACATGGTCCCTCCCTATGCCTTGAAAGTACGGAGCTAGGAAAAAAGTTTATATTAGTTTAACATGCCTGATTCTGGGGTCTGTGGTTTAAGGCTAGGACACACCCAGGCTAACCCAAGAAAATGGGTGGGTGGGCTAACGATTCAGCCAAATGCTCTCTCAGGTTAAGGGCTGCTGTGAGAGCTTAAGCTCTTGAGGCTATCAGCTCCTGATGGGAGAAGGTTGGCAGCAGAGAAGAGACTTATATTACTGGGCTAAGGCAGGACACAGAGAGCTTCAAGAAGACGGGAAGGGAGGAACTGATGAAAAACTAAGTCAAGGCTTCACAAACAACCAGGTTCTTGGAACTCAGGAATTCTAGGATAGCGTAGTATGACATTCATTCATAAATCAGCCTAAAAGGCATATAGAGAAAATAGAAGGGAATTCCTATGTATTTAAGTTAATACATAGGAAAGGATGTTAATCGAAGTTATATAAAACCATCCCATATACAATCACCAAACCAAGACACTATTGTGGATGCCCACAAGGGCTTGCTGATAGATGCCTGATATAGCTGTCTCCTGAGAGGCTCTGCCAGTATCTGACAAATACAGAGGTGGGGGCTCTCAGCCAACCATTGGAATGAGCACAAGGTCCCTAATTGAGGAGCTAGAGAAAGGACCCAAGGAGCCGAAGGAGCTTGCAGTCCCATAGGAGGAGCAACAATATGAACCAACCAGTACCCCCAGAGCTCCCAGGGACTAAACCACCAACCAAAGAGTACACATAGAGGGACCAGCTCCAGCATGAGTAGCAGAGAGTGGGCTTGTTGGACATCAAAGGGAGGAGGTCTTTGGTCCTGAGAAGGCTGGCTGCCCCAGTATAGGGGAATGCCAGGACAGGGAAGCAGGAGTTGGTGGGTTGGTGAGCAGGGGGAGGGGAGATGAGATAGGGTATTTTTAGAAGGAAAACCAGGAAAGGGGATAACATTTGAAATGTAAATAAAGAAACTATCTAATAAAAAGGGGGATATAAATATATCCACAGATATTAATCTCCTTAAAAGGGAGGAATTAATGAAATCCAGGCCTTTGATCTTAAATGTTGGAAACAAAGGCACAGAGATAGGGAGAAACACAATCTCAACAAATATTAATAAAGAGATCAATCTACATAGAAGGGGGTAATAAAGGAAAATTGCATTTTCTAAATGATAGAAGGGAGAATTAGCAGTAATTACTGTGTTTTTAAGTCATAAAGGTTTTAAATGGTTTAAAAGAGATATTATATTAATCCCCATTGAAGGGAGGAATGAAGGGAAATTGCATTGTATTAAGGATAGAAGGGAGAAATAGTAGTAATTGTTTAAGTTATATAAAGAGAAAGGGTATAAGTTATAGCTGCAGATACTAATCTCTTTAGAAGGGACGAATAAAGAAAAATTGTATTGTTTTAAAGATAGAGAGAAGAAATAGTGGCAATTATTTATACTAGAAAAATAAAGAAATCCAAGTCTTTGATCTCAATGTAGAAAACAAAGGCACAGATACATAATAATTGTTTAAAATTATTTGAATTGCTTTGAGTTGTTTTAATTATCAAAATGAAGATGGTTATTTAGTTTGATATATTAATGACATCACTAATCCTCTGGGAGATAGGTCAGAGTAGAGCAGGCCCTAAGAAAAAAGAGGCTGTTAAATTGAACCAATCAATTCCAGGCTGCTGGATGAAGAACATGCTATTTTTGGAGAGAGGCTCTGTATTTGTGTTAACAAGAAGGGAGAAACGGCTTTGGATCCCTTCCAAAGCAATATGGATCAGATATTTTGGGGGAAGACCCTCTGAAGATCTTGGCTACAGACAGGAAAGAAAAATTAGAGAAGATCAAATAGGACAGGTTTGCTGATCCCTCCACAGGACAACAGCCCTAAAACTGGCCTAGACATAAAAATGTCTCTAGCCAAAACTTCAGCTAAAATTAGCCAATAAATTTTATTGATTATGAAATCCTTAAAATTTATCATGCCATCATTTACATGGCATGAATAAAGATTTATTATAATTGATTATTGACCAAACTAACTCATAGAAAAGACAGTTGTCTTTGACCTGCTCAAACAAGGAGCAAATATGCATCCTTAACTATAATGTGCACCTTACACAAGTCATACAAATATCTTTATAGAACTAAATTTTTGGTTGTAAGATTTACATATTGCAGAATGAAACACCAAGGTACAGCTCTGACGAGATCCAACCTCTGGGATGCTAAAATGGCTGCTGCTCAGCTCCCTACCCCTTCTGACGCTGCCTCCACAGAGCACGCTTGCTCCCAGAACAGCTTCAAAAATGGCTGTGCTCCCTAAGGACCTGGGCTCATCCAGCCTTTCAGATGGCTTGAGTCAGGATTTGATTAATCCCTAAGCATCCTAAACGCAGAGAGACTAGATAAATGCAAAGCTACCTTTAAGTCTAATCAAATTTTCTAATTTTCTTACCCCTTTCCACCCCTTAAAAAATTCATCACCCCAAATCAACAAGAAGAAACTGGAGAACTGTCATCCTGATTCCTTGGGTTTGGATGTCTGGTTAATGGTTATTTTATAAATTATAGATAGGTTATCATTTTAAAGGAAAATTTGGAAAACTCATAATTTTTGACAGTGAGGAAAGTAAATAGAGAGTTTAGATTTGGAGATTTCTATTTTTCCTTTCCTCTTTTCCATCCTTTCTTTCTTAGGTAAAGGAAGAGGATTGAAAAGAAAAATTGGGCATAGAGTCATATTATCAGAAATTAGATATATGGAGATGGATTACTAAATTTACTCTTAAATAAAACATTTTTATAGCCACAATCTTACATTGGTATAAATCTTTATATTTTATACAGAATTGGTTTATTTTTCTACATTGGTACAGGATTTACACATTGTTAGTGGCTTAAGGTTTTCATTGGTATAAATTTTTGTATATTGATACAAAATTTAAAAGTAATTTTGTTACTCTTAGATAGGCATTATGCAACTCATTTAAGAATACAAGGTTTAGAACCAGTCCTTAATAGCTGCTATTGCAAAATCTTCAGGATGATTAAGTAATACAAATTAAAGATCAGATAACAAACTCATGGTAAGATTAGATTCTTATTTAATTATAATAAAATATTTTCAAGATTATTCAAATAGTAAATAGCTAATAGTCAAGGTTTAACAATTTAGATATACTACACATAGATAGTCTTCAAAAACATCAGAGATCCACAAAATTGACATTTAAAACCATTTTATCATTAATAGATTTTTTTAAACTAGGAGACATGTCTGTTTCTGAGAGTATCTCCTTCCCACTTCAAAGAAGATATTGAACATCATTACCTCCATATAAAGTTGCTCCAACTGTGGAAAGCTAGCCACTGGACAAAAAATAATATCTTAATTTCATCTACAGACAAAATGCTGTCCAAAAAGTGACAAACTGGATGTGAGATAGTCAATTGCTAAGCTCTGAGAAGACAGAGTAAACTAGTCCTTCATAATTCCTGCTTCACCTAAGGTCTCTCAGATGGTTCTAGGACAGAAGGCTGAAAACAGATGCCCCAGTGTTTTAAGAAATAATGTGAACTGTCAAGCAGTCAGCTGCCTCTAAAATTTGTATAAGCTTTGGAAGCTATGCCTTTATAATTTATACATACTTGAGTAATATTTAATTCCTTCTCAGATCTCCGACAGGGTTGAAGATTATGTATAACTCAAAATCAACCTTAAATTGTTTAGTATTAAAGATGATCTAAATTTGAAAGGATGGTATTCAGATGGTAATAAAAGTTAAAAATAAACATAATTCAGGTAAAGAATTATAAACTGTTTAAGTTAAGATAGACTTTATATACATTGCCAAATATGATGGACTAGATGTTATAAATGTACATCATACCTTAAAATTTACATATTTGTTATAGTTATATTCAATGTATATCTGAGAGAAAAGAGCCTTTTTAATTGGACAAGAAGGGGGAAATGTAGCTACTTATATTATGAATACTAATTATGTTCTCCAAAATAACTTTGTATGAGAATTTCTGCACATAACTTCTGGGAACCTGTTCCCAGTTGTTTCTAATTGATAAATAAAGTTGCTAACAGTCAATAGCTTGGCATGGCAGACAGAGGCAGGATTTTAGGATTCCTGGGCTTGGGACTGGGAAGGGAGGAGGAAGAAGATGGACCATACCAGGAGAGTGTAGAGGGGAGGAGATACCACACTATATTTGAAAAGAGTACAGGACAGAGGGACATGACCACCACATGAAGGAGCCAGAAAAGCATGGTCCAGAGCATGGCTCAGTTGGGCAGCCCCCTGGGTCCAGAGAGGCCAAGATAGAATATCTAGTGTAGTAAGTAATAACTCAGGATTATTGGCAGGAGGTGGATTAACTGTGTGGAAGTTGGCATATATAATTTAATTAATAAAACTTGCAGCCAGGTTTTATTAATTAAAAGTTTAATGTTACAAGTGCATTTGCATATGTGTACATGTGTAGATCAGAGGTAAATTAAAAGGAGTCTGTTCTCATCTTCCATTGTGTAGATCCCAGGGGTTTAACGCAAGTCATCTGCCTTAGCTGAATACATCTTTACCCATTGAGCTATTCCACAGGCTATATCTAGCTGTTTAATTACACCTGTGAGGGGAAAAATAAAACAAAACAAAAAAGGTAGAAACACCCATTAAGATATTAAGACATAGTAGGGCCTGCATATGACTGTAATTTCTAGGAAACTGTGATGTCAAGTATGCAATAACTGGAGTGGTGTGGTTTAGTGAATGGGCATTCAAGATCACTGTCAATGAAAGGCTTAAACATCAAGTTGCTTTTGTAAGTAAGGAGGTACTGTTCATCTCCTTCACCCCATCCCACTCCATCTTCTATATGGAACTCAGTGTATCTAACTTCCAAGAATTCCCTGACAATGTACCATGGGTTAAATGAACTTTTTGTTATTTTCAGTATGTGTATGGTCATGGAACATTAGCATCTGAGCCAAGTTCTAGTTTCAGATTCTGTTGCTTATTAATCATGCGATTAAAAAAGAAAAAGTTTTTTAAACTTTTCTTTTCAAGAAAAGTTCAGTCAGACACAGTTCTTATTTACCAGTACCCATACCTTTAAAATCATTAGGTTTTACATGAAGGTGCTGCTTAAGTATACTATCTATTGCATTAATTAGAACTTTCTGAAGAAAATTACAGAATACCAGCTCAAAAGGTCTCAATGGAGAAAATCAGGATTGGCTCTAGGAATTAGAATTCTAAGACCAGTCTACTCTTTTTTTCTCTATATTCTTTGTTTACATTCCAAATGCTTTCCCCTTTCCCAGTCCCCCCTCACCATATGTCCCATAAGTCCTCTTCTCTCTGACCAATCTCCAATCACCCACGCACCCCCATTTCTTTGTTCTAGTACTCCCCTACAATACTGGATCAAGTCTTTTCAGGACCAGGGCCCTCTCCTTGTTTTTTCTTGGGAATCATGTGATTTGCTAATTGTGACTTGAATATTCAGAGCTTCTGGGCTAATTAATATCCACTTATCAGTGACTGCATTTCATGTGTATTCTTTTGTGATTGGGTTACTTCATTTAGGATGATATTTTCCAGTTCCAACCATTTGCCTACAAATTTCATGAATTCATTGTTTTTAATTGCTGAGTAGTATTCCATTGTATAAATATACCGCATTTTCGATATTCATTTTTCCTTTGAGGGACATCTGGGTTCTTTCCAGCTTCTGGCTATTATAAATAAGGTTTCTGTGAACATAGTGGAACATGTGTCTTTGTTGCATGCAGGGGAATCCTCTGGGTATATGCCCAGGAGTGGTATGACAGGGTCTTCTGGAAGTGTCATGCCCAATTTTCTTAGGAACCGCCAGACTGATTTCTAGAGTGGTTGTACCTTCTTGCAATCTCAACCACAGTGGAGGAGTGTTCCTCTTTCTCCATATCCTCACCAGCACCTGTTGTCTCTTGAGTTTTTAATCTTAGCCATTCTGACTGGTGTGAGGTGGAATCTCAGTATTGTTTTGATTTGCATTTCCCTGATGACTAGTGATGAACATCTCTTAAGGTGCTTCTCAGCCATCAAATTTCTTCAGGTGAAAATTCTTTGTTTAGCTCTGTACCCCATTTTTAATAGGGATATTTGGTTCTCTGGGGTCTAACTTCTTGAGTTCTTTATATATATTGGATATTAGCCCTCTGTTGGATGTAGGGTTGGTGAAGATCTTTTCCCAATTTGTTGGTTGCTGTTTTGTCCTTCTGACAGTGTCCTTTGCTTTACAAGAACGTTGTAATTTTATGAGGTCCCATTTGTCAAATCTTGATCTTAGAGCATAAGCTATTGGTGTTCTGTTCAGGAACATTCCCCCTGTACCCATGTCCTCCAGGGTCTTCCCCAATTTCTTTTCTATTAGTTTCAGTGTGTCTGGTTTTTTTTTTTTTTAATTTTTTATTGGATATATTCTATGTTTACATTTCATTTCCCTTTTCCTGGTTCCCTGCCCCCAAAGGTCCCACATGCCCTTTTCCCTCCCCCTGTTCCCCCATCTACCCCTTCCTACTTCCCTGTTCTGGTATTCCCCTACATTGATGCTTTGAGCCTTTCCAGAACCAGGGTCCACTCCTTCCTTCTTGTCAGACATCATTTGGTATGTGGATTGTGTCTTTGGTGTCCCAAGATTCTAGGCTAATATCCACTGATCAGTGAGTGCATACCATGGGTATTCTTTTGAGACTGGGTTACCTCACTTAGTATGGTGTTCTCCAGCTCCATCCATTTGTCTATGAATTTCATGAATTCATTGTTTCTAATGGCTGAATAGTACTCCATTGTGCATATATACCACATTTTGTGGAGGTCCTTGATCCTCTTGGAGTTGATCTTAGTACATGGAGATAAGAGTGGATCAATTCGCATTCTTCTGCATGCTGACCTCCAGTTGTCTACTCTTAATATAGGTGGATCCAATTGTTGTAGGGCACCTTTAGAAACTGCCATCTCTAAGTCTCCAAGTTTTGTCTTTCTACTCGTGATGCTGATTTTATCCCAGAGTGTCTCTTCCTAAGCTGAGGTCGAGGGCAATGCAAAGAGCCTCCATGCTCAATGTGGCTTTGCATCAGATGGGCTTCTTGATGTCCTCTCCTGAGGATCATCTCCATTCTTGAGTCAGTCACTGTAATGACAATGATCCAACTTAATTATTGCCAACCATGCCAGGAGACTTTGAAATTCTGGCATAAAAACACCTCAAGGAGAATTATAAAACTCATGGTGTATGAGAATTCTTCTTGGGCAGGAGTTTAAAGAAAATTTTTTGTGAAAACTTTTTTTGATAATTTTTTTTCAGAATTCTGGTTATTTACTTATCTTTTTCATGAAAAAATATTTAATTATTTATAGCCAGGGAGAAAATTCACTTAGATAATTGGTTACATATGATTAAAATATTATGCTGTGATTTTCCGTGTCTTCCAGAAACACAATGTGGGAAATCACAGTAACCTAGTTCACTGGGAGAAATGATTTCATCAAAGCAATACCAGGACATATTTCCCAGACACAGACAAGTGAATGCTGGGCAGGAAAGGTGAATTTAGACTTCATGTTTGGTGTACCACCTGGCATGCTGAGCAGGATAAATCTCCATAGGTATTCTTCTGTACTTTCAGTAATTGTGGACCAAGAATGGGTAGTGGAGCTAGAGTAACAAGGAGTGAGGGAAAGGCACAGAGTTGTGAGGAGGGAGGGGAACTGCAGTACAGTAGGAAGGTGAACTTACTTCTGTAAAACTTGCAATGGTGGGAGGAGTTGTTGCTGTGGGTCACATAAACTGGCCAAGAATCTCTGTTATAAGATAGAAAGTAAGTTCCCTTAGAAGTGGGAATGGTAGAGGTTGATCTTGTAGCAGTTGATCTTATGTGAGCTTGAAGTTCATCGTCTTCTGAAAGACTGTCATTTCTCTACCTTATAAGCAGCTTTGAGAGCTAGTGAATCCAGCAGAGAGAAGTAGAGCTGGCTCAGAAGAATACTGCTTAGACTTCAAGAGAAGGTCCTCGAAGAGCAAAGTATGGCCTGGGTTGAATGATCACTTTGAGGATGCTCGGCAGAAATTTTTAAAAGATTTATCTTATTACTTTAAAAAAGTGTGTGTGTGTGTGTGTGTGTGTGTGTGTGTGTGTGTGTATGAGTGAAGTCCCTGGAGAGGCCAGGGAGGCCATTGGATCCCTGGACCTGGAGTTATAGGCTGTTGTGTAAGCTGTGGATTGTGGATGCTGGGAATCGAACCCCAGTCTTCTGTATGAGCAGTTGCCTTCTGAGAGGATGAGCTTCTCCTCCAGCCGCCGAAAACCAACATTTTTGATAACAGTGTCATAAGTAAAGATTTGTTTTGGACACAACAGAAAGCTAAAATTAAAATAAATTAGCAAATTTGTTTGTTTTCCAACGAACAAAACACAATGCTTCTGGAACACTGGTTTTAGCAAATGCGACCCAAAATAAGGACTTCAAAACTTTAGGGCGGCTTCATGTTGCAGAGACCAGTTGAGTGGGAGTCAGGGAAGGCAGATGAAGTGGAGGCCCATCCTTGCTTCCTTGGACATTGTGAGTACAGATATTTGATTAACCAAAAAGTGCTCAAGCTACAGTACTAAACTATCTCCCAAATTCAAAGTTTTGTTACAAGTTATACAGAAGAGAACTGGATTTTTTGGAGGAATGTAAAGATAGATTACAGAAAGGGAAAGGCTCCTGGAAACTGGCCTTAGCAAGAAAGCACCTGGGGTAGTTCTGGAAATTATTAGCATTGAAAGTGTAGCTCCCAGCTGAGACGCACTGGGATTGATTTGAATATGTTAGAAGTTCCTTACCCTCCAAACTTACTGAGTCAGAAGTCTGGAAGCTTCCCCAATCAGGAGGCAAGGGCTCAGGTGACCCTATATAAGCTCAGCCTGGCATGGGTGTTTGAAGCAGCAACCCCTAGCCTTTTCCTAGTTGATGTGCTAAAAAAACATGTAGTCATTGGCTGTTTCCCTCAACAAATCAAAGATTCCAAAGCCACTTTGAGTCCTGGATCATTCTGGTGTCTTGACTGGTTGGGAGCTGCCAGAACAATGTGATGAGGAAAGGAGGGCTCCCCAGGGAATATGAGAGGTACTGAAAATAAGAGACAAGTCCCTGAACAATCTACAGATATGTCAGAGCCTTGTAAGGTGTGGCGTACAATTAGCTCCTTTAAAAGAGAGTAAAGATTGTATAATGGGATGGATCATAGAATCAAGAATTCAACAGAGAAAAGGGCTTAGTGTGGTTAAATTGCCTGATGTGTGTGTGTGTGTGTGTGTGTGTGTGTGTGTGTGTGTGTGTGTATGTGTATGAGAGAGAGAGAGAGAGAGAGAGAGAGAGAGAGAGAGAGAGAGAGAGAGATGCATGTTGAAAAAAGGAAAAGGTAAAAAGTGCCACAAAGGTGCTGAAATACATTTCTCATCCTCAGAGAAGTTTTTGTGCCCAGAAGTAAGCATCCAACGATGCTGGAGCATAGGGCTATAATGAGTAAGTGAGAAGCTGTCTTTTCTAGGTGTTGCACTTTAGAGAAGAAAAGGTGGATGGAGTTTTGGTAAGCATCAGAGCCATCCAGTTGCCTGTGTTTGTGGCTGGTAATGGGTATTTTACATTTCATGTTATCTTCACAAGACACGTGTGAAGGATAAAGCACATGCCCCACATGCTGGCTGCAGCACAGGAGGCTGAGGCGGTCTCCCTGTCCAAGAGGCCATGTTCTGAGCTCACGGCATCCCTTCGGCACCCACTGCCCCGTGTCACACTCTGCAGGTCGTAGAGACTGGCTGCGTTTATTGCCTTTCTCTCAGTGACTCCATTCACCAGCTTCTCTGGAGCATGTCCCTGACAATTTAACATCTTTACCTTGTTTTATTTTTAAATAGTTAGTATTTAGGTCAAAGGCTTTATGGCCCTAGTTGAAGGCATGCCAAGGACTTCTAAGTTGTGTGGATAAATCCTCTATTTTTACTGTGCCCACAAATCAGTTTCCTGTGCTCCAAGTTACTAATAAAAATCAAGTCAGAATGACTTAGGAAAGCCCTACAGTTCTACCCACAGGCAGACATGGCGAGTTCTGCAGATGCTGTGAATTACACCTTGCAACAAGTGCACTGTCTAGCTGCACGTGTCGGCGCCTTGCCCCAGGTTTCTCTGTAAACTTGCAGAGGTGAAGGTCCTCTACAGAGCTGGCAACCATGTGGAAACCACAGTGCGTCTCTGGAGCAGGGCAAAGTTGATCGAAACTCTTCCCATGTCTGGGTCACCTTCTCACTCCCCCCCCAAATAAATAAAATGAAACCTTAAATAAATAGCTATCAATTAAAAAGAAATAACTGAAAATTACTTATATGAATCAATAGTCTACATTTTCAGAGGCAACTGACAGACGTATGGTGTCACGTTCTTGATAGCTGTCCTAGCACAGCAGTGCGACCCAAGGATAACCTTCAGAGCTATTCATCTCCCTATCTGGAAGGCTCCTAAGTGTCCACAAGATGATGATTATTGATGAAAAATGGCCTACTCGAAGAAGCTTCTTCAGCTATTATCATTAAAAGGACAATCAGGAGACTGGAGCGATAGATGGCCCCATGGTTAAAGGCTCTGGCTGCTCTTCCAGAATCCTGGGTTTGATTCTCAGTACCCGGAAGGTGGCTCACAATCACCTGTTACTTCAGTCCCAGGGTATCAGATGTCCTTTTCTGGTCTCCAAGGGCATTGACATACATTCAAGCAAAACACCTGTCTTCGGGGTTCTATTGCTGCAGTGAAACACCATGGCCATTTTTAGTCATGTTGGGGATGAAAGGGTTTGGTCTGCTTACACTTCCACATTGCTCCTCATCATAAAGGAAGTCAAGACAGGAACTCAAACAGGGCAGGGACCTGGAAGTAGGAGCTGATGCAGAAGCCGGGGAGGGGTGCTGCTTACTGGCTTGCTCACCAAAATTTGTTCTGCACACATTTGCAAATAGGAAAATAGATGCTAGAAAAAGAGAAGAAAAGGTGGTTGGATTACAGAATCCCACCCGACCTTCACAAGGACCTGGCTAGGTTTCCCAATGCAGCTGTGCCTTCTGCGTGATGTGTCCTTTCACATCCCATCTCTGTCACCAAATACCTGAGTGCAGCTACTTAAGAGTGAAAGGTTTGGTTTGGACTCACGTGGTGCTTCTGTTCATTGGCCAGGGAAGGCATGGCTGCAGGGGTTGTTCTGTCTCTAGTGTCAGAACAGGAAGGCCGATCCTTGTTCTCATGGTGCACACAGGAGTCTAGAGCTAGTCCAGAGCTAGGGTAGATAGTGTCTTCAGAGCTCTTCCTAAATTGCTGATGTAAACCCGGCCCCACCTCCTGGTAGTTTCATGGACTTCAAAAGGGCACCACCCACAAGTGCTCGTGACGTGCGTCTATGAGTGTCATTCCACCTCAAGCAATATGGAAATAAAATGTGTTTTTCTGAAGGGGCTATCTCTAGCATGCACAGCCTCACCAAAGCCACGCCTGTCCTGTGGCAGATGGCGCCTGTGGGTTATGCAGCACAGTTTTGGCAGTTCCCATGTATACCAAAACTCGGTTGACACTGCCCTTCATTTTTGCCTTGGCTTCGCAGAGAGAGATCTACTGGAAGCTCAGCTGTGTTCCCAGTTTGAGAATGTCAGTGTGCCACAGAAATTAATCACAAAATCTCTGCTACCTTAAGATTAGAATCTGCTTTAGGAATGTATACTACAAATTATCACAAAAGCAATACTCACCAGAAAAAAAAACAACAACAACAAAATAAAACAAAACCAAGATCAGAGATGACAGCTCCCAGGAAAGCTGTCTTCTTCACAAAAGCAATGCCCTTTACATTAAAACAAAATCTAACCACGTAGAGTTTTCACTTGAAACCAATTAATTCATCGTCTTTGAAAGCCACAGCCACTCAGTTCTTACTTCGCCCAGAAGGAACAGAAAGTAAGCATCGGATCAGCTCAACATTTCTTCTGCCATATGGTTATTTTAAATAAATATTTGGTTTGAAGATTGGGTAACATTTAAATGCGATTCTATTTTATCTCTGATTGCTTTTCCCGCCCAAGGAGACAATTAAATGTGACACTCTTGCATTCCACCCCCAGGCCAAGGTGATTTCAGGAGGATGGTCTTGGTGGCACAGTCTGCTGCCGAGAGGCCTGATCAAGGAGAGTGTTGGGATTAGAGGCAATTTCCATGACACTGGAACATTTTTATTAAAAAAGACATTAGTAAAGTGTTTTCCTTCTAGAAATTTGGCGTCCTTTCTGTTCTCCTCTACTGTGGCTGCTGGCTATTTCAAGTAAACAGAGATATGAAGCAGCAGGAAGTGTAAGTGAGAGGTCCCTCCCCCTGGCCCCAGAAAGGCCTTACTTAGGGCTGTGAAGTGCGGCTTGGAAGGGACATACACAGGAATCTGGCTCTGTTATAATCTAACAGAACTAATGTCTAAATGCTTTGAACTGAAGAGTTGGAGGAAGATAGGAAAAAGGGTCCCGTCCATTTCCCAATATCTGCTCAATGCTCTTGTGAATCAGGTTTCAGAAAACAGTTCTGGACAAGTTTTGCCCACATAATTCATCCTTGGAAAGATAAAATCATTGGTAACGAGAAGCTGATTACACAGAGCTACTGGATCCATGGAAATATTATGGTGCCCAGCAAACTCTGAGCACTTACAATCCCAGAGAACACCCGCAGTGCTCTCACACTGGGTCCCTGGGAGGGCACCTCAGCCCACAGCAGCGAACAGAAAGCCCAGCTGGGCTGAACGAAGCTCATCTTCTGCTCTCAGGACAGTCACACAGCTTGCAGGAAGCAACGTGAAGCCGGCAAATGGGGCACCAAATAAAAGCTGTCTTCCAGCACATGCTATGCGAAAGGCATCATCGCTATTTCTTAAATAATTGTGTAATGTTATTAGGGGAATATGTTACGGCAAAATAGTCTCCTGCAAGTCAGGGTAGGAGATGCTGTGAACACAGGTTAAGATGTCTGTAGAACAATAAGATTTCCCTTATGATGATGCTGATAGACAGTCACAGACAACGACGTGTGGGCTGAACATTATTCATTCATTTCGTCCTTGGTGTTGAACCTATGGCATGGCACGTACTGGGCGAGCACCCTACCACTGTTCTGGTCCCCAGGCCTTTTGTTGATTTCTGAGTTACCCAAGCTGGCCTCGAATTCTATGCCTTCTACTTTGATATCCAGTGTAGTTTGGATTTCGGGTCATAGCCACCAGAATGCTTAGACTCAGGGGCTTAGGACTATATCAATATGATTTTTTCATTCCTAGATAAGCATTTTTTTTTTATACTTTAGTGCTTACAACAGTCTCTAGAGACCTTGGTGACATGCACATTCTTTTTCCTTTTCCTTCCTTCCTTCCTTCCTTCCTTCCTTCCTTCCTTCCTTCCTTCCTTCCTTCTTTCTCTTTGTGTATGTGTAGCCATGGCTAAACTGGAACTCACCATTTAGACTAAGCCATCTGTCTTTGTTCTCAGAGATCTACCTGCTTCTCCCTCCTAAAGGTGGGGATTTTCCCTAGCAGTTGGTAGGCAGCTGAATTTTAACCAGTTCCAGGTGATACCAGTACTGCTGGCCAATAAACGAGCAGTTAGTATTCTAGGGAAATCTGTCAACATAATTCGAAATGGAAGGGCCAGCTGGGAGCTATGCACTATGATGGGATGGGCTTTAGCTTTCAAACATGTGGCTGTACTGTGTAATAGAAAGACTTTACTGACACCTGAGAATATACTCTCCCCCCAACTGAACACAGGAATTTTAACAGAACCAGAACAGAGACATCGGCTGGGCTCTCTGCGTTACAGCATATGCCCATGTCTTGAATGCTTGATCTAGATGGTCATGCCACTTTGGGAGGCTGTGAACTCTTTAGAAGGTGAGCCTAGCTGGTGCCTGGTCACTAGGTGTGAGACTTTGATGATCATATGTGGTCCCTCTTCCTGCTGCACTCTACGGTTCCTACTATGCTGTGATGTGACCAGCATCTATGACATACTCTTGTCACATACATAACTTGAGCTTCTCCATCGCGCCTTCCCACCACGGTGCATTGAAGCCTTCAGCCAAAACACGCCCTTCTTCCCTTATAAGGTTGTTAGAATTTCTGTCTTCGGGGCTGTTGGTCTGCTTTGTCTTCAGGTTGGAATTATGAAATCTCTGCCCAAATATTTTCTTTTGGTGGAGTTTTTTGGGTCGCTTAGGTAAACTATCATATCGTCTGCAAATAATGATAGTTTGACTTCTTCCTTTCCAATTTGTATCCCTTTGACTTCCTTATGTTGTCTAATTGCTCTCGCTAGAATTTCAAGTACTATATTGAAAAGATATATATAGAGAGGGCAGCCTTGTCTAGTCCCTGATTTTAGTGGGATTGCTTCAAGTTTCTCTCCATTTAGTTTGATGTTGGCTACTGGTTTGCTGTAGATTGCCTTTACTATGTTAAGGTATGGGCCTTGAAAAATTATAAATAATGAATAGTATAGAGAAATCCCCTGCCCGAGACCCAGAAGCCCACACTGCAGGCCCGTATCCAAGCTAGGAAACTGATCTTGGGATAATCCAGCACTGATGTATTTAGAAGATGTAATGACAACTGATTGGAGGGAAACAAAAAGGAGTTCCATTTCTTATGTTTATTTTAGAAATAGATGGGCCAGGGGTCTTGATTCCAGCCTGCTTCAGAAGAGAAAGAGAAGATGTTTCCTATGGATACAGGAAAGCTGCTGCCCTGAGATGGTGTCTTAAGAGAATGTTATGGAACTCATAAGCCAGCAACAGTGCAGTCACTTCTCATTTCAACTCCCCAGCATTTCATTTGCTACAATACAGACAGTAATCAAATGAACTGAGAGACATGAATCGACATTAGGTCCCACTTAGAGAATGCAGCTGTTTGCATGTGCAGTTAGAGCTTTTTATGTGATGGGTTTTTGAGTTTCATAGTGAAACCACCTGGGCTGTAATGAATTGTGAAGTATTTTAGGGGAGGTTATTGTTTTCCATGAAAGGATATTATATTTGAATGTCAAAGTATATGCACACTTCTTCTCCACTTTGGATACAGATTCCAGAAAGAATTCAGGGGAACAATCAAAAAGGAAGTTATTAAAAGGGCAAGGGCTTTGGAATCCGCTGACACTCTCCCAGGATCAAAGAGGAGCATGGGCTAAAGATGATAATGGAGATCTGACTGAATCCAAGTCTTTCCAAATATCTTCAATGAATGCACAGATAGACACAGAGGATATGTAATATATCCTGTGGTATTAGCACAACCAAAGTCCACGTCACTATTACAAGCATAATCACACATGTACAACTCAGGAGATAAAGCTTGACAAGGACAAGATTCTTTCTTCAATAGCATTAAAGCCTCTCTCATATGTCTGCTTCTGAAAAATATCCTTTCATGAGTCTGCTTCAGCACAACATCATATGGCACAACTGAGTTTCCAAAGAAACCAGAAAGTTTCCCTTTAGGGGATATTCTCATTTAAAACACCATAGAGATGGAACGTGGCAGCTGGGTGGGGAGATTGGAGTCTACAGAAACTTGGACTTATCCTTCCAGGGTGAGAGAAACTTCCGTTGTCTTTCTCAGCCTTCAAACAGTTGATAACAGTATGTACCAGTTGTAGTGTCTAACAGTCTGGCAGAGGACATCAGGCAAGGTAATTTGTAGAACAAGTACAGAGGAAAGCAGAACCTGACTGGCCACTTCTCATCTCACTTATTTTTTCTTTCAAGGCTCATATTTCAACCCTGAGTCAAACTTCCAAACTCTTTGACTTTTGTTGAAGGTGAAGCAAACTTTCCTAAAGTATATATAAACTAAGAAACAAATCAGTCCAACCACAGAAACTCAGAAGAACACTAAATTCTATCGTGATTTTTCAAAGCATGGGAGACTCTACTCGACATAAGTCACATAGTATGGCGCATATTTAATCCAGTACCGTGTTCAGCTCTCATCAATTCTTTTTTTCTTTTTCTTTTTCTGTCTTGGATAATCTTTATTATATATTTACAGACATTTTCATATATTAGAAAAATGCTTACAATATAATTTGTTCTTTTCTTCTAAAATTATAGGACAGGAGGAGCAATTGAACTACTTTAAACTGTTGATAAATAACAACAAACATTATATGCACACATATAATTTGATCTAAAAGTAAACAATAAAATCATCATTGCTCCTTTGCACCTATCAGAAGTAAAATATTTCTTTAAACTATCATGATAAAAAAAACATTGCCTTCATTTGGTTTTAGAAGAATTTAGTTTTTTAAATTTTTTTATTTTCTATATTTTTTGTTTACATTCCAAAGGCTTTCCCCTTTCCCAGTTCACCCCTCACCATATGTCCCATAAGTCCTCTCCTGCCCCCCATTCCCCAATCACCCACCACCACCATTTCTCTGTTCTGGTACTCTCCTACAAAACTGGATCCAGTATTTTGGGGACCAGGGTGCTCTCCTTCCTTTTTCTTGGGAATCTTTAGATTTGCTAATTGTGCCTTGAGTATTCAGGGCTTCTGGGCTCATTAATATCCACTTATCAGTGATTACATTTCATGTGTATTCTTTTGTGATTGGGTTAACTCACTCAGGATGATATTTTCCAGATCCAACCATTTGCCTACAAATTGCATGAATTCATTATTTTTAATTGCTGAGTAGTATTCCATTGTATAAATATACCACATTTTCTGTATCCATTCCTCCTTTGAGGGACATCTGGTCTCCTTCCAATTCCTGGCTATTATAAACAAGGCTGCTATGAACATAGTGGAGCACGTGTCTTTATTGTACGCAGGGGAAATCCTCTGGGTTTATGGAATGGTATGACAGGGTCCTCTGGAAGTGCCATGCCCAATTTTCTGAGGAACTGACAGACTGATTTCAAGAGCAGTTTTACCATCTTGCAGTCCCACCAACAGTGGAGGAGTGTTCCTCTTTCTCCACATCCTCGCCAGCACCTGTTGTCTCTTGAGTTTTTAATCTTAGCCATTCTGACTAGTGTGAGGTGGAATCTCAGAGTTGTTTTGATTTGCATTTCCCTGATGACTAATGATGTTGAACATCTCTTAAAGTGCTTCTCAGCCATCTGAATTTCTTCTGGTGAAAATTCTTTGTTTAGCTCTGTACCCCATTTTTAATAGGGTTTTTTGGTTCTTTGGGGTCTAACTTCTTGAGTTCTTTGTATATATTGGATATTAGCCCTCTGTCGGATGTGGGGTTGGTGAAGATCTGTTCCCAATTTGTTGGTTGCCATTTTGTCCTTCTGACAGTGTCTTTGGCCTTACAGAAACTTTGTAATTTTATGAGGTCCCATTTGTCAATTCTTGATCTTAGAGCATAAGCTGTTGGTGTTCTGTTCAGGAACTTTCCCCCTGTACCCATGTCATCCAGGGTCTTCCCCAGTTTCTTTTCTATTAGTTTCAGTGTGTCTGGATTTATGTGGAGGTCCTTGATCCACTTGGAGTTGATCTTAGTACAAGGAGATAAGAGTGGGTCGATTCGTATTCTTCTGGATGTTGACCTCCAGTTGAACCAGCACCATTTGTTGAAAAGACTATTTTTTTCCACTGGATAGTTGTAGTTCCTTTATCAAAGATCAAGTGACCATAACTCTGTGGGTTCATTTCTGGGTTTTCAATTCTATTCCATTGATCTACTTTCCTGTCCCTGTACCAATACCATGCAGTTTTTAACACAATTGCTCTGTAGTACTGCTTGAGGTCAGGGATATTGATTCCCCCAGAAGTACTTTTATTGTTGAGAATAGTTTTAGCTATCCTGGGTTTTTGGTTCTCCAGATGAATTTGAGAATTGTTCTTTCCAGATCTATGAAGAATTGATTTGGGATTTTGATGGGGATTGCATTGAATCTGTAGATTGCGTTTGGAAAGATGGTAATTTTTACTATATTGATCCTGCCAATCCAAGAGCATGAAATATTTTTCCATCTTCTGAGGTCTTCTTTGATTTCTTTCTTCAAGGACTTGAAGTTCCTGTCATACAGATCTTTCACTTGTTTGGTTAGAATCATGCCAAGATACTTTATATTGTTTGTGGCTATTGTGAAGGGTGTTATTTCCCTTAACTTCTTTCTCAGCCTGCTTGTCCTTTTAGTACAGGAAGGCTACTGATTTGCTTGAGTTGATTTTATAAGCAGCCACTTTGCTGAAGTTGCTTATCAGCTGTAGGAGTTTTCTGGTGGAGTTTTTTGGGTCGCTTAAGTATACTATCATATCATCTGCAAATAATGATAGTTGGAATTCTTTTTTTCAAGACAGTATATTTAAATGTCTAGGTGTAATTATTTGCCATATGATCTCTCCACTGAGTTTTCTTATATTTTTGCATGATGGCCAACTATCAATATTTTGACTGTATTTGTTCTGAAATCTATTTTCTATTGTTCTTTTGTTTAGTTGATTCAGTTTCCCTGTGTATCCTTGCTTATACTAGAGCTTTCTCTGTAGACCAGGCTGGCCTAGAACTTAGAGATTTGCCTGTCTGTGCCTCCCAAGTGCTGAACTTAAAAGTGGGCACCACCATGCCAGGCTATTTCTTAAGGCTATGAGCATTATTTGTATGTGTTGTGTCCTGTTTGGGATAAATTTTATCAAACATTTATCAGTCCTTTTTGATTAACATCTTTAAAAAAAATTCGTTCTTCTAGCTGTTTGGACACAATATTATATTACCTTTCTTTGTGACAGAACATCAAAACTCACTTATTATGGCTTAGTACCATTGGCCACAATCACTCATTTTAAAAGGTATCATTTTTATTTATGTGTTTATATGTGAATTCATGTGTGCCACATACATGTAATAGCCTTGGAGATAAGCTGACATTAGGTTCCTAAAACTGGGAGTACATGTATTTGTGAGCCACCTGATGTGTGGATACTGAAAACTGAACAAAGCTTCTCTTTAAGAGCACTTACCACACTTACTTTCTGAGCCATCTCTTTAATTATCTATTTTTAACACAAGTTCCAGTTGGGCCCGGAGGTTTTCTGTGAAAGACGAACGTGTGTGTACTCCATAGCTGGGCTGTCTTCTTCATTATAACCATGCTTCCTCTGCCATATCCTATGCTTGCTTTCCATAGTGGAGGGAAAGAGAGCTCTCCCCATCTTCCTCCAGTCACACCAGTTAGTACACAATCAACACAACATTACACTTTCGTCTTATTTCTCCCAAGTGCCACATCACAATAGAATTTTCTTTCAGAATAATCTGTATCATCTCACCAACACTTTGAGATCAGTAAGTTACATTTAAAGTTCTTGATAATTCCATTAGAATTTCCTTGGCCAGCCTTGGAAGGGGCTCAGTTCTGTTTCTGCTGAGTAAATATATTTTCATACAGACATTTGGAGATTAGAAGGTTAGCACTTACAAGATGAAACTCATCGCACCAGTTTAGTACCACCGAAGTAAGAACCGACCACTTGAGTGGGAGGATGGGACCTGCTTTTAGAATCTGTCATCTTAATGGAGTCACTGTTAGAAATGTATAAATGACTGTTGACTGATACTGCTAACACCACTGATGACTATATAGCCATATTGTCCTATGGTCTCAGTATCTACAGGTATTTGCACCTCACACTCATGAGACCTTTCTCTCTATCCAACAGCCCAAGTTTGCTATCCAACAAGTATTTAAATGGCGAGGGTGATGCTCAGGCAGTTCAGATTCTTCTTTCCATGTTGAGGCATTCAGAAGTGGTAGAAACTGGTCAAGAGCCCAGGTCTGATCTTGAGTTCCATTGTTACAACATGGTCAAACTCTGAGCTTCACTGATACTTAACAGTCACTTGAAGTTGTACTCAGGCTCATTTGGTTGAGACCTCTAGCCACGGCATACATGTGCCTCTGCTATGAGGCAGCTCTATACTTTTCCCTTGCTTGAGGATCTAAATTTGTGTCTGCTAATTTTGTCGAATCAGTAGCTAGAATATAACATCACTGGAAGGAATGGGCCTTATTTATTTAACTGGGAGTTAATTTGAAAAGTTTATTATTATAAATGTCCCTCTGCACTTAGTATAATCTCTGCCAAGCTGCAGAACATACTCAGTTTATATAGCTTATTCAGTGCTTAGATGGCATGCTCGGTGCAGAGAGCTCAGGGGACATTTAAGTGTCCACTGCTGCTCTTTGGTTTGGGGAAATTCTGTTGTTTACTACAGTGTGCATTAGTCTCTCAAGGCTTGTTCCACCCATTGTCAGGCTAGAATTTCCTACAGGTAAAGACGCATCTGGGTCTTCTGCTTGCATATCTTCCTAATCTATCACAGGAAGTAGGTATATTTCCAAGCAGAGTGTAGGTATGGACTTTGAGGTTCTTTCAAATGAAGACGAACTCGCAAGGATACACCTGTAGCCAATTTAGTTGGTTTCCAGCCTGACTCTTTACTCTGAGTACCATGGAAGACTCACAGGGCCTCTCTCTGACTCTCTCCTCACCTGACTGAATTGTGAGCAACACAATGAGCGTACACCGGGCAGCTGCCAGGTGCCACAGAAGCTGTGGTGGAGCGCTGAAAACACACTGCAGGTGAGAGGAATCTACAGTTCAGAAAATCTGCCCTGATAGAGGGCTCAAGTTCAGCTCCCTGTGTTGTGTCTTTTATTTGGGAACCTGAATAAAAAAGGTGTTGTAGAAACGACCAACTATTTTTTTTTTTACTATAACATACATCAGAGTTTTAACCCTGGAAAACATTTCAGAATATGCACTCTACCCAACCCCCTTTTTTATGGAACATCATGGACTATTAGTACCAAAGATCTCAAGAATTTTATCATTCATTATGAAACTTTACTCATGAGGAAGTCATCTCATAGAAATAGGATCACATAGGATTGGGTGCATTTTCTGGGTGGCTGATTTTGCTCAGCACCATGTCCTTGGGGTTAGTCTGCTTTGTGGCCATGTGTCTGAATTCTCTTCTTTTCATGGCTGCATAATATCCTATTAAATGCACACACCACATTTTCTTCAGACTTTCAACAGTTGGTGAGTAGCTGTTGTGAGTGAGGGCACAGTGAGGGGTTAAAATAGCTCTTTCAGAGTCTGTTGCCAATTTTGCAAATGCAAATTCTTGTTGCATTTCACAAGTTGTGATGTACTAAGAATCTCAGGAGATAGAGGCAATGCTGCTCCATCTTCAGAGTGCCGAGTGTAAGGTTCTCATGGGTTTATATTTTACTTAATACATTTTTCTTAAAATCAAGTGGCATTCCTATAAATTAATGATAAAAATGCTAGCCATTGGATTCTTTGTAAAATTCACTTTATGTCCCTAATTGTGGGGACTGAAAAGTAGTGTGTGTACAGTAATACTATGGGCAAAGGTTTCTGAAATATAGTATATTAGAAGCAATAAGTGTCCAATATTGTATGTATAGATCAGTGTCATATGGTATGGCAAAGTTACATGGTAATAACAATGCTCTTACTATTAAAACATTGCTTATGATAAATATTTAAATAAACTTAAATTGTTACATTATAAAAAGTATCTATCTTGGATCTTGGGGTATGGATATAAAAAACATATTCAAACAAAAGGAAAATATTTGCATTCTGAATGAGACCCTTTGCTAGACTGCTTATATTATTCTGACTTACCATAAACATTGCAGTTTATGATGTTAATTCAGAGCAAAAGATAAACAGTGGCTGAGATTTATGTCAAAGTCGATTAAGAGTAGTCTATGGCTTTGTACTCCATATCTCTGACTTGTATGCTGTTGAATCTCATGGTAAGTCTGGCAAAGGCTGCCACAGTGTTCAAGAAACATTGAACTCTCACTTAAAAAAAACCCTAGTTGTGTAAATGGTGTAGAAAACCTTAGCACTGTAATGGCAGAAAAATGGTGGTTAAATAGTATTTTAGTAAGAAGTCTCTAAGCAAAAAGAATCTAAATATTGTCTATCTATCTATCTATCTATCTATCTATCTATCTATCTATCATCTGTCTATCTATCTATCTATCTATCTATCTACCTACCTACCTACCTATCATCTATCATTTCTCTATTTACCTATAATATACCATCTATTTTTTAGTATCCTCTCTTATTTATCTATCATCTAGTTAAATTTATCTAATTATTGATTATCTACATGCCACTTGTTGTTTGTATATTCATTTGTTATTCTGTCTGTCTATTTGCTTATCTTCTCTCTATCTGTATATTTTAGGAAACTGGCCTGAGTTCTCCTACAACTCTGAAGTGTGTCATCTTCAATATTAGGTTGAGGCTTCAACAGGAAGTAATCTTGAAGTGTTAAATTTGAAGGCAGTTTACAGACAGAATTTCTTCCTCTTCGGAGCATGTCAACCACTTTCTTAGTTAACTGAATGGACAGTCTGTCCACAAAATGCAAAATATTTACTCTGTCTACTGGATTAAAAGGTCATATCTAGTAAATTATTTTACAACATCCTCTATTATGGCATTTAGAACTAAGTCCCATTGGATAGCACACTTAAGGTGACCCATTAAAAATCACTACCACAATAAGCTAAGTAATGATTAACGCGAAGTTTAAAATGTCTGCACAAGTCTGACAGCTAAGTCATAGATTACCTAGCCAAGCGCTTTCTTTCTATCCTATCTAATGGAAACCCTGCTTTAGGGGAAAGTTTAGGTGCTTTTCATTCGAGAATTAGTAGGTTGTGTTCATAAGTCAGCCAAGGAAAGGATTGAGACCCCAAGAGAATTAAAAATAAGTCAGGGTACTTGTTCTCATGACCCACTCCATCCTCTCATGGAGGGACCAGAGTCTCATCTCCGTGGGCTCCCAAAGGACACCTTCTGCTCTAAGGTGCACATTCCTGCTGGTTTTGTTGGCATTGCTGGTAGCTGACTTCAACACTCTCCAATGACAAACGTCCTATTCTTGTCTAATAAAAAAGTCTAAATAAGAGTGGTCTAACATTTTCTAGATTTTGTGTGAAAGGTTTCAGACAATATGTGGAGGAATACTGGGTTGACACACCTGGCATCGATGGACATGCTCCCAGGAGCTGTGAAGCATCTCGAAGTGCATGTGACATCTCAACCCCAAACCATAGTCCAGCTTGGGCATCCGTAGTGCCAAGGCCGAGAGGCCCTGCCTCATCAGACACATTTCCATGGACATGACAAGTGCCTTCAGCCAGTGCACATGACCAGAAGGGAAATGTTTGGATTTCAGTTCACTGCTGATCTGGCCTTTGGCGAGGCCACAGCTCATGCTGCACAGCGGCAGGCGCTGCTCCTCTCGACACACCCAGAAAACAACATTCCAGTTTCAAACGACGATGTGGCTCAGTGATAAACAACCGCAAACAACAAAGAGTGGAGGGCTCTGTTGTCATGGACAAAGTAGAAAACAGAAGATGATCACATGATTTTATTATCTCCTTTGGAATAATGCAAAATCATTTTCTGATAGAGAAGCTACCCAGGCTTCCTAGGACCATCCTGTCCTTCTTGTCACTGTGTTGGAACACAATGTATCAGAGGGCACTCCAGCCCACAGCACTGGGTGCCTTCTTAGACTCTGAATCCTTGGACTTGAATCAACGTGACACTTAATGAATGTGTCTATTTGGCTTCTTGCCTTACAAAGGCCAGCATGGCATAGTGAGAGCCATGACTCATGTCCCCATGGGCCTTGTGGGGTGCTCTGTTCACTCTTGTTTGTTGGGGATATGGTGAGCCGGTTATCTCTGGATAAGAGTTTATAAAGCCCTTAGCTGTAGTTACACTTAGGTGAACCTCTGGGTTTGACATCTGGAGGTTGTTCCAGCATCTTAGCTTCTCAGGGCTAAAATAAGTTGTTGAGATAAGGAACTGTCACAGTTTGTGGAAGCTTAAGTACTTTGAATACTAAGCTTACAAGAGACTTGAGAGATTTGAAGATATAGTTACCTTTTCCCCTGTGAAAGGCCAAGCCAGGGGCAGCAGTGAGGAGGTGAGCAGCAGGGAGTGACTGGGCAAGATTGGGCAACGGAGAAGCCTAGAAGCTTCTCAGCTCTTTCAATCTTTGAAACATGGATCAATATTCTGGATTGTTGTATCTTCAAAACTTTCTCATACACACGCACATGCACATACACAATTTCAAATAGATGATTGGCTAACTATCTCATCCATTTATTTGAATTATGCTTTAAAGGTTCGTGGAACAATGGTGAAGGCAAATTTTGATCTAAAAATCCTTCTCTTTACCCTCATGTAACATATACATTTATAATTTAGTCATTTTCATCCTGTACTTACAAAGGCAAAGACTGAATGTAGAGCCATCGTTCCAGCCACTGTGTTCTGAAATCTGTGGTTTGTGACTGTAATTCAAAATATCACTTTTCTAATTTCAGGGCTGTATTTACCTACAGCAACATGATTCAGTCAAGTAAGCAAATAACATTATGTTGGCATTTCTTCCATGACATTGTTCTCGTCTTGAAATTCTTTGAGCAGCAGCACATGCATTTTCCATGGAATATTATAGGAACCCACCATGTCAGCAAAGCACTGTACACCCCCCAGCACAGTTGTGTGTTCTGAAAACCCCTTTGTTCTCAAACCACTACCACCAAGCTCTCTGGGGCTTTCAAATGAGTCTTGAAAGATGGGGTCCCTTGGGGGTGGATAAAGTCCATCTCATTTCTCCATTTCTTTTTTCTTTTAAGCAATTCTGTTACAAGGACTTGTGTTCTTGAGTCTAATGATCAGCTCTTCACAAAGGGTCTGGGACCTTGTTCCAGTCCACTGACAGAAGAACTCCCAATCTCTTCAGCTCTGGCTCCGACCCAAGGTCTGGTTTGTTTTCTTGTCCCACGCTCTCATCAGCAGCATGAAGGGATGTTTTGGTTAGGATCTCATGCAAACCTGTTTGCTGCCATTCGTATAGACAGGTTTCTCCGAGGGAGCTCCCTGCAGATCCAGCTTCTTCAAGAAAGCCAAAGTGAATACCTTTTGGTTTGTGTCAACAACATTCTTTATGTTCATCAAATACTGTGTGCAAACTCTGGTCAGAACACATGGGAGATGCTTTGTCATCCCAGTGGTTGAGAGGTGGATGCAAGATGATCACATTCCAAACTTATCCTCAGCTAGCTTGTGAATTTGAGGTTAAACCATAGATCCTGTCTCAGAAAAGAAAGACATAAAAAATAAAAGAAAATTGAAAATTGTCATTTCTGTGAGTCTTCAAGACTGTACCAATTTGAGGACAATAGGCTTGTCATTCAAGACTGAGACACTAGATCTTCAGTCTATTCAGGAAGGTGACAGATGAACCAATGTGTGATAGCTTCAGATGTGATGCCAGGTAATATCTGCTGTGGACTTTAAGAGCCTGGCTCTGTGTAAAAGAACCCGAGGGTTTTGAGGAGGAGAAAACATATCACTGTTGTGGAGCTAGATTAACTCAATGAGATTTAGAGTGCCCTGAGCAGCTTCCCTGTGGCAAGCATGATTGCTTCACCAGCACACAAAGGAAAGATGAGCATGTGGTCCTATGAAGGCAGAGGTCTGGGGAGAGAACTGAAGCCTGCATTTTGAAACGCCTGTCTTCATTTATTTATGCTACAGTTCTCTTATTGAAACCTTTGATTTTATAAAAAGAAAGGTCATTATTTTAGGAAGGACAATTTTCTAATGTATACTTCTCATTCTTTGTAGACACTGCTCTCCAGCATTTAGTTTTCATCTCGTGACTCATCTATTCTCAAATGAATCATTCATTCTTCTCCATGGTGCATTCCCTCCTGCCTTTTCTTGGCTTCACTTTGATACTTCAGTTTGACTGTTGAAGAGGACCGTAAATGTCTCTTCCTGTACTAGCCATTTCTTATGCTTCAAGATTCAATTGGTTTCTCCCTTAGCCAAGAACTTTACAATATCCTGTGTATATACCCCATCTGAATCTTTACCATATATATATATATATATATATATATATATATATATATATACACGCTCAGGGCACTCTAAATCTCATTAAGTTAATCTAGCTTCACGACGGTGATATATATATATATATATATATATATATATATATATATATAAAATATGATTTTCTATTACTTGTCTCCATTAGGACTGGATGAGTTATCTTATGGGATGATAGTCTCTAGAACCTCTTTCAGAATACAGGACATGGCAGATGCCAGATTGGTGAATATTTAGTTACAGGATGAAAATGTTCATCAGTAGACTCACAATTGTCTAACAACATCTACAGCAGTTCGGTAGTTTGAATAAGGACCCCTGAGCAGAATGACCCTAGACTTTCCTCAATCCAATGTGCTGTGAGTTAGTCCATCTGAATATCAGTGAAGGACCAGGTATTGCTAAGGTTCATAGCCACTGTGGCTCAATCATGACCTAACAAGTTGGTTCTTTTGTATTTGGACTTCTTTCCCAGGACTTCTTCAACATTCTTAGTCATGGAAGCTGACAACCCTCTGAGGAAAAAATACAATGCAGTAGGATAAAAGAAATCTCAATGCCTGCCCTGGCACCTGCATACTTGCATGCCCTGAGTGCACAGGTCAGTTGTGACACACTGTGGGGGAGGACAGCGTGAGAGACAGAATAGTTGGAGGTGAAGATCTCTGGAGCCATCTTCAAGGCCTGTCATCACATCCAGCTAGGTGAATTTTCCCTTCTTTGAGAGATAAAGTAGAGTCGTTTTCACTTAGTCACATCTCAGGGGGATGTTTCCTGAAGAAAAGGGTTTACATCTGGAAAATGACACACGAGCTACGTGTGAGTCATTGACAGGCAGATTTTGATTTTTCTTCAGCATTCCACTGATGGTCTGATGATCTCCTATATCCATTGGCAATATAAATATTCCTCTTCAGTGGGTGTTATTTTCCTTATTGCAAAGAATAAGTTAGTGTCCAGACACAGGGGAATTGCTGGAGGGGACCTATATGTCAGAATAAGAGTCACAGATCCAGGAATCTGAACTTAAAAATTGCCTTTGGGCTAGAGCAGCTTAGGTGTGCGGTGAGTGGTGGCACAGATAGCTAAGGTTTCTGGTTTCACTGGAATGCTACCCAGCCTTGAGTAGCTCCTCTCTGCTGTCACACACCCACGGGCACCCACCCCACCACCTAGTGTAGTTTCTTAAAAACAGGCATCCCCTTCATGGCAGCCTTTCTGCTTGGCCAATAGGGGGCTCTCGAGGGAAGTTTTTAGAGTAAGAAACAAGGCTCCTACCTTCAAAATGGAAAGCTACTATTTTCATATTGGATCTCTTTGCCAACTGTAAATCAGTCATTTTAAGGATGCTTCCCATTCTGGTTTCCCTTCAGGCAGCTCTTATTCCTCTCTGGAAAAAGAAAAGATTTGCTTTATAGCTAACTGCAGGACTGAAATGACATATAAAATAGCAACAGCAGGGAACAAATGTGTCCCTAAAGTGGCAATATGGTGCCTTTTTGTGTGTTTTAAGGCTTTCCGGTGAGAGGCAATTTTTCTTCTCTGGCTTCTATTTGAATAGTTGTTGAAAATTTAGGAAACAATATTAGGTGTGTTCAGTAATGGGGCCTGACCCAAGCTGTTCTGTGTTATTACTGGTAGGGACACACACACACACACACACACACACACACACACCCCAATATGCCATTTCTTTGACCAGTAGCTCTGATGATATTGGTTGGGAAAAGCCACCAACTTAATAACCAAGATCGTTCCATTACTAGAAGTGTGTATTTTAGTTTAGCACATAATATTTTTCTCACAAAAATCATTTCAGTTCAATGTCACTAATTGAAAAACTATAGAATAGAAGCACATTTTATTTCCTCTTTAATCTTCCTATTTTCTTGCTTTCAGTGTAAGAAATAGGCATTATGACTGTCAAGCCTCTTTTTATTTATTTATTTTGTCAAATAGGACAATTCAAACATTTCTCTTCAAACAAAGAACTGGAAAGCTGTAACAATGTCTGTATTTCTCCTAACTCCCTGCAGTATCGATAAATCCACTGGCTGACAGCACAGGGTGGGTTCTACACTGGAGAAAAAGCAAATTGGATCAACAGTGGTGTTCATTACCCTGCATACTGGGAAACTGCTGCAAAGAGAGGCTATTTCCTGGAGGGAAGACCCCTTCGTGACCCGCTTCCTCACTGCCGCCCTGCCCGTGTGCTCTCGGCATAGCCCCCACCTGCCAGCATGGTACTAGATACACACAAGAAGGCTGTCATTCTCTTTCTGCTCTGCCTGCTTCCCTCCTTCCCATCCCCCATCCTGTTGCTCACGCAGTGACTTCTTCGCCTCTGTAACCTCTACCCACCAAGTTTGAGGAGGACTCATCTCTGAAATCCACAGGAGCAGGTGTGAGGCGTGGGGTGGCCATGCGGTCAGATGCTCCCCCACTCTACACACGACACAGGGAAATCCTTCACAGCGCCCAAGGGCTCATGAAGCCCATTTGTCAGCCTCACACACACCGAACACCCTGTGACATGTCTGCTTGGTCATGTCCTTCAAGGTCAGTCAGTAGCTCTTCTCTGTTCCTTCCAGTGGTTCTGACTCTAGGATGGCAGGCTGAAGGAACACAGCCTCTTGGGGGATTGGTGAGTGCCTCTATGTTCACAGGAGAGTGAGACTGGAGGGGCAAAGTACAACTCATATTCTCCTAGTATCACAGTTAGGTTTAAGGGGACTAGCTCTCATGTGTTTTCTTGCAACAGATTAAAGGAACAAGAGAAAAACTTATGAGAGCCAGAGGTCAAAAGGTCAACCTAGTGATTTAACTACATTGGACAGGAAATAACCAGGATGGGGCCTGAGTCTTCAGTGGGTGTTCTACTCCTAACCTCCATGAGTACAACTTTATCCAACCCCCATGCAATAATATTTTATGCTTACCACTTAATATATAATTAGAGCCGATAGAATACAGTAAAAGCTTATTTGATACTGGCATTTTTGTTTTGGCTTGGTGGCGGGGGCGGGGGTATGAGGAGTGGTTCCTTTTACCTTCTCTTCCACCCCCTCCTTCCCTTCTTGCTTTGTCCCACCCACACGTTGGAGGACAATCTTACTAATTAGCCAAGCCTGGTTTTGGACTGGAAAGCCTCTGGCCAGTTTTCCAAATGTTGGAATTGCAGCCATGTGCCACCATGAGAAACAAGGCTTAGCTAATCCCTTAACTAAACTTTACTTAAGTCGAATGGCAAGATAATCTGGGTGCCAAGGGCTGCCTCTCTCGTGACATTTAGCTTTCATACCCGGGAAGCTGCCTCAAGGCAGTCCTACAGGTTCTGACTACAGTAGTTTCCAAGGGCAAAGCAGACAGCACAGGGAACCTTCCCTGCCAAGGCGGCCATGGGGAAGCTGAACAGGATATGAGGTCTGGCGTGTAGATGTGCTCTGTTGCTGACCGATGCATGTGCCTTGATGGAACTTTTCCACGTCATACCAAGCACAGGTGCTGCTCTTTGGTAAGATAATGAAATATTGACAGTGACCCTCCAAGGGGACAGATGTTATTTACATACACATCAGCAGGAAACACAGACAGGCAGGAAATGTTTTCCCAAGAGGCAGCCCACTTTTGCAAAACAATAAGAAAAGCCATGACATAGGTCACATTAGAGACCAGAGATGAGGTCTGATTGCCACTGGAGGAAGGCCAGCCCCAGAACGAGAGCAAGCTGGACAGGAATCTGGAGTCACCAGCTATGCACAAACGATTTTCCAACATTTTTATCCATTATTTGGAAGTTTTGTGTCATGTACCCTGATCACATTCACTTCTCAGTCCTCACAGATCTGCCCCACCAGCCTTTGTGACATCCTACATGCCCCCCCCCAATAGAAGAAAAAAAATCACAAATCCAATTTGTGTTGCTCATATACTCCATGGCCAGTCCCTTAAAGAAAACAGTCCTTCCCTACCCTCACCCTGCAAGAATCCCTCAATTGTGGAGAGCTAAACTCCAGTACCCTTATCAAAATTTTTGTTTGTTTGTTTTTCTGTTTTTTTGTTCTTTTTTTCGAGAGAGGGTTTCTCTGTAGAGCTCTGGCTGTCCTAGAACTCACTCTGTAGACCAGGCTGGCCTCTAACTCAGAAATCCGCCTGCCTCTGCTTCCCAAGTGCTGGGATTAAAGGCGTGCGCCAACACTGCCCGTCAAAATTTTTAAGAATTCTCTTTGATGGTTTTCTGTCTAGACTGTTATGTTGGCAGGAATGAGGGGTGAGGGTGAGGATAATGGGGTGTGGCTAGAGGTTGTCACCAAAGTCTATGCATCTCTTGCTCAGCTTTGAGTCTACAGTCATCCATAAGACTGCAAAAGAAACTTCCTTGCCTTTTACAGTCGTCGGGAGCACAGACCCTGGAGTTCCACATGGTTCCCGGCAACAGGGGTTTCTGGAACAGCAGGATCATGGAGAAGTTCAGGGTGGAGCCAACAGTAAGTAAGTCAAGCATAGAACCCTCCTCAGCACCAAGGAGCCAGCTCTTTAGGGAAGTTTAGATGCTCAGATTTAAGCCAGTCAAGGGAGAGAATTCTCCTGGAACCCCAAAGAACAAAAGGTCATTAAAGCATTTTGATGGTAAAGCTCTCACCTGTAGCAAGAGCTGTAAGGTACTTACAGTTGCCCAGTTAGCACCACCCAGAGAGCCCTTAAACAATACTGATTCCTTCTGTCCAGTCAGCCAGGGGTGGTGTCTGGGAAATTTATGTTTCCAGTGTTCCCAAAATGTATAGGTCTAGTGTACAGGAGGCAAGAACAGTGCTTTCATTTCTAGTCAGCTCAAGCAGCCGCTGGAAAACAGTGGTTATGGTTCTAGATTTCTCCTGGAACTGGGAAACATAAATCTAGCACTTGAGCTTGTGTAGTGTTCTGGGAATGCAGATAATGTCCTGAGATATGGCTCTGCAGGAGAAAGAGGGAGAAATAGACCACAGCAGATAGGACTCAGTGGACCTCCCGAGGAGTCAGCTCCACTGACAAGGTTCCTAAGCTGATGCTTCCTGGAGAAGTATCCTTGTAGTGTACCCAATGAAGTCAGGCAGCTGGACTTTCCAATGAGGCATCACATGTCATATGTGAAAGAACCAGAACAATACAAAACAGAATGGCTTTATCCTGGCCACAAAAATACTAAAAAAGGCTAAAGCTAAAAAATTCTAAATAATACTAAAGCGGCTGATTGGCAGCTGAATTAAAGCTTCCCCAAACCAGTCATTCCCATATAAGTGTTAGAACAGGAAAGCAGCCTCCTCCCGGGGCTGGAGTGGAGACTCCCAGGAGAAGTGAGTCCCTCAGCTTCATGCAGTTTCAGACAAGCCTGGAACACAGCGAGTCCCGTCTGCCACCTGCATCATCCGGCTTCTACCTCAAAGCGCTTCCAGACCCAACAGGTCGTCAGGGATGCGTGGGCGTTACAGGTGACTACAAGTTCTTCTCCCATGGAAGCACTGGATCTCTTGATGGTTGACATTCCCAAGCATGATTTGAATGATGCTTATCTCACTTGCTGGCTTTTGTTTGACTAAATCCCGAGGACGTATCATGAGTATCTGACTCCTGGTGGAAGCTAAGCAAATAGTTGCCTAGTGAACAGGGCTGGACTCTTCACAGGTATTTGTGTTTTCTTGTTTCTCTTAACAGAGGAATTCCCTAATAATTGCAACTAACCTATTAGCTGACATTTTAAAGTCCCTTAGTTGTATTGAGTAAGAAAAGTGGCCACTGACCTTATTCCTCAATAGAAAGCAGTCACACAGAAACAGAGGCTGCAATGTAGTTAGTGCTTGCTAGCTCTGTTTCTTCCCTGTCTCATGATGCTGAGCAACACAGCATCAGAATGGCTTTCTGGCTGAAACTGGCCATTCTGAACTCTGATCAACAATGAGCCTATGTGGTTCTAAGCACCTATCTACAGTATGACAGCTTGTCTTGTAGCCCTGCCTCCACATTCACCTGAACTAACATGCTGGGGCTTTAAATGATATAGGAGGAAGATCATCTGTGTTATTTTGGGGGAGGGAAATGAGAGAACAGGCTGATAATAAACTATTGCTGAACAGTTGTCAGCTTTTATTTTTTTAGTCTACCATTTTATTAGATATTTGCTTCATTTACATCTCAAATGGTATCCTCTTTCCGTATTATTCCTCTGAAAATCCCCTATCCCACCCCTCCTCTCTCTGCTCATACTCCCTCCCCAATTTCCTGACTTGCATTCCCCTATTCTGGGGAATTGACCCTTCACAGCACCCATGGTCTCTCCTCTCATTGATGTCTGAAATGGTCATCTTCTGCTACATATGTAGTTGGAGCCATGGTCCCTCTATGTTGATGGTTTAGGCCCTGGGAGCTCTGGGGTTACTTGTTGGTACATTTTATTGTTCCTTCTGCATTGCTACAGAGCTCTTCAGCTCCTTGGGTCCTTTCTCTAGCTGATCCATTAGGGAACCTATATTCATTCTATTGGTTGGATATGAGCAATGGGTATTTTGATCCACTTTCCAATAAGGATCAAAATCCACACTTTGGTCTTCCTTCTTCTTGAGCTTCATGTGGTCTGTGAGTTGTATCTTGGGTGTTCTGAGATTTAGGGCTATTATTCACTTATTAGTGAGTGCATACCGTGTGTGTTCTTTAGTGATTGGGTTATCTCACTAAGGATGATATTTTCTAGCTCCATCCATTTGCCTTAAGAATTTCATTGTTTTGTTTTGTTTTGTTTTGTTTTGTTTTGTTTTGTTTTGTTTTGTTTTGTTTTATTTTATTTTATTTTATTTTATTTTATTTTATTTTATTTTATTTTCTACATTCTTTGTTTACATTCCAAATGATATCTCCTTTCCTGGTTCCCCACCTCCCCATAAGTCCTATAAGCCATCTTCCCTCTGTCCATTCCTTCCTTGATCAACCCCCTCCCATTTATCTGTCCTGGCAATCCCCTACATTGCTACATCAAGCCTTTCAAGACCAGGGCCCTCTCCTTCTTTCTTCTTGGGAATCATTTGATATGTTAGTTGTGTCTTGGGTATTTAGAGCTTCTGGGCTAATATCCACTTACCAGTGATTGCATTCCATGTGTGTTCTTTTGTGAGTGAGCTACCTCACTTAGGATGATATTTTCTAATTCCAACCATTTGCTTAAGAATTTCATAAATTCATTGTTTTTAATTGCTGAGAAATATTCCATTGTGTAAATATACCACATTTTCTGTATCCATTCCTCCATTGAGGGACATCTGGGTTCTTTCCAGCTTCTGGCTATTATAAATAAGGCAACTATGAACCTAGTGGAGCATGTGTCCTTATGGCATGCCGGGAAATTCTCTGTGTATATGCCTACAAGTGGTATAACAGAGTCCTCTGGAAGTGTCCTTTCCAGTTTTCTGAGGAACCACCAGACTGATTTCCAGAGTGATTGTACCAGCTTGCAATCCCACCAGCAGTGGAGGAGTGTTCCTCCTTCTCCACATCCTTGCCAACACCTGCTGTTTCCTGAGTTTTTAAACTTAGCCATTCTGACTGGTGTGAGGTGAAATCTCAGTATTGTTTTGATTTGCATTTCCCAGATGACTAATGATGTTGAACATGTCTTTAGGTGCTTCTTAGACATTCGAAATTCTTCAGGTGAAAATTCCTTGTTTAGCTCTGTACCCCATTTTTAATAGGGGTTATTTGGCTTTCTGGAGTCTACCTTCTTGAGTTCTTTGTATATATTGGATATTAGCCCTCTGTCGGGTGTAGGGTTGGGGAAGATCTCTTCCCAATTTGTTCTTTGCCATTTTGTCCTGTTGACAGTATCCTTTGCCTTGCAGAAACTTTGTAATTTTATGAGGTCCCATTTGTAAATTTTTGATCTTAGAGCATAAGCTATTGGTGTTCTGTTTAGGAAATTTTCCCTTGTGCCCATGTCTTTAAGGGTCTTCCCCAGTTTCTTTTCTATTAGTTTCAGCGTATCTGGTTTTATATGGAGGTCCTTGATCCACTTGGAGTTGAGCTTAGTACAATGAGATAAGGATGGATTGATCTGCATTCTTCTGCATGCTAACCTCCAGTTGAACCAGCACCATTTGTTGAAAAGACTCTTTTTTCCACTGGATGGTTTTAGCTCCTTTGTCGAAGATCAGGTGACCATAGGTGTGTGGGTCCATTTCTGGGTCTTCAATTCTATTCCATTGATCTACCTACCTGTCACTGTACCAATACCATGTAGTTTTTAACATTTTTGCTCTGTAGTACTGCTTGAGGTCCAGAATACTGATTCTCACAGAAGTTCTTTTACTGTTGAGAATAGTTTTTAGCTATCCTGAGTTTTTTGCTATTTCAGATGAATTTGAGAATTGCTTTTTCTACCTCTATAAAGAACTGAGTTGGGATGTTGATGGGGGTTGCATTGAATCTGTATATTGCTTTTGGCAAGATGGCCATTTTTTTTACTATATTAAGCCTGCCATTAGAGGAGCATGGAAGATTTTTCCATTTTCTGAAGTCTTCTTCAATTTCCTTCTTTAGAGACCTGAAATTCTTGTCATACAGATCTTTCACTTGTTTGGTTAGAGTCACACCAAGATACTTTATATTGTTTATGGCTATTGTGAAGGGTGTCATTTCCCTAAGTTCTTTCTCAGCCTGCTTATCTTTTGAGTATAGAAAGGCTACTGATTTGGTTGAGTTGATTTTATAACCAGCCACTTTGCTGAAGTTGTTTATTAGCTGTAGGAGTTCTCTGGTGGAGCTTTTGGGTCACTTAAGTATACTGCCATATCATTCAAGAATAGTGATAGTTTGACTTCTTCCTTTCCAATTTGTATCTCTTTGACCTCCTTATGTTGTCTAATTGCTCTAACTAGAACTTCAAGTATTATATTAAAAAGATATGGAGAGAGGGGGCAGCCTTGTCTAATCCCTGATTTTAGATTGCTTCAAGTTTCTCTCCATTTATTTTGATGTTGGCTCCTGGTTTACAGTATATTGCCTTCACTATGTTTAGGTATGGACATTGAATTCTTGATTTCTTCAAGACTTTCATCATGAAGGGATGCTGAATTTTGACAAAAGCTTTTTCAGCATCTAATGAAATGACCATGTGGTTTTTTTCTTTGAGTTTGTTTATGTAGTGGATTACATTGATGGATTTCTGTATATTGAACCATACCTGCACCCCTTGGATGAAGCTTACTTAGTCATGGTGAATTATTGTTTTGATGCACTCTTAGATTCGGTTGACCAGAATTTTGTTGAGTATTTTTGCATCAATGTTTTTAAGGTATATTGGTCCAAAGTTCTCTTTCCTTCTTTGGTCTTTGGTTTATATATAAGCATTATTGTGGTTTCATAGAATGAATTGGATAATGTTCCTTGAGTTTCTATTTTGTGGATTAGTTTGAAGAGTAATGGTATTAGCTCTTCTTTGAAGATCTGATAGAATTTTCCACTAAACCCATCTGGTCCTGGGCATTTTTTTGGGGGGGGACTATTAACAACTACTTTTATTTCCTCAGGACTTATGGGACTATTTAGATAGTTTTTCTGATCCTGTTTTGACATTGGCACCGTGGTGTGTATCTAGAAAATTTTCCATTTTGTCCAGATTTTCCACTTTTGTTGAGTATAAGCTCTTGTAGTAGAATTTGATGACTTTTTGAATTTCCAGTTTCTGTTGTTTTGTCTCCCTTTTCATTTCTAATTTTGTTAATTTGGGTAGTGCCTCTGACCCTCTGTTTAGTCTCGCTATCTTATTGATTTTCTTTGTATAGTTCTTTTTGTTTCTATTTGGTTGATTTCAGCCCTGAGTTTGATTATTTCCTGCCATCTACCTCTCTTGGGTGTATTTGCTTCTTTTTCTTTTAGAGATTTCAGGTGTGTTGTCAAGCTGTTAGTGTAAGCTCTCTCCATTTTATATTTGGAAGCACTTAAAGCTATGAGTTTTCCCCTTAGCACTGCTTTCAGTGAATCCCTTAAGTTTTGGTATGACGTGTTCTCATTTTCATTAAATTCTAAAAAGTCTTTATTCCTTGATCAAACTATCATTGAGTAGAGCATTGTTCAGCTTCAATGTGTATGTGTGTTTTCTGTTGTTTTTGTTTGAACTTAATACCATCCTTAGTCCATGGTGATCTGATAGGTTGCATGGAATTATTTTAATATTCTTGTATCTGTTGAGGCTGGTTTTATGACCAATTATATGATCAATTTTGGAGAAGGTACCATAAGGTGCTAAGAAGAAAGTATATTCTTTTGCTTGAGCATGGAATGTTCTATACATATCTGGATCCATTTGGTCCAGAACGTTAGTTTCACTATGTCTCTGCTTAGTTTCTGCTTCCACGATTTGTCCCTTGCTGAGAGTGGGGTGTTGAAGTCTCCCACTATAATTGTGTGTGGAACAATGTGTGCTTTGAGCTTTAGTAAAGTTTCCTTTATGCATATGGGTGCACTTGTATTTGGAGCATAGATGTTCAGAATTGAGAGTTCATCTTGGTAGATTTTTCCTTTGACAAGTATGAAGTGTCCCTTCTTATCTTTTTTGACAACTTTTGGTTGAAAGTCAATTTTATCCGATATAAGTATGGCCACTCTGGCTTGTTTCTTGGGACCATTTGCTCGGAAAATTGGCTTCCAACGTTTGACTCTGAGGTAGTGAGTGTCTTTGTCACTGAGGTGGGTTTCTTGTATGCAGCAAAATGTTGGGTCCTGTTTACATATCCAGTCTATTAGTCTCCGTCTTTTTATTGGGAAATTGAGACCATTGGTGTTAAGAGATATTAAGGAAAAGTTATTTTTGCTTCCTGTTATTTTCATTGTTAAAGGTGAAATTCTGTTTGTGTGGCTATCTTCTTTTAGATTTGTTGAAAGAATATTACTTTACTGCTTTTTCTAGGATGTAGTTTCCTGCCTTGTGTTGGTATTTTTCACCCATTATCCTTTGAAGCGCTGTGTTTGTGGAAAGATACTGTGTAAATTTGGTTTTGTCATAGAATGTCTTGTTTTCTCCATCTATGGTAATTGAGAGTTTTGCTCAGTAAAGTAGCATGGGCTGACATTTATGTTCTCTTAGGATCTGTATGACATCTGCCCAGGATCTCCTAGCCTTCAGTTTTCAGTGAAAAGTCTGGTGTAATTCTGATAGTTCTGCCCTTATACATTACTTGACCTTTCCCCCTTACTTCTTTTAATATTCGTTCTTTGTTTAGTGCATTTGGTGTTTTGATTATTGTGGGATGGGAGATATTTATGTTCTGGTCCAGTCTGTTTGGAGTTCTGTAGGCTTCTTGTATGTTTATGGGCATCTCTTTCTTTAAGTTAGGGAAATTTTCTTCTATAATTTTGTTGAAGGTATTTGCTGGCCCTTTAAGTTGTAAATTCTCACTCTCTTCTATACCTATAATCCTTAGGTTTGGTCATCTCATTGTTTCCTGTATTTCCTGGATATTTTGGGTTACAAACTTTTTGCATTTTTCATTTTCTTTGACTGTTTGAGTCAATGTTTTCTATGTTATCTTCAGCTCCTGAGATTCTTTCTTCTATCTCTTGTAATCTGTTGCTGATGCTTGTATCTATGACTGAATTCTTTCCAAGATTTTCTATCTCTGGAGATGTCTTACTTTGTGATTTCTTTATTGTTTCTACTTCAATTTTTAGATCCTGTGTAGTTTTGTTCGGTTCCTTCACTTGTTTGTCTTTTCCTGAAATGCTTTTTTTGTTTGTTTTTTGTTTTGTTTTGTTTTGTTTTGTTTTGTTTTTCAAGACAGGGTTTCTCTGCCTCCCAAGTGCTGGGATTAAAGGCATGCACCACCACTGCCTAGCTCCCTTTAAGGGTTATTTTTATTTCCTCTTTAAGGACTTCTACCGGTTCACCCATGTTCTCCTGTCTTTCTTTTTCTTTTTCTTTTTTTTAGATTGTTTTCTGTATTTTCTATATTCTTTGTTTACATTCCAAAGGCTTTCCCCTTTCCCAGTTCCCCCTCACCATATGTCCCCTAAGTCCTCTTCCCTCCACCCATTCCCCAATCACCCCCCCCCCATTTCTCTGTTCTGATACTCTCCTACAAATCTGTATCCAGTCTTTTCAGGACCAGGGTCCTTTCCTTCCTTCTTCTTGGGAATCTTTAGATTTGCTAATTGTGCCTTGAGTATTCAGAGCTTTTGGGCTCATTAATATCCACTTACCAGTGATTGCATTTCATGTGTATTCTTTTGTGATTGGGTTAACTCACTTAGGATGATATTTTCCAGATCCAACCATTTGCCTACAAACTGCATAAATTCATTATTTTTAATTGCTGAGTAGTATTCCATTGTATAAATATACCACATTTTCTGTATCCATTCCTCCTTTGAGGGACATCTGGGCTCCTTCCAACTTCTGGCTATTAGGGACTTTTGTGTTTCCTCCTTAAGGGTTTCTACCACGTTCTATGTTTTTTTAAAAGGATTTTTGCATTTCCTCTTTAAGGGTTTCTGCCTCTTGACCCATGTTCTCCTGTAATTCCCTAAGGGATTTTTGTGTTTCCTCTTTAAAGGCCTCTACCTGTTGAGCCATGTTCTCTTGTATTTCTTTAAGGAAGTTATTTACGTTCTTCTGGAAATCCTCTCTCAGCATCGTGAGATGTGATTTTAAATCCAGCTCTTGCTTTTCTGGTGTGTTGGGGGTATCCAGGATTTGCTATTGTGGGAGAACTGGGTTCTGATGGTGCCATGTTGCCTTGGTTTCTGTAGGTAATGATCTTGCATTTGCCTTTTGTCATCTAGTTTTCTCTGGTGTTAGCTGGTGTTTCTGTCTCTGATTTTGGTTTATCTGTCCTGCAAGCCCTTATATATGTACTCCTGGGATTCTCTTTCCCTCTGTGAACACAACTATGTAGACTCTCCTGGGAGACTAGCTCTCCTGTGCTCCCAGGCCTCTCTGCACTCCAAATGACCTGAGTGCAGCTGGTTCTCAAATGCCCTGAGGGCTACAGGTTCTCTAGGAAGTATCAGGAGATGGTGTCTTCACAGTGGCAGACCTGGCAAGATTCTGTCACAGCAGATAGGGCAATGCCCTGAGTGACTTGTTCTCAAATGCCCCGAGTGGCCAATTCTTTAGGAAGTATAAGGAGATGGTGTCTTCACTGTGGCAGACCTGGAAAGGTTCTGTCACAGCAGAAAAGGCAACTGCCCAGAGTGTTTGGTTCTCTAGAAAGTATCAGGAGATGGAGTCTTCATTTTGGCAGACCTGGCAAGGTTCTGCCACAGCAGAAAGAGCTGGCAGCAGTGGAAGGCAGGGAAGGATCAGAAGGGGAGTGCTATTCAGAAGGGTGAGACTTTTGGTGTTTGCTGGGTAGTGAGTCCTGCTGAACCCCTGGCAGCAGTTCTGGACCTCCAGAGGTGGGTGGGTAGGGTTCTTACTAACTGCCCAGAGTGGCTGGTTCTCTAGGAAGTATTAGGAGTTAGAATCTTCATTATGGCAGACATGGCAAGGTTCTGCCATAGCAGAAAGGGCTGGAGGCAGCAGAAGGGGAAGAAGGGTCAGAAGAGGAGTGCTATTAAGAAGGGTGGGGATTTTGGTGCTTTGTAGGTAGTGAGTTCTGCAGCCCTGGCTGCAGCTCTGGGCTTCCAGAGGTGGGGTTGGGGGTTTCTTACCAACGGCCCAGAGTGGCTGGTTCTCTAGGAAGTATCAGGAGATGGTTCTTCATTATGGCAGACCTGGCAAGATTCAGTCACAGCAGAAAGGAATGGTGGCTGCTGTCCCCTGAGTTTTTGCTCCTGGACATTCTGACTGGTGTGAGCTGGAATTTCAGGGTTGTTTTTTATTTGTAGTTCCATGATGATTAAGGGTGTTGAACATTTCTTTGGGTGTTTCTCAGGCATCTGGTATTCCTCAGTTGATAATTGTTTGTTTAGCTCTGTACCCCATTTTTAATAGGGTCATTTGTTTCTCTGGAGTCTAACTTCTTGAGTTCTTTGTATATATTGGATATTAGCCCTCTATTGGATGTACTATTTGTAAAGATCTTTTCCAAATCTATTGCTTGACATTTTGCCATATTGACAGTGGCCAAGCTTTGCAATTTTATGAGGTCTCATTTGTCAATTCTTGATCTTAGAGCATAAGATATGGTGTTTTATTCAGGAAATTTCCCCCTGTGCTCCAGGTTCTTCCCCACTTTCTCTATCAGATTCAGTATATTTGGTTTTATGTGGAGGTCCTTGATCTAAGTGGACTTGAGCTTTGTACAGGAAGTTAAGAATGGATCAGTTTGCATCCTTCTATATGTTGACTGCCAGTTGACTCAGCACCATTTGTTGAAAATGCTGTATTTTTCCAATTTGATGGTTTTAGATCCTTTGTCAAAGATCAAGTGACCATAGGTGTGTGGGTTAATTTCTGGGTCTTCAATTCTATTCCATAGAGCTTCCTGCCTGTCTCTGTACCAATACAATAGAGTTTTTATCACTGTTGCCCTGCAGTAGTCAGGGATGGTGATTCCACCATAAGTTCTTTTATTGTTGAGAATAGTTTTTGCTATTGTGAGATTTTTGTTATTCCAAATAAATTAGGAAATTGCTCTTTCTAACTCTATGAAAAATTATGTTAAAATTTTGATGGGGATTGCATTGAATCTGTAGATTACTTTAGGCAAAGTGACCATTTTTACAATATTAACAATGCCAATCCAAGAGCATGGGAGATCTTTCTATCTTCTGAGATCTTCAATTTCTTTCTTCAGAGACTTGACGTTCTTGTCATACAGCTCTTTCACTTGCTTGGTTAGAGTCACACCATGGTACTTTATATTATTTGTGACTATTGTGAAGGGTGTCATTTCCCTAATTTCTTTCTCAGCCTCCTTATCCTTTGAGAATAGGAAGGCTACTGATTTGTTTGAATTAATTTTATTTTCAGCCACTTTGCTGAAGTTGTTTATCACGTTTAGAAGTTCTCTGGTGGAATTTTTGTGGTCACTTAAGTATACTATCATATCATCTGCAAATAGTGATACTTTGACTTCTTCCTTTCCAAATTGAATTCCTTTGACCTCCCTTTGTTATCCAATTGGTCTGGCTAGGCCTTTGAGTACAATATTGAACATGTAGGGAGAGAGAGGGCAACCTTGTCTCATCCCTGATTTTAGTGGGATTGTTTTAAGTTTCTTTCAATTTAGTATGATGCTGGCTACTGTTTTGCTGTATATCACTTTTACTCTGGTTAGATATGGGCCTTGAATGTCTGATCTTTCCAAAACTTTTATCTTGAAGAGGTGTTGCATTTTGTCAAATGCTTTCTCAGAATCTAATGAAATGATCATGTGTTTTTTTCTTTGAGTTTGTTTATACAGTGGATTACACAAGTGGATTTTCATATATTGAACCATCCCTGCATTCCTGGGATGAAGCCTACTTGATCATGGTGGATGATCATTTTGATGTGCTTTTGGATTCAGTTGGCAAGAATTTTATTGAGTATTTTTGTATCAATATTCATAAGGGAAATGGGTCTAAAGTTCTCTTTCTTTGTTGGGTCTTTGTGTTGTAAGGTATCTGAGTAATTGTGACTTCATAAAACCAGTTCAGTAGTGTTCCTTCTGTTTCTAATTTTTGGAATCTTTTGAAGATTATTGGTTACAGGTCTTACTTGAAGGTCTGATAGAATTCTCTACTAAACCCATCTGGTCCTGCTTTTTTTTTTTTTTTTTTTTTTGGTTGCTTGGGAGACTATTAATAACTGCTTCTATTTCTTTAGGGGTTATGGGATTGTTTAAATCATTTATCTGATCCTGATTTTACTTTGGTATTTAGTTATCTGTCTAGAAAATTGTCCATTTTATCTAGATTTCCCACTTTTGGTGAAGTGATGTACTACTCTTGTCGTAGGAAATGATGATATATATATATATATTTTTGGATTTCCTCAGTATCTGTCTTTATGTCTCCCTTTTCATTTCTGATTTTGCTGATTTGGATACTGTCTCTTTGCCCTTGGGTTAGATTGGTAAAAGCTTTATCTATCTTGTTGGTTTTTTCAAATAACCATCTCCTGGTTTGGATGATTTTTTGTATAGTTCTTTTTATTTCTACTTGTTTGATTTTAGCTCTGAGTTTGATTATTTCCTGCGGTCTAGTCTTCTCGGGTGTATTTGCTTCTTTTTATCCTAGAGCCTTCAGCTGTGCTGTTAAGCTGTTAGTGTATGCTCTTTTCAGTTTCTTTTTGGAGGTACTCAGAGCTATTAGTTTCCCTCTTAGCACTGTTTTCATTGTGTCCCATAAGTTTGGCTATGTTTTGCCCTCATTTTTAATAAATTCTAAAAAGTCTTTAATTTCTTTCTTTATTTCTTCCTTGACCAAGTTATCATTGAGTAGAGTGTTGTTCAATTTCCATGTGTATGCAGGTTTTCTGTTGTTTTTGTTGTTATTGAAGACCAGCCTTAGTCCATGGTGATATGATAGTGTGCATGGAATTATTTTAATCTTCTTATATCTGCTTAAGTCTGTTTTGTGACCAAGTATTTGGTCAATTTTGAAAAAGGTACTGTGAGGTGTTGAGAATAAGGCATATTCTTTTGTTTTAGGATAAAATGTTCTATAGATATCTGTTAAATCCATTTCATTCATAATTTCTGTTGATTTCACTGTTTCTCTGTTTAGTTTGTGTTTTCCTGACCTGTCCATTGATGAGAGTAGGGTGTTGATGTCTCCCATTATTATTGTGTTTGGTGCAATGTGAGCTTTGAGCTTTATTAAAGTTTCTTTTATGAATGTTGGACCCTTGTATTTGTAGAATATATGTTCAGAATTGAAAGTTCATCTTGGTAGTTTTTCCTTTGATGAGTATGAAGTGTCCTTCCTTATCATTTTTTATTACTTTAGGTTGAAAGTCTATTTTATTTGATATTAGGATGGCTACAGCAGCTTGTTTCCTAGGACCATTTACTTGGAAAATTGTTTTCCAGCCTTTTACTCTGAGGTAGTTTCTGTCTTTGTGCTTGAGGTGGGTTTCCTGTATGGAGCAAAATGTTGGGTCCTGCTTATGTATCCAGTCTGTTAGTCTATGTCTTTTTATTGGAAAATTTAGTCTATTGATATTAAGAGATATTAAGGAGAACTGATTGTTGCTTCCTGCTATTTTTCTTATTAGACCTGGAGTTATGTTTGTATGGCTTTCTTCTTTTTGGTTTGTTACAAGAAGATTAATTTCTTGCTTTTTCTAGTGTATAGTTTCCCTCCGTTTGTTGGTGTTTTCCATTCAGTATCCTTTTAAGGGTTGGGTTTATGGTATAAATTTGTTTTTGTCATGGAATACCTTGATTTCCTCATCTATGGTAATTGAGAGTTTTGCTGGGTATAGTAGCCTGAGTTGGCATTTGTGTTCCCTTAGGGTCTGTATGTCATCTGCCCAGGAAAATTTGGCTTTTATAGTCTCTGATGAGAAGTCTGGTGTAATTCTGATAAGTCTACCTTTATATGTTACTTGACCTTTTTCCCTTACTGCTTTTAATGTTCTTTCTTTGTTTAGTGCATTTGGTGTTTTAATTATTATGTCATGGGAGAATTTTCTTTTCTGGTCCAATCTACTTGGAGTTCTGTAGGTTTCTTGTATGTTTATGGACATCTTTTTTAGGTTAGGGAAGTTTTCTTCTATAATTTTATTGAAGGCATTTACTTGCCCTTTAACTTGGAAATCTTTGCTCTCTTCTATACCTATAATCCTTAGGTTTGGTCTTCTCATTTTGTACTGGATTTCCTGGATGTTTTGGGTCAGGAGCTTTTTGCATTTTCTTTGACTATTGTGTGAATGCTTTCCATGGTATCTTCTGCATCTGAAATTCTCTCTTCTATCTCTTATTCCTTGTTGATGCTTGCATCCATGACTCCTGACTCCTTTCCTATGTTTTCAATGTCCAGAGTTGCTTCCCTTTGTGATTTATTTATTGTTTCTACCACTACTTTTAGATCTTGGATGGTTTTGTTCAATTTCTTTACCTGTATGGTTGTACTTTCCTGTAATTCTTTAAGATCGTCTACCTGTTTACCTGTGTTCTCCTGTATTTCTCTAAGGGAGTTATTTGTGCCCTTCTTGAATCCCTCTATCAGCATCATGAGCTGTGATTTTAAACTCAAATCTTGCTTTTATGGTGTGTTGGGGTATCCAGGACTTGCTGTTGTGGGAGAATTGGGTTTGGATGGTGCCATGTTGCCTTGATTTCTGTTGGTAACATTACTACATTTGCCTTTTGCAATCTGGTTATCTCTGGTTTTAGTTGGTTCTGCTGACTCTGGCTGATGCTTGTCCCTCCTCTGGACCTGCAAGCCTGTCTCAGCTCCCCTGGGTGACCAGCTCTCCCCTGGCAGAGTGCTGTGGCACTGCTCAGCCTCTGGGTGCAGGTGTGGCCCTGGGGGACCCTGTCCCAGCTCTTCTGTCATTCTGGTGTTCCCTGTGCTCCTGGTGTACCTGCCTGCTCATTTGCTGGAGAGAACATGGCCTGTTGATGGCTTTTTAAACATTTCCACCTAAGACAGCTCAGCTGAGCAAGAGAAGAAATCTGTACAGGACTATTACTTCAGTTTTCCAGAACAAAGATTTTTGGTAATAGAGTTCCATCACAGTGACACTGTGTATTGATCTGGAAGTCTGGATTGGCACTTTGGGTTGGGTTCAAACTAAAATAGCTTACATCACAATGCCTGTGTGCAGTAGTCCTAGAGAGACATAGGAAAGGTCATATCAGGTTGTTCACAGATGACCTCTCAGTTTATAGCCCATTAAAAGTCTTTATTTTAGCTGGTTGTGACCACATGCAATTATTCAGACATCTAGGTATGACTCTGAGAGTTCAGAACCTGAGGTTTGTAAATGTAGATATCACATCCTGCAATCTTGCTAGGCAGCTGCAGGGGACTTTGCTAAAGTAAGTGGTCTGAAGCAAGCAGTTGTAACAGAAGATAAGATAGCTGTTTGGGGGGTCTATACAAATTGGTAGTTTAACAGAAGCTAAGTTAGCTAGGACACCCTGACCTTTTGCTACTAGAATAGAGTTAGGTGCATTTCCATGGGATTCTCTACCAAACAGATCAAATTCTAATTAAACCTGAAATAGCCTCAGCAAGAATACAAGATGGAGGAACTTCTGCACCGTCTTTCCCTGCCACACGATTTCCTGTAGTCGTGAATTAATTAAACTGCTTTGGCTCCCTGCAGGTTATATGTGCGCTGCATCTGCCCAACAGCTCTCTGGATTCTCAAATAAAAGACACACATGCTAGCTAATTTTTATATGTTTTGACCAGCTCAATGGGTAGGCATTTCTAATCCTCCCCACAGCATACATTTCCCTCTACTATCCCTGACTCAGCACCTTCTAAATCTATGCTTTATCTTTGCTGCCCTGTTACCTTCTGGTCAGATGGCCCGCTCACAGGACTGCTTCCCTTTCTACCTACATTGCTGGATGTTTTCTCTATTGCAGCTCTTGAATCTGATACCTCTGCCTCCAAGTCAAGGTGATTCCCTCCCTCCTTTCTTCTCTCTCAGTGCCTTGCCTACACAATCTAATAATCCAGTCCCATCTCCTTGTCCAGCCATTGTATGGCAATTCTTTATTATCAGTCTAAGGCAGCTGGGGTCAGGGTATGGAAGCATGGCTTTTGGGGGCTGAAATAAGATAAAGCATTAGAACCAATTCCCAACGTCTCAATTTTTTCTGTCCAAATTAAAAAAAAAATAAAGCTCTTCTCTCAGATACAAATTGAGCATAACCATAATAATTATGTAAATTACAAAGTATTGTATATAATTAACATCCAGCCCATCATATTTGTCAATTAAAGTAATCTACTATTTATCCTGACTTAAAGAGTTTACAATTCTATATCTGATTTACATTCTATTTTAATTTGTATTACCATCTGAAAACCATCCTTTCTATATCATCTTCCTCAATGTTAAACAACTTGAGTTGATTATGAGACTATAATTAGTCTTCAACCCTGTCAGAAATCTGAAAACTAAATATTCCCTGAAGATATAGAAAGCACAAAACATAGCATTCAAAACTTAACCAACTTGTAGAGACAACTGACTACCTGGATGTCCCTCATTCCTCAGTCTTCAGCCTTCAGGCCCAGGACTATCTGACAGACCTTGAAATGGAGCAGGAACTGTGAAGGGCTTGTTTACTTTGTCTTGGTAGAGTTCAACTGTCTACTATCCTGCATTGTGTGTCCTTTCTTGGGCATTAATTTTAGTCTGCAGGTGAATAGGGTAATTTTTGCCCAGTAGATATTTTGTCATAACTGGGGTAACTCCATATGGAGGTTTTGATGTTCAATTATTCTTTGAATCAAGAAGTAGGTACTGTCAGGTATTGCCTCCCCAGTGGTAGTGGATCTCTTCATATCAGTCATTATAATTGGCCCTAATAGCTTCCACCAGCTTAGCCAGAGAACCCTGTCTTCTGAGTTGATCTGTGTGAAGGCAGCAGTGGTGCATGTCTTCCTGTGGACCAGGCGCCCCAGCCTGGCCTTTCCCTTGATGATGAAGTAGGACACCCCATCTTTTGACACAGGGCAGGCAGGAAAACCCCCAGCTCAATGGGGTCTACATCATGGGCAGTCACCACCAGCTGAGCCTTCTTGTTCTCCACCGAGGTGGTGACTGTATTGACTCCTGCTTGAAGGACGGGTGATCTCTTAGTTGGGACGTCCCCTTTGCCAGCAGCTTTCTTCTCAGCACAGGCCAGTAGCCTTTGCTTCTTCTGCTTTGTCTCTGGCCTGTACTTGTGGGCAAGCTTAAGCAGCTGAGTAGCTGTTTGCCTGTCCCGGGCCTGGGTGAACTGGTTAAGGGCAGGAGGTACTTTGAGCCGCTTGCAGAGGATGACTCTTTCTCGCTTCAGCCTGATGTAGCGGGGCCATTTGACTAAGTGTGTTATGTCTCTTTTGGTCCGGATGTCCTTCCCAATGCTGAAGTTCTTGGGCCTTTTTTCAAACAAAGGATTGAGCACCTTCTTGGCTTCCTGTTTCTTGACAACGGAAGGGGGCCTGGGTCACCTTGTTCTCCTTGACCTTTTGGGCATCTTGCTCAGCTGGTGGAGAGAGAAAAAAGAGGGAATTGTGAGTGATAAGTAAGTGGTTGTGGAGTAACAGGAAATTATTAAAGGTATATAGAAAATCAAATTAATAGCTTGATCTCTGTCCCAGAGAATTTTAAATATTGAGCTTATAATTATCTTCATTTTGATAATTAAAACAATTCAAAGCAATTAAAACATTCTAAACAAATATTATCTGTTGGGATAGTGCTCCTCCACTATCTCCTGTTTTGTTCTTGTATGATTAATTTTTAATAGTGATATCAAGGTCTAAGTTTCTACTATCTGAGATAGGTTTAGACTACCTATCGCCTGCTTATGGTCATAAGCATTTAAGATCAACAGCTTCAAAGTATTTATTCATCTATGTATTTAACTTTAAATAAATTCCCTTCTACTTATTGTATAAGCCTATTTCCAGGCTCTAATTTTTGTCACACTAGGCTGAATGATCCCAAAAAATCCCATGTAGACCACGTTCAACGATCCTGAGAGCTGCCCTGGCACAGACACTTGCAAATTTTCTTTGAAGCATTTTTCTTATTAATTCTCCCTTCTGTGGGACTTAATATCTCTGTGAATATATATTCCCTTTCTCTTTATATAATTTGAATTCTCATAAGCTTCTATTATTTGTCTAAGGTAAGTTTATTCTACTTAGCCCCTGATTCTGCTCTATAATTTAAAATCAACCAACCAATATAGCAATTTTGTATTCCCCTCTAATATTTTTAGATTTAATATTTTTATTATTTTAGTATAATATAAATTTCTAGTATAATATAAACTTATTATAGAGAAATGAAGTTTTTATTTCTCTCTTTCTGGGGATATTGAAGATGACTTTGCCAAGCAGCTGGCTGCCTATTTCTAGCAGGTTAGAGACTGGAAAGGAAGCCCTTCCTTAGTTAAACTGCCTGCCCACTAAGCAAGTAAATGTACTGATCACAGGGCCTTCTTTTTCCTTGGAAAATAAGAGTGTCTCAGTGCTCAAGAGCACTGTTTTCAGAGGATGTGCAAGGGCACCTGCTCCATGGTGTTCCATACATGACCTAACTGGCTCCTTAACTTATGAGATCCAGGAAGAGGTGAATGCCCTATTTGATAACCAAAACAGTTTCAGAGGGGTTAATAATTTTGCTGTGGTCATATAGCTTGCAGGCATAATGGTGATGATGTCTGAACAGAGATGTCTGCTCATAACTGATAGGTTATTTCTCTGCTTGCAAAATGAGCTAACTCAAGCCTGGTTAGATTATATTAAAGGCAGGTTTATTGAGAAACTGCTTTCTGTTGAGTTCACTAGCCCCAAGGATTGGGGATAGGGGAGTAAGCATAGTGAAAGGGGATGGGGGAGAGGAAGAGAAATGGAGAGGAAGAGAACTAGGGTGGAGGAGAGAGAGAGAGAGAGAGAGAGAGAGAGAGAGAGAGAGAGAGAGAGAGGATAAAATGTGTAGATTATATATGGAGAAGCCTCTAGGATAAGGGCAATCTAGCCCCTGGGTGTGAGAGGCAGGGACTGAGGGATACTGGTAGAACCTGAAGGCCAGGTCTGCTTTGATAATAAAATATGGATCTCAATCACCTGTCCTGGGTCCAAACACCCCAGCATTTTGTGGATTAAGAATAAATAAGGGGTGCCTTAATCATCCATAACTACTTCTTGCTGGTATTAGGACAAAAGTTTTGGGGTGGGGGCAAAAAGCTGGAATGTTGGCCAAGTCCAGGGAGAGCTGGCTGTTTCACAGCTGTCACTCCAGGTTGTGGAGTGGGTTTGTGTAGGTCCAGTTGAAGCAGTCTGTGAGGCTGTATAGAGCACCTATCAGTAACTTCACTGGAGCTTTTCTGGATGTAGATTCTGAAAGAACACATGGATGTTGGGGACAAAAGATATAAGTTTAGGGAGAAAAACCTTTGGGTATAAATTTGAAAGTTTTAGGCCTCGGATCTTGGTAGTTGGAGGAGGGGTTGGGGTTCCCGAGACCAGGGAAAAGGAAATAGATCCCATCCTCAGGAATAGGCAGTTGGGGAGGGAAAGTGGCTATTAATTGACAGTACTAATTTTGAATCCATTTGACTGTGGGAGGTGGATTCCAGTAGATTCTCTGAAGCTTACAAGAATCTTTTGAAGTCTACAAAAAGATAAATCATCATAACTTGCATTTACCAACCTTAAAACACCTTTCTAGAATTGCAAATAGTTTCTTAGAAGCTTTTATATCCTCATAACTTGTATAGACTTTTCCTATCTAATTATTTACCATGAGACACAGGTGGCTGATTTCTGGGTTCAAACATCTCAGAGATCTGAGAAAGATGTATTGTAATCTAATTGGCTTATATTTCAATTAAAATGGCAGACTTACCCACTACCCAGACAGTCATCCCACTAGGTTCCTGTGACATTGATAGCTTTGTTACAAGCATAGATCCCAGAGCAGGACCTATTTTGACTGCCAAGTCTGGCAAATCTGAGAGGCATTCCTGTAGAGGAGGCACTGGGGAGACTGGCCTTGTTCTGTCTCAAGAAATGCAAGGCATGTCTGGTGTCCTGTTTGTCTACTATTCAGGCTGGGTCCCAGTAGCAGGCAAGTCTTTTTCAGTTGTTATTATGCCACAATCCAGGTACAATCCTTTCTTTTTGTGTCCTTATCTTCTTAGTTACCTTAGGGGTGTAAGTGCTAGGATTTGGGAGTCTCTGTCCATCTCCTTAATTATCTTAAGTTTAAGATTTTAAATGCCATATTTAGCAGGTCTCTGACAGGTTTAATCTTCAGTACCAGGTAAGCAACGTGGGCTAGACAATCTATGTCTGTTTATAGTTGGTTGCTCTAAACTGTACATCTAGCAAACACAAAATAGGAGGTTAAATAAAGCTTAATAATTAATTGCATCAGTTCTCAAAATGATGATTCTTAATACATTAAATGATATGAATTCCTGGTTATCAACTTGCATTTTTTAGTTATAGTAGCTTTTATGAGACTAGAAACAAAAAAATCTTATGTGAATTCACAAGTATATTTTGGAGACCCCTTTTTTCCAATCTACCCACAGCACATGTTGCTGCTGTTAAACAGGATGGCAGTGAAGTCCTAATTTGACACTCTCTATCCCTAAGTCAGTGTTCTGACCAGTCTGGTGCTGTTTACCTAGTCTGTATACTTTCCTCTTGGTGCAGCAGGGCATTTAAACCTTGAACCCTGAGCTCAGTCCTATGAAGGGAGAATCCCCAAACTATGAAACTGATGTCCCAGCTGATAGTCTGGGATGGAACTAAGGGTTTATGCAGAGGGTAGAGGGTAAGCTCAGATAAGACATCTCTGTATCAAAGGCTCCCCCAAAATAAAGACCTGGTCATTGTTCAGATGAGACTAATTCTTGTGCAGCCTTGATGAAATGGTGTTTCCAGTGGAGAAGGATAGAGGGGCAGACTTGCCCTGATGGCCAGTAAAGACCTGGGCCATCAGGCTGATCCTGGGTTTTGGCACCATCTGATAGGTTATTTCTCTGACAGTGCCATGAGCCAAGTCAAGCCAGATTAGATTAAATGCAGGTTCAATTGGAAGCTACTCTTCAGTGAATTTATTAGACCCAAGGATTGAGGTCAGGGGAGTTGCCATGGGGAGACAGGGTGGGAGGAAAGAAAAAAATACAGGGTAAACACACACACACACACACACACACACACACACACACACACAGAAAGAGAGAGAGAAAGAGAGACAGAGACAGAGAGAGACAAAGAGAGAGGGAGGGAGGAAAAGGGAGGGAAGAAGAGAGGGAGAGGAGAGAGGGAGAGAGGGAAAGAGAGAGAAATGGAGAGAAATGGATTATATAAGGACAAACTTCTGGAAAAGGAACAACCTAGCTCTGGGTTGAAGAGCTCAAGGTTGGGGGCAGGGTATGACAAGTAGGGACTGAGGCATGCTGGGAGAACTTGGAGGCCAGGAATGCTTTATTGGTAAAATATGCATCTCAATTCTTCTGGGTTTGAAACCAGTAACATCTACACTATAGCCTCTTCAAAAGGCAGCATCCACACAGTGAGAGCTGACCATTCCAATCCATAGAACAAGTGCCACTACAATGCTGTTACTAAGGGGCCATTAATTGTCTTCACCTGCTTGCTGGTGTCTTTCCATCTTGTTGGTAGTTCCTAATTTAGGGCATTTCTACAGTTTGCTTTTCTCAATGACATAGCAAACAGGCTTAACCACCCAAGTAGGGAGACCAAGGAAAAGCAAATGAACATGAGAAGAGTTCAGAGGCCAACACTGTCCTGGAGGCTGAGATGGATACTCCTTCTGGGATAAAAAGCACCCCATTCCCCCATCACAGGATGTAGGAGGGGCTTGCTGGCTACAGTTAGAGTGAGTCCTAAGGTTGGGCAAGGATTGGGAAATCTGGGTGGGAGGGGTTGTCTTGCTAATGAGTGATTTAATTCTCAGAAAGTTTAATGTCCCTATCTCAGTGTCAGGAACTGCTTACCTCTGCTTGATAATGTATTTGCATAAACATTGATTCTTTTTTTTTAAATTTTATTTTCTATATTCTTTGTTTAGATTTCAAAGGCTTTCCACTTTCCCAGTTCCCCCCTCACCATGTGTCCCATAAGTCCTCCCCTCCCTCCTCCCCCCCCCAGGGAATTCCCTAATCATCCCCCAACCCTTTCTCTGTTCTGGTACTCTCCTGCAAAACTGGAACTAGTCTTTTCTGGACCAGTGTCCTCTCCTTCCTTCTTCTTGGGAATCTTTTGACTTGCTAATTGTGCCTTGAGTATTCAGGGCTTCTGGGTTCATTAATATCCACTTATCAGTGATTGCATTTCATGTGTATTCTTTTGTGATTGGGTTAACTCACTTAGGATTATATTTTTCAGATCCAACCATTTACCTACAAATTTCATGAATTCATTATTTTTAATTGCTGAGTAGTATTCCATTGTATAAATATACCACATTTTCTGTATCCATTCCTCCTTTGAGGCACATCTGGGCTCCTTCCAATTTCTGGCTATTATAAACAAGGCTGCTATGAACATAGTGGAGCATGTGTCTTTATTGCATGCAGGGGAATCCTCTGGGTATATGCCCAGGAGTGGTATGACAGGGTCCTTTGGAAGTGTCATGCCCAACTTTCTGAGGAACCACCAGACTGATTTCCAGAGTGGTTGTACCATCTTGCAATCCCATCAACAGTGTAGGAGTGTTCTTCTTTCTCCACATCCTCTTCAGCACCTGTTGTCACTTGATTCTATATTCTGTTTTGGAGTATCTGGGAAGCCTCACAGCTGCTGCTTTATTCTTGGTCTTTTAGAGATTGGGCCCATGTTTCTCCCTAGAGACAGTTATCATTATCCCTTTCTTAACTTAAAAGTAACAAAACAAGCAAACAAAAACTATGAACTTTAGTGGTCTGGGAAAATTAAATAACTTGCTTAAGATTCTCTGGGGGAACTATAAGCCCTTGAATAAAGGCTGCCTATATCTCAAGCCCATGAGATTTGCCATACCATACTAGGCTTAAGTTAAAGAAAAGAGGAGGCATTAGCTTTCTTCTGTGATGTAAGCAATAATGTCAGAACACAGGGACTTGCAGCTGCGTGTACATCCTCTTGTGTATGATTCCTTGAATACCTTGCTTGGACTTCTTAAGTCTCAGAAGTCTTCTCTGCAAATTGATTGATTCAGTAAAACACCCTCCCTATCAGGGAAAAAAGTGTAGAAAGCAAAATCCTTCAAGGCTTCAATTATGTAAGAAAGCTCTCCCAGATCCTTATTAGGGCAACTCAGCTCCTACATTTCCACTTATCTATGCACTCTATTGTTCTTATCCATGTTGGCCCTTGAATTCTAAGAATGAGTTCTCTCTCTTGCTTCATTTGTCTGTAGGTGAGATTTCTCTTCCTTGTACTTCTTCTCATAAAACTTTTTTTTGTTAAAAAGTGTTTTTCTGATATCTTAGTTGGATAAATTCCTATCTAAAGTTTGTAATAGCTCTATGCTCCATGTTACTTCATGATTCCTATGTTGACAGTTCATCTGTGAATACCCCTTCTAGCTACACAATGAAGTGGCAATGGCTGAGCCAGTGTCTTCTCTCATGATGTGCTTGGTGTGCAGATGTGTTAGGAATTATATGATGAATGGATGAGTAGTTAATGGAAAACACTTCCTATTTTTGGCATACTTGGAAGATGAATTACAGGATTAAAAGTTCAAGGCCATCTTCTGCTACATAATGTTGAAGGCCAGAATTTTCTATGTAAGATCTAAAATGTAGATCCTCTGGCACACCACTCCATACCCAAGTAGTTTAGGGAGGCAGCTTAACAACGCAGGTGTGCAGAGAGACCAGCCTGCACAGGTAGAAGCATCCCCACACTCAGAGGATCACACAATGAGTCCTGTGGGGGAAGCCCTCTGGTTTCTGTCTCTAGCTTGGGTCCATCCTCTGGCACAGCACGCCATACCCAAGTGGCACAGAGAGGCAACTTAACCACTCAGGAGTACGAAGAGACTGGCCTGCACAGGTAGAACCACCATGCTGCTAAGAGGATCACACCTAGAACCCCAGCCTCTGCCACTTTGTACCATATCCAAATGATGCAAGAAAGTAGCTAACCACTCAGGAGTGAAGAGAGGACATACAGCACAGGTACAACCATCCATACTGCTCAACAGAAACAGCTGGAAACACTGAGGACTGAAGAGCCAAAAGCAGCCTGAGACAGGAGTCTTCTGATTTCCACCTGCACCCAGAGTTGATTGAGGCCACAGAGCTACATACCCAAATACAGCCACAAGACAGCAGGTCTCGCAGGAGTACCTGCATACATGTAAACAGAGAGAATGGGTCTCCCAGAAGCACAGATACAGAGACTTGCATGACAGATAAGCCACATTCAGAGACAGCAACACCAGCTAACACCAGAGATAACCAGATGACAAAAGGCAAACAAGAAAACATTACCAAGAGAAACCAAAGCAACATGGACCATCTGAAACAAGTTCTCCCACAACAGCAAATCCTGGATACTCCAACACACCAGAAAAGCAAGGTCTCACATCTCATGATGCTGATAGAGGATTTTAAGAAGGATATAAGTAACTCCCTTCAAGAATTACAGGAGAACATGAGTCAACAGGTAGAAACCCTTAAAAAGGAACCACAAAAATCAGTTAAAGAAATACAGGAGAACATGGGTCAACAGGCAGAAGTCCTTAAAAAGGAAACACAAAAAATTGCTTAAAGAATTGCAGGAATACACAAACAAATGAAGGAACTAAACAAAACCACCCAGGATCTAAAAATGGAAGTAGAAACAAGGAAGAAACCACAAAGGGAGACAACTATGAAGATAGAAAACATTGAAATGAAATCAGGAGTCATAGATGCAAACATCAAAAACAGAATACAAGAGATAGAAGAGAGAATCTCAGGTGCTGAAGATACCATAGAAAACATTGACTCAACAGTCAAAGAAAATGTAAAATGCAAAAAGTTTGTAACCCAAAGCATCCATGAAGACCAGGAAAAATAAGAATACAAAACCTAAGGATTACAGGTATAGAAGAGAGTGAAGATTTACAACTTAAAGGGCCAGAAAAAAATCTTCAACAAAAATATAGAAGAAAACTTCCCTAACCTAAAGAAAGAGATTCCCATGAACATACAAGAAGCCTACAGAACTCCAAACAGACTGGACCAGAACAGGAATACCTCCCATCACATAATAATAAAAACACAAAATTACTAAACAAAGAAAGAATATTAAAAGCAGTAAGGGAAAAATGCCAAGTAACATATAAAGGAAGGCCTATCAGAATTAGACCAGACTTCTCACCAGAGATTATGAAAGCAAGAAGATCCTGGGCAGATCTCATACAGACTCTACGAGAACACAGACTCCTATACCCATCAAAATTCTCAATCACCATAGATGGAGAAACCAAGATATTCCATGATAAAACCAAATTTACACAATATCTTTGCACAAATCCAGCCCTAAAAAGGATAATAGATGAAAACACCAATATAAGGAGGGCAACTACATCCTAGAAAAAGCAAGATAGTAATCTTTAAACATACCCAAAAGAAGATAAGCTCTCAAACATAAAAATAGCATCAAAAATGACAGGAAGCAACAATGACAATTCCTTAATATCTTTTAACATCAATGGACTCAATTCCCAAATAAAAAAGACATAGACTAACAGACTGGATACATAAACAGGATCCAGCATTTTGCTGCATACAGGAAATGCACCTCAATGTCAAAGACAAACACTACCTCAGAGGAAAAGAGCGAAAAACAATTTTCCAAGCAAATAGTCCCAAGAAACAAGCTGGAGTAGCCATTCTAATATTGGATAAAATTGACTTTTAACCAAAAGTCATCAAAAAAGACAGGGAAGGACACTTCATGCACATAAAAGGAAAAATCTACCAAGAAGAACTCCCAATTCTGAACATCTATGCTCCAAATGCAAAGGCACCCTCATTCATAAAAGAATCTTTTCTAAAGTTCAAAGCACACATTACGTCTTATACAATAGCTGTGGGTGACTTCATCACCCCACTATCCTCAATGGACCAATCAGGGAAACACAATAAACAGAGACAAAGTGAAACTAATTGAAGTTTTGGACCAAATGATTTTTATTATGTATATATATATATATATATATATATATATATATATATATATATATAAGGTCTTCTTTGAAGGTCTGATAGAATTCTGCACTAAAACAAACTGTTCCAGTTCTTTTTTTGGTTGGGAGACTTTCAGTGACTGCTTCTATTTCTTAGGGTATATGGGACTATGAAGATGGTCTATTCAATCCTGATTTAATTTTGGTATTTGGTGTCTATCTAGGAAATTGTCCATTACATCCAGATTTTCCAATTGTATATATATATTATATATATTATATATATATATTCAAATATATAATATTATAAGATATGATATATATCATATATATGTATAATATTTCATCCTATATGAAAAGAATATACCTTCTTCTCAGCACCTCATTGTACCTTCTCCAAAATTGACCATATAATTGGTCACAAAACAGACCTCAACAGATATTAGAAGATGGAACTAATGCCATGCCTTTTATCAGATTACTATGGAGTAAAGGTGGTCTTCAATAGCAGCAAAAACAATAGAAAGCCCACATACTCATGGAAGCTAAACCATGCTCTACTCAATGATAACTTGGTCAAGGAAGAAATAAGGAAAGAAATCAAAACCTTTTTAGAATTTAAGGAAAAAGAAGGCACAACATATCCAAATTTATGGGACATAATGGAAGCAGTGCTAAGAGGAAAACTCATAGCTTTGAGTGCCTCCAAAAAGAAACTGGATTGAGCAAACACTAGCAGCTTAACAGCACACCTGAATGCTCTAGAACAGAAAAAAAAACCTAATATACCCAAGAGGGCTAGAATGCAGGAAATCATCAAATTCAAGACTGAAATCAACCAAGTAGAAACAAAGAGAACCATACAAAGAATAGACAAATCCCAGAGCTGGTTCTTTGAGAAAATCAACAAGATAGATAAACTCTTAGACAGACTAACCAGAGGGCACAGATACACTATCCAAATTGACAAAATCAGAAATGAAAAGGGAGATATAATAACAGAAACTGAGGAAATTCAAAAAAATCATCAGATACTACTATAAAAGCCTATACTCAACACAATTGGAAAATCTGGATGTAATGGACAATTTCCTAGATAGACACCAAATACCAAAATTAAATCAGGATTGAATAGACCATCTTCATAGTCCCATATACCCTAAGAAATAGAAGCAGTCACTGAAAGTCTCCCAACCAAAAAAAGAACTGGAACAGTTTGTTTTAGTGCAGAATTCTATCAGACCTTCAAAGAAGACCTTATACCAATACTCTTCAAACTAGTCCGCAAAATAGAAACAGAAGGAACACTACCCAACTCTTTCTATGAAACCACAATTATTCTGATGCCAAAACCACACAAAGATCCTACAAAGAAAGAGAACTTCAGGCCAATTTCCTTTATGAACATCGATACAAAAATATTCAATAAATTCTTGCCAACTGATTCCAAGAACACATCAAAGCAATCATTCACCACGATCAAGTAGGCTTCATCCTAGGGATGCAGGGATGGTTCAATATATGAAAATCCATTAATGTTATCCACTACATAAACAAACTCAAAGAAAAAACCACATGGCCATTCCATTAGATGCTGAAAAAGCATTAGACAAAATTTGACATCCTATTCACAACAGTAAAGAATTTCTGGGGAAATCAGTATCCCATATCTCTAGTAATACTACACAGAGCAATATTGTTAAAAAAAACTGCATTCTATTCATACAGTGACAGGCAGGTAGATCAATGGAACAGAATTGAAGACCTAGAAATGAACCCACATACCTATGGTCACTTGATCTTTGACAAAGGAGCTAAAACCATCAGTGGAAAAAAGATAGCCTTTTCAACAAATGGTGCTGGCTCAACTGGTGGCTAGCATAAAGAAGAAGCATCAATTTTAATCTCCTTGTACTAAGCTCAACTCCAAGTGGATCAAGGACCTCTATGTAAAACCAGACACACTGAAACTAATAGAAAAGAAACTGGGGAAGAACCTTGAACACATGGGCACAGGGGAAAATTTCCTGAAGAGAATACCAATAGCCTATGCTCTAAAATCAATAATTGACAAATAGGACCTCATAAAATTACAAAGCTTCTGTAAGGCAAAAGACACAGTCAATGGGACAAAACAGCAACCAACAAATTGGGAAAAGATGTTTATGAACCTCACATCTGACAGATGTATCCAACATATTCAAAGAACTCAAGAAGTTAGACTCCAGAGAACCAAATAACCCTATTAAAAATGGGATTCAGAGGTAAAAAAAGAATTCTTAACTGAGGAATATTGAATGGCTGAAAAGCACCTAAAGAACTGTTCAACATCCTTAGTCATCAGGGAAATGCAAATCAAAGCAACCCTGTGATTTCACCTCACACCAGTCAGAATGACTAAGATCAAAAACTCAGAAGACAGCAGGGGCTGGTGAGGATGTGGAGAAAGAGGAACACTCCTCCTCAGTGGGGTTGCAAGCTGGTACAATTGCTCTGGAAATCAGTTTGGTGGTTCCTCAGAAAACTGGGCTTAATACTACCAGAGGACCTTGTTATACCACTCCTGGGAATATACCCAGAGGATTCTCCATCATGTAATAAGGATACATGCTACACTATGTTCATAGCAGCCGTATTTTTAATAGCCAGAAGGTGTAAAGAACCCAGATGTCCCTCAACAGAAGAATGGATACAGAAAATGTGATATATTTACACAATGGAATACTACTCAGCTATTAAAAACAATGAATTCACAAAATTCTTAGACAAATGGATGGTACTGAAAAATATCATCCTGAGTGAGTTAACCCAATCACAAAAGAACCCACATGGTATGCACTCACTGAGGAGTGGATATTAGCTCAGAAGCTTGGAATACCTAAGAGACATTTCACATATCAAATGATGCCCAAGAAGGAGGATGAATAAAGTATGGATACTCTGGTCCTTCTTAGAAGGGGGGAAAAATACCCACAGAAGGAGATACAGAGACAAAGGTTGGAGAAGAGTGAGGAAAAGACCATCCAGAGACTACCCCACCTAGGGATCCATTTTACATACAATTACAAAACACAGGCACTATTATCAATTGACCACAAGTGCTTGCTGACCAGAGCTGGATATAGCTGTCACCTGGGAGGCTCTGCTAGTGCATGAGAAATACAGAGGGGGACATCCTCAGCCAGCCATTGAACTGAGCACAGGGTCCCTAATGGAGGAGCTAGAGAAAAGACCCAAGGAGCTGAAGGGTTTTGCTGTGCCATAGGAGGAACAACAATATGAATCACCCAGTTCTCCCAGAGCTCCAAGGGACAAAACTATCAACCAAAGGGTACACATGGATTTAGGCAGGGTCCACATAGGCAGGAGAAGACATCAAAGGGAGGAGAAGCGGTTGGTCCTGGAAAGGCATGGTGCCATGGTGTAGAGGAATAGCAGGACAGGAAAGCGGGAGAGACTTGATTGTGGAAGAGGGGTAGAGGAGATGGCTTATGGGATTTGGGGGGGGGGACCAGGAAAGGGGACAGCATTTGAAATATAAATAAAGAATATATCTAATACAAAAAGGAAAAAAGGACTTAAAATGTAATAAGAGGAAGATAATGGATGGTTAAAACAAAAGGATTTACTTAATTCTCAAGCATGTTTTAATTTCAGGCCAGGGACCCAGACTCAGCCAATACTTTTCTAGTTTTGACACTTCAAAAGAATATTCAGGTTCAAGTCAAAAATCCAACTCTTATTTCTGATTAGTTTAGCTTGTAGCTTCTGGTGACTGGGCAGGTGACCTATATCAGTCATATAGGAAAGCTCTCTTTCCCACACCAAACTCTAAGTACTTCATTGAATGTTCCAACAGCTGTTCTTAGTGAGAAATCCATTTACTGCTCAGAAACATCTAAAATAATGGACCCACTGGAAGACTAAATTTTATGTTCAGCATGGATCCTGCTAAGAAACATCTATGTTGAACAAGCTTTTGCCACCGTACAGTGAAATGACCCCAACATCTCATATCTTTAAATTTTCCTTCTTTCCACTTGAAAAGATCTATACTTTCTTTGCTCTCTGTTTTCAAAAAAATTTCTTAAGACCATTGTGGAAACTGTTTAATCTCAGGATTTGTAAGTTTATTGTGTCTGGTTTATGTGTAACCTAGATTAAATTATTGTTTAGGAAAATAGATATTTTTAAATAGTGACCATGTGGTTTGCCTCCATATTGAAGGATGACTTCATCAGTACGGCAACAACCATGTGGCTGGCAGCCATGTCTCATAAGGCTATAAGAGAGTACATCCTGTGTAACTTCACCATCATCTTGACTAGCAACTTGGTATAAACCAACTAAGACAATATCCACAAGACTTCTTAGTTCTTCTGAGCTCTCTGGTTTCATTGTATGACCTCTTAGACTAAGAAGGCAACTTCAGATCTACAAAATATTTTGGATTTGGATTCATTCCTTGGTTCTTGGAGTAAAAAAATTATATTATAAATAGCATATGTTTGGTGAATAAGGTATATTTGATTAATAAGGTTTATGAATCCTAAGGTCTGACTTGAAGATGTATAGCTTTGTCTTTGTCTTTGCTAACTTTGTTAAGCTTCAGCTATTTGGATAAACTGAGTCATAAAAGAAACTGATATCCTATATAGCTACACAATAAAAGAATCAGGAAAACAAGATTTCCAATTCCTCTGTGGGTTATATGTATAGCCTTATAAAGATCCCAGTATCTCTGTAGACTGAATTTTTGGCTCAAATTTTTATTTTGATGCTAAATGGTGTTCATTTAAATATTCTATTCATGTTTTTTTTTTCAGATACAAACTTAACAGGGTAGACTATAAAGTCTTAATCATATAAAAGCTACTAACTTGGAAACAGTTAAAGATAGTTAAAACATGCAAATTGATGGACAGTTACTTAATAAATAATCAAAATCTAAAATGTGCTCAGAGCTTTGTGGTCTTGCTAGGTAGAAATATAATTCATTTACAGGGACAAGATTTATTCAGCATTTTGTGTTTATTTTCAAGGTTAAGCCTAAAGGAAACAGATAAAAACAAGTGAAGTTTGTTTAAAATCAGGTATACTTAACAGATTATGGCCTTCAAAGATGTGCTGCATTTGGCATTCTAGGTATTTAATGAAAAAGCATCACAGGATGGACTCATCCAAGTAAGATGAAGCGAGCGCAGAGGAACTCTATTAGATGCGTGCTCAAAAACGAAAAGATCAGGAGTTATAGAGACAAGCACCACCAACAGAATACAAGAGATAGAAGAGAGAATCTCAGATGCAGAAGATACCATAGAAAGCATTGACACAACAGTCAAAGAAAATGAAAAATGCAAAAAACTTCTAACCCCAAACATCTAGGAAATCTAGGACACAATGAGAAGACCAAACCTACGGATAAATAATAGGTAAAGAAGAGAGAGAAGATTCCCAACTTAAAGGGCCACTAAGTATCTTCAATAAAATTATAGAAGAAAATTTCCCTAACCTAAAGAAAGAGATGCCCATAAACATACATGAAGCCTACAAAACTCCAAAAAAGATTGGACCAGAAAAAAATTCCCCTTGTCACATAATAGTCAAAACACCAAATGCACAAAACAAAGAAATACTAAAAGCAGTAGGGAAAAAAGGTCAAGTAACATATAAAGGCAGACCTATCAGAATTAAACCAGAATTCTCATCAGAGACTATGAAAGCTAGAATATCCTGGGCAGATGTCATACAGACCCTAAGGGAACACAAATGCCAGCCAAGGTTACTATACCCAGCAAAACTCTCAATTACCATAGACAGAGAAATCAAGATATTCCATGACAAAACCAAATTTGTGCAATATCTTTCCAAAAAACCAGTGCTATAAAGGATAATAGATGGAAAACACCAACACAGGGAGGGAAACTACACCCTAGGAAAAGCAAGAAAGTAATCTTTTTTTAACAAACCCAAAAGAAGATAGCTACACAAACATAAAAATAATATCAAAAGTAACAGGGAGTAACAATCACAATTCCTTAGTATGTCTTAACATCAACAGAGTCAATTCCTCAATAAAAAGGACATAGACTAACAGACTGGATATGTAAACAGGACCCAGCTTTTTCCGGCATACAGAAAACACATCTCAATCTCAAAAGACTGACACTTCCTCAGAGTAAAAGGCTGGAAAACAATTTTTCAAGACAATGGTCCCAAGAAACAAGCTAGTGTAGCCATTCTAATATCAGATAAAATTTATTTTCAACCAAAAGTCATCAAAAAAGACATGGAAGGACACTTCATACACATCAAAGGAAAAATCTACCAAAAAGAACTCTCAATTCTGAACATCTTTGCTCCAAGTATAAGGGTACCCACATTCATAAAAGAAAGTTTAAAAAAACCACAAATCACATATTGCACCTCCCACAGTAATAGTGGTAGACACCACTCTCATCAATGGACAGATCATGGGAACAGAAACTAAACAGAGACACAGTGAAACTAACAGACATTATGGACCAAATATCAGATATCTGTTTTCATTCTAAAACAAGAATGCACATGGTATGTAATCTCTGATAAGTGGATATTAGGCAAAGAGCATGGAATACCCATGATACAACTCATAGACCACATGAAGCTCAAGAGGAAGGAAGACAAAATTTTGTATGCTTCAGTCCTATTTACAAGAGGGAACAAAATAACCAAGGGAAGTAGACAATGGGAGGGTCTTGGAAGGAAGGGAAAAGGGGGAGAGGAAAAGGGGAAGAATCTGGTATGGGAGGAGATGGAGATGTACAGAGGGTCAGGAAACTGAACAGAGTTATGTAGCAATGGGGAATGGGAAACTGGGGGTAGCAAAGAGAAAGTCCTTGATGCCAGGAAAGCAAGAACCTCCCAAGACTCCATGGGGATGACATTAGCTGAAATACCCAACAAAGGGGACAGATCAAGACCTTATCCAGAGGTTAGGCATGGCCCCCTGGTTGAAGGATGGGGCCACCCACCCATCTCCAAAAGTTTTAACCCAGAATTGCTCCTGTCTAAAGGAAATACAGGGACAAAGAGTGGAGCAGAGACTCAAGGAAAGGGCATCCAGAGACTGCCCTAACTGGAAATCTATCCCACATGAAGACACCAAACCCAGACACTATTGTGGTTGCCAAGAAGTGCTTGCTGACAGGAGACTGATACAGCTCTCTCCTATGAGGCTTTGCCAATTCCTGACCAATACAGATGTGGATGTTCACAGCCAAACATTGGACTGAGTGTTGGGACCTCAATGGGGGAAGTTAGGGTGAGGATTGTAGAAGCTGAAGGGGTTTGCAACCTCATAGGAAACACAACTATATCAACTAACCAGACTAAACCACCGACCAAAAGAATAAAGGGGGTACCCATGGTTCCAGCTGGACATGTAGCAGAGGATTGTCTTATCTGGCATCACTGGGAGGGGAGCCCCTTGGTCCAGTGGAGGCTTGATGGTGCAGGATAGAGGAACGCTAGTGGTTGCATTGAGGCAGGGGAAGTGAGGAGGGGATGGGAGACTTGTGGAGGGGAAAATTGGAATGGGGATAACATTTGAAATGTAAATAAATAAGATTACCAGTAAAAAAAATAAGAAAAACTTATCTAAACCACAAACATGAAAATATCAAGACTACTATTCTATTATTGCTGTTAAACACATATCCTTCTGGAACTCTGTCTCCTTCAGTGAGTGCCACCGCCCTGCTGAAAAGAGATTACTATCCCTTAGTAATGTTGTAACAGGGACTGGGACATCACATCGTGGCTCAGATACACACAGTAGTGCCCTTTGGAGTCAGCAAACATAAAACAAATTAAAATAAAAAACCCATGTCAAAAAAATCAGACCTTGAGTTTTGTTTCTTTGTTTATCTTATTTTTGCTTTTGCTTTTTATTCATTTGTTTGCTTTTAGTAGAACTTCTAGACCTCCTGCTGAGAAAGGCCAGATTTGCTCTGAAAACAATAAACTCACAGAGCAGGTTTCGATGTAACTTTTGACTATCGTTTTATTTACAGATCTCAGTAATCAACCACTGAATCACATGGTAAATGTTTGGATAGATAACGAGGCTGCTCCAGTGTGGCCTGCACTTTGCCAGCTCTGGAACAACCCGGAAGCACGGAACAGCTCCAGCACACCCTCCTCTCATCCTTCCAGAGGGTCTGTTCTTCACGGTCAGAGGGCGCAAATGGCTCTGACCTCTGAAATATCTCAGCATCAACTGCCTGTGGTTCTTCTCTCCCAACCTCTGTCCTAAGCTGCTCCAGCTCATGGGATTCCCTGCTCCAGCTTCTCCTTCCCATATAATCCTGCCCTTTTGGGTATTCTCTCTCTCTCTCTCTCTCTCTCTCTCTCTCTCTCTCTCTCTCTCTCTCTCCTCTCTCTGTGTGTGTCTCTGTCTCTTTCTCTCTTTCTCTCTCTGTCTCTCTCTGTGTGTCTCTGTCTCTCTCTTTCTCTGTTCCTCCTCCTCCTCCTCCTCCTCCTTGTCTCCTCTCTCTTTACCCTTTCTCTTAGTCATCTCTTCTTTCTTCCTATCTTGCACCTCCCCCCACCCATGGGTGGGTCCAGTGTGCTGGCCATGTTCGATCTATGTCTTTCTCTCCCTTCTCTGAACTCTTCCAGATGCCTCTGGCTGTTCTATTCCTCATAGATACAATAAAACTTTTTCCTCCACAACCATACATTGGAGCAGTCATGTTCAGTTTATAAATCTGTGGTCAAAAACCTCAGTTTATATAAAACCTGAAATTCAACTGGACCTCAGAGTGCTCAGACACTTTGTGAAGCCTCTCTTCATGCGATTAACATTTGCATAAATCTGTATAAATTTGATTAAAGCAGATTGCTCCTTCTGATGTGAATAGATAGGCCTTATCCAGTAAACTGGAATCTGAGAAGAACAAAAAGTTGGACTCTCCTATAAGTATGGTCAGTTGTCTTTGGGCTGGAAATCTATTCCTTTTTAAGATTGCGTGTGTGTTTGTGTGTGTGTGTCTGTCTGTCTGTTTCTGTGTGTATGTAAACATGTGAGTGTCATTACCACAGAAGCCAGGAGAGGGTATGGGACACACTGGAACTGGGGTTACATATGACTGTGAGCCATCTGATGTAGGTTCTGAGAACTAAACTTGGGTCCTCTGCAAGATAGTAACATATTCTTAACTGCAGAGTCATTTCTCTAACCCATACAAGTTAGTTTTTAAAAATTTGATGTCTCTCTCTGTCTTTGTCTCTCTCTGTCTCTCTCTCTCTGTCTCTCTCTGTCTCTCTCTCTCTCTCTCTCTCTCTCTCTCTCTCTCTCTGTGCACTACTAAGGCATATATGTTGAGGTCAGAGGACAATGTGTAGAAGCTAATTTTCTCCTGCCTACATGTAGTTCCTGGGGATTGAAGAGACATTTGTTCTTCCCCTAAGAATCTACCTTCAGAGTAGAACTATGTCATTGGTTCTTTTGGGTCCTCAGCTTAGCAAACATAGACTGAGACTTATCAAACTCCATAGTTATATAAACCACGATTTTATAACACAAACACACACACACACACACACACACACACACACACACCCCAAGGTTTCCATTTCTTTGGAGAAACAGACCCCCAAATACTATAACCCAGGTAGCACTGATTGAAGTATGTCCACTTTGCAGGATGCCTTTTGGAGTATTTAGCTTGTAAACTTTGCCTTCATATTAGACTTTGCTAAACTGATAAAAAAAAAATCAAGTAGCGTTGCCAAGAAAACAGTTAAATTGTGCTTCTAAAGTGAAACTTTAGGAGCGCTGACTACATTAACTGTAGATTTATTTTGTAGCAAGTATAGAGAGTAGTGTCTCTTACAAATTACAATTTGCATTCATTTCTTAACTCGCAGAAATACAGCTAACCCAATAGAAAGTAAATCTTAAATTATGCCTTAGAGAAAACAACTAAGATTCATGAACCATTGGTAGGGACAACCACTCTCATGGTGACTTTAAATTGTGTATGAGGTCAATTTGTCTCCCCTGCAATATTCCATAATTCCCAAACATCCAGATCAGGCACTATATATGCTTTTTTTTTTTTTTTACTTCTCCTGTGTTGTTTTGATTCTTAATGGCTGAATGACACACTTGGCTGGATAGGTAAAGTTGTGTGCCTTGGTTTTTCATGTGTTCTTGTCGTATTACAGAAATATCTGTGTCAGATATGGAAGAAAGGTCACTTTCCTGGACTCTAAATCCTTAATACTAAACTATGGGTTATGAACCTCATTCTCTTTCATTACTCCTTGGAAAAGCCTAGCTTTTTTATTCCAGATACCCATCTTTCTGCCCATGGAACAAAATCACAGACTTTTGTACAGTATTTTGCTTCCCTGCTTCAGGTGTCTCCGCCCACCATTATTTGAGTCATCTACAGTACTGTTGCTATGTGGTCTCTTTGTTATTTATTAAGACCTGTAGCCCTAGTCAAGCACTTAATCTCTAGACAGATTAGAGCAAAGACAAGTCAGCCAAACTGTCACTGCCACTTGTTCCTCTGTCAGCACTTTGAGTTTTCCAGGGGTTGAAATGACCTGTCACTTCTCTCTGAAGTCTTTGATGATGGGATCACCATGTAGCAGTCAATGCTCCATTCCTTGTTCCTTATGACTGATCTACTTGCTGACTATGCTCTCCTCTTTCTTCAGGCTGCCCCTTTACCTAGAGTTTCCTGCTCTAACTCAGGTTAATGCCTATTACTTTACCTTTTTGACTATTATCAGTAGGATCTTATCATGACAGTCTGTGGACTGTGCTAGAAAATGCCATGAATGTAAGAATATCTGTTAAAGTGTTATAGTTAAATATTCAATACATGGCTTCTATTTACACCGAACTATTATTCCCTAAAAGCTTATAGAAAGTGTCCATGGCACAATTATATGTCAATAGAATTTCTAATGTCACCATTTAAGCTATTACTGAATTCAGTACTGACAGTGTTTAATCATCTAAATTAACTATGTGTTAGTCTGATACATTGTTGAAATAAAATCTTGTTATGTTTTAAGTTGATTTCTAATTATATGACATGGTAGGAGACTTGCTGGAAAGTATTTTGATTTGAAAATCATCTAGTAAACATTATGGTTTCTCTCACTTGCTCCTCTTTTGTTTTGAGCCAAACAATATGGCTTTAAAAGAATTTGAAGGCCACATGCCATTCTTTATTAGATCTCAACTACAATCATGAGAAATTATACTTTCTAGGGTCACACTGTGCCGTAGGTGACAGAGTTGGACTCAAGTCATGCTCACTCTTTGGTAATGTGCTGTAGACGAATTTTAAGTGAGGTTAACTTACTGATCTTTACTATTTTGAGACACAAAAATGAGTGTCTAATATAACAAAGATACATTTTGTAATGTATGCTAGGTTCACGGGAGGGTCCACAGCTCCTGTGCAGGAACCCATGCATGGTAAATGCCAAGACGGGAGGCAACCTCATAATTCACAGGCACCCTCACGGATGCTTTCTGTGCAGGATGAAGAAATCATTTTACACCCATTGTCCTGCAGTCTAATTCTTTAAGGTAAGTCAATATGTTTGTTTTATAGGGGACAATGAAATCCTTGCTTTGATTTACTTTTAAAGGGTAAATTAATAACTCAAACCATCCCCCCACAAAATACAGTGAATCAGTGTGCTGCACCTCTATCTATCTGCTTAAATAAAGAATCACCCACACATTAAGGTCCACCTGCCATCTGCCCATTAGTGAATCATCACTACATTAAGAGTCTCTCAATAACCAATCTTTCTAATGCTGGTACGCAACTCTGACCTTCAATTTCTTGCCATGTGAATAGCATTGCATCATATCTGTACGGAACAATGTAATCATCTTTTCTATTTGCAGCACTAAGACAGTCAACAGGATTTGATACAATCAGCATGTGTCTTGATAGGGAAGGCACATGGTGACAAGCCTAACTGAATGTAGTTATTCGACTGTCATGAAATGCACCTTATGGTGATAAACTCCCACCATAAAATTGGAAGACTATCACATAAACATGCTTCACGAAGAAATACACTAACAGAATTCACTGCCTGGTGATCGTTGGAAAACAGTGTTATATTTATCGTGCTGCAGTGTTTACAGTGTGTGTCAGTGTTCCAATGCTCATTACGTTTTACAATGAAGTAATTACCGGGTGGTGATTTCTTTATTCTGGCCAACAATTTTGCCTAATTAGCGAACAATAAATTGAAACAATTAGATTAAGGAAATTTGGATGGACATAGCAGGTAGGCTGATTTTCAATTCATAAACTCATTGGGGGAATTTATACATTAAAAAAAAACTTCATGGTAAATTGCTTTTTCCTACTCCCAGCTCTCTTTTACCAGTACCCTTCTCTTCTCATCCTCTCCTCTCCTCTTCCTTCCCTTTTGCACACACACACACACACACACACACACACACACACACCTCCCTTTGCCCCACTGCTTCATTAAGTAGTGAAATAATGGATGTTTAAAAGGAGTGGGTGAAGGACCTGTGACCCACTGCTGAGGCTAGGAATATAATCACCTAGTGAAACACTTCTATAGCCCCTAAACTGAGAATATAAAAGTTACTTGAGGACATCTGCCCTCACATTTTATGGTTGCTCAGGAAATGGTGCTCATATCCTGGTACCTGCTGTCTGGATAGGACAGAGTGAGGGCCTTCTGAGAACCTGCATAAATGATCCAGCCTCCTTGCTTGGACTGAAGGAGGGCTCAAAGATGGAACTAGTGTGTGTTTTACTGTCATGGTTGCTATCACACTCTCGATATTGTCCTTTATGTTTTAACGGGTTTATCCTTTGGAGGATAGTCTTTCAGACCCACACACAATCACAACGGACAGTCCTTTCTAACATTTTCAGGAGAGCTCAGAATCTGAGCAGCAGGGGAAGCCGACACAACCATTCTAGCATATCTGCTCACTGCCATTTGCAGTGGGATTCACCTGCAGTGTCTGCAGGAGCCTCTCAGAGGGTAGCCAAAGAGGTGATGTGAGATGTATCTCTTCATCCTCAGATAACTAGAAGATATTTTCAAATCTACTAGACAGGAAAGAGAAGGACTAGAGCAAAGTGAGGACACAGGAAAAGAAAAATCGAGAAAGACATAGCTGGCAGTGTTGTAATCAAACATGAAGCATGTGTCTATGCTGATGAGGCAGGTTCTAAAGCAAGTCTCTGCTAGGAACATAAATGACCCATATTGTACTAAAAGTGCAGTATGTCACCATCATGAATGTGTATGGATTCAGTACTCAGCCTTAAAGCATGTGAAACCATCAGTAATGGTAACTTGGAGGTAATGAACTGTGGTCCCTGGGAGATTAAAGGATATATAGAAGTCAAAGAAGTTTAAAAACATTTCATAATGACCTTAGGTAAGATCTTCCTTCTGTAGTGTGACAGTTTTTAAGACTACCACATCACTGAGACAGTGGACCACGGAGCTGAGTTAAGGTCAGTGTGCAGGAGGTTTCCCTTCCCTATGAAACCACCTACTTACCATTCCATCTGTTCAGACATCGTTCTCTCTTCAATGGCATCTAAGTTTTAAATGAGAAAAGGGCTTAACATCATATTGATGACATGATTATGCTTTAGCCTTACTATATCTCAAGAATGTATTCCTCATTTGCACATGGTAGAAGTTTCTGGACACACAGAGGAGAACAAAGCCTTGGACTTTCAAACAGTGCAGTTTTGATCTTATTGTTTCCTTCTACCTAGTGTCTTGCATATTAGCACATGAAGAACAAAGAGGTAAATCAATGATGACTATTTGTATGTATAATCTTTTTGATTGAAATACTTCAATTGATGAACATTCATTGAACACATACAATGTATCAGACACTATGCTTGTGTTTTATACTTTATTTTCTCAATCTCCATATCAAATACAATTATGTCCATTATACATATATAAAAATCTTAGAATATGAGAAAGACTAAATAAGTCATTGAGACATCCATGATATATAAATAGTGGGTCTAGAATAAAATCTTTTCTTGTAAAATCTCTGTTCTTGGCAAGAAAAACACTGGCTCTCTTTCCAATCCTAACAGTTTCCCTGACTTTTAAAATTAGGATTAAATTGTTCTTCAACAATTTCATACATATATACAATAAATCAATCTTATTCTGATGTCTATCCTTCCTCACTGACACTTCCTGTCACAACTTTTCCCCTCCCTGTAGACACTTTCCCACATTCATGTCTGTTCACTGAGCAGGACTTGTGCACTGTACAAGTCTGAGAATAGTCATTCTACTAGGGTCTGGACACAGGCAAGGGGACAGCAAAGTGGTCCTGCTGTCATCAAACTTAGGTTCAGAGATAAGAAACAAGAAATAATTTAAAATAGTACAAATACAAAAATACACATGCATCTATGACAGTCCTGGTTCTTATCAATGAACTATGGAGTATTATAAATAGCAGCAATCTAGTGTTAGAAGATGTAGAATAACCAGGATGATTCTGCAGCCAAGGTATTAGAGCATTCTGCTTGAAAGCAATTAATGGGGCTGTCATGGCATAAATAACTAGGAGGGAAGTGTGGGTAGAAGGTTAAAAGGCGACATTCTTATTAGCCTATGAATCAAAAAGCTAACTGAGTCTATGTCACAGGGAAGCTGGGAGATGGCAAAGCAGCAGGAAGGGTTAATAAGACAGTGCCAGTGACATGGATCTGGGTTATCTTTATACATTGTAGGAGTTTGGGAATGACTAGAAGTCAAAAGAAAATATGAAACATTGGAGAGGAACCCCTTGAGCTAAGTTAACAAACATAAGCTTTATAGTAATTTAATGACACCTGGCCTATCATATTGGTGTTGGCATGATTAGGGAGAGAACATAAGTTGAAGTTGTCACATATTATATACAGATGAAGAGCTGATAATTGTTCTTATTAAAGTCATTGCTATAGACTATGTGTTTGTGTAGTAGTCCTCTTCATGTAGCAATCCTGGACCCTAGCTGCAACTGTAAATTCAGAAGGGGAATTTTGAAGAACTCAGATCACCATGTTGAAGGCTTCAAGAATAGGATTAGAGCCCCTCATAAGGATCCCCGGGAATCCTGTAAATCCCTTCTTCCAATGTGCAGAGATCACAAAAGGCCGTCTATGAACTAAGACGTGAGTCCCCATTAGAAACTATCTGCTGGCACTTTGAATTCTCAACATCCATCAACAAATAATCTAATTTCATGAGCCACCTAGTCTATGATATTTCTGTTCTCATAACCTAAACTGATCAGAAATGAAGTTAGTATCCAGGGATACCCAAGTGTGGAAACTGTAACCGAGATAGAAGCTGGGAGAATTTTGATGAACAAGGTTTTGTAGCAGTTCTTCCTGTTTGGTTTAGATGAGTCCACATACATTTCCCTGTGACTCAGAAACAGGGACTATGGGACTCTCCTAAGGGAAGCCATTGGGATAGAGCTGCCCAGAGACACTGAGCTCTGACCCTAGACCACCAGAGACAACAGCATACAGTTTAGTATTTATAGTTACGATAATAAATGTGCTTAAATGTTGACATTGAGAAGGTCACTTGGGACTGCTTTGTATACCATTCAGTAAATTAGAAGGAACTAATGCATTGGAATAAGTGGGCTAATAAATCTGCTGATGCTGGAGGTTATAGCTGTTGTATGAGAATTGGTAGAAAGCACATAGAGATAGACCAAAGATCAGCTATTGGAGCCTGTGAGAGGTGTCTAATATACTAGAAAATTAAATGGTTAAAACAAGGACACAGACTGCAGTGGGATGTCTGCTTCACACTGCACATAAAAGACTTTTTTGTGCATTCATCTTGCTTGTTCCACCAGGGCCAATGATTAATAGAGTAGAAACCTCTACTAAACTCACTTGCCACCCAGAGAAGAATGGCATGTGTATGAGCATCACAGGTGCTACCATGATTGTCATGCCTATTTTAGCCCAAGAACTATTTCCTAAAAGAAACTGGGTACATGGGTCAGTCAACCTAAGAAGGAAGATTCTTCAGTTAGAACTAATGCTTAACTAGAGAAATCCAAGATATACTTTAGTCAAAACCACAAGTTAGCTTTGTTGGTTTATGATCTTGGGTGAAATTGTGAAATGTGTTGAGTTTTCAAATTTCATATATAATTACATACTAGTGGGTGGTGGCAGGTGGACACAGAATGTGTTCTGAGGTCATAGGTCCAGATGCCCTAAGTCGGTTCTTAATAACCTCTCTTCCCCGACAGTTTGGATTCATTCTTCTATACTGTAAATGCCTAGAACTAGAGATTTTCAAAGATCAAAGACTAGAAAGGTTCTTTCTAGAGCCCTGCTGAAATGAATGGGTTTGTGAGAGGAAGGGTTGCTGTCACTGGCTTAGGAACTGGATTTGAGGCAGAAGAGAGTGAGTTTGCTTTAGGGAAATCATCTTGTGAACTTCTAGAAATGGTGCAGTCACCTCCAGGAGACTACCTCTTCACCATCTGGTAGAAAGGATTTGAGTGACATGCACATCTCCCCAGGAAGTGATCCATCACATTAACACAATCGGACAGTACTAGGTCATCCAAAGGCCTTGTCCTATCTCAAGACCATCCTGTTTTGCTTTTTGTTTTTTAAAGATTTATTTATTTAGTTAGTTGTTTTTTGTATATGAGTACACTATTACTGTTTTCAGACATACCAGAAGAGGGCATCAGATCCCTTACAGATGGTTGTGAGCTACCATGTAGTTGCTGAGAATTAAACTCAGGACCTGTGGAAGAGCAGAAAATGTTCTTAATCTTTGAGCTGATTTCTTCAGCCCCCCATCCTGCTTTTGATTTGCTTAGACTGAAGGCAAATCAGAGCCCAAGGTTCATTAAGTTAGTCATAAACTATAGGATAGATTCCCCTGAAACAAGACAATGTGGAAATCATAGCACTTCCCTTACAAAGGATACAGAAGAAATCAGAAAAGTACAGAGAAAGTTCATCTGTAATACATTCCTAACAGAGGCCTTCATTGATACCTACACCTTGGATGTGGGTGGGTGATGGAGGTAAAATGTCCAATCAGAGTCATCGAGATTTGGTGCTAAAAGATCAGGCTTCTACCAGTCACTGCCCATGATTCCCTGGATGAGGTAGCAATCTTTGGATGGGATGTCTTTTGAATGACATGACAGTTAAGGCTGTTTTCTGGGATCCCTCCCAGCAGCTGGGAATAGATTTCCGCCATGATGAAGGAAGACTCCATAACTTACCACAGTGGCTCCCACATGAAATGGCTCAACCACAGTGAAGGCGTATTTGAAGAACAGCAGAAAGTTCTATCTAACCTCAAAATTTCTGATTTAAGAATCACTCATTTCCACTTAGCCTCTTACGCATTGCTTCTAGTACATTCTATCCCATGATAAACATCCCACAGCCTTGCACCATCCTCCCTTGGAACAACTCTTCATCACCACATGAGAGATGATCATCCCCTTGAGCATCATGTGCGGTTTCTGCAGGTTGTTAAATAACCAGCTATTGTTATGCAAAACCAAACATCCCCCGCAAATGATAAACAGGACTCAATGTTAAGTTCCAGATCTCAGCACTAGAGCACAGCAGATACAGGAAAGACTGAGAAGGGAAAATTCAGTCATACAGCATACAGGGTAATGAATTTAATTCCCCAAATTATCAATTCCCCAGATCCCAGCATGCTTCTTTTGATTTGGTTTAATGATAATTTCAGGGTAAATGCAGCATATTGACTAAGAACTAATTAATGTGTTCAGACCTTTAATGTGTCTGACTTGGAAATTGCAATTTTTTGAGGTCTTTCTTTTCTTTGAAGTATGACCAAAATGAAATGATTCTTGAAGCGCTGCCCCTGGAGGCACCATGCGTTGCTAGCCACTGCAAGCTCTGCACACTGCTGATGGCAGCGGGAAGGAAGCTTTCTCTTAGCTGTAGCTCACAAGTGCCTGTCCTCAAGAATGGCCTCGTTGTTTAGCCGTGATGGCAACTGGATCATGCTATATGTCTGTGCTCCCTTTTAATACCATCCGCTCTACCATCGTTCTATCACAACTGACTCTTTCCCAATTCTAAAGTGGATTGTCTAGGGCCCCCTCACTGCAGTAGTCCAAGGAAGCTGTGGCATCTTCAGGTGGCCTTACTAAATCCAGCTTATACCTTTGTAAAGTTTTCCTCTAAGGATTCTCAATGGATTCCTTCGTTCTTCCAGGTGCTGGCGTGCAGCCGCCAAGCGCGGTCTTCTTGGGACCTGGTACTGCTTTGCCCAGGGAAGTACCTCAGCTGGAAACAATCCCTTCCTTCTGATACCACGGGTAGAAATCCACATTTAAAATTCCTGGAGCAAATAGAGTCATTTTTCCCCCGTCTTATGACAGTGTGCTATCCCTCCCCACTCCCTTCTCTCCTTAAGCAAGAGTTATCATCCCAGTGGGAGCTTTCAGCTTATCCCAGGTCCTGGGTTGGAGGATGGCTTCCAGGAAGCATGACAAATGCAGAAGAATGTCAAGCTGTGACAGTCTCAATGGGCCAAGGTTTCCAAACCTCTGTGAGGGAGACTTTGATGTGCCTTATTCAAAGGCTGCCAAAGCCTTTATCATACAGGAGGGTGTTCCGGTGTGGGTCGGCAGTTAGTGCAGAGATAGGCCTTCGTCACTTATGCAGAATAAGGTGCCATGGCTGGAATGTTCCCTGGGTCCAGATAAGATTGCACAAAAGCATCAGCCTCATTCCTGGAATTTATAACAACATTAGCTGTAGTTTTATGAGATATGGCATCATTTTTTAAAAAGGCTTGGACCCTTATAGAGCTATTCAAATAACTGTTGAGTCATTTGAACGGAAATAGGAGTGGGTTCAAAGTGGCAGTTCATAAATTAAAGGTGCTGTTGTTTCAAGGAGAGGGCATGAATGCTAAGAGCAGTCCAGAGCTTCTGTTTCCTAACAGTCATAACAGACTGTTTCATAATAGATTCCTAGAGACCGAAGGTGGAAACTGGCAGGATTTGACCTTCAATTTGACTTTAGAGGTTAATTAGAAGCTGAAAGGCACATAGAACATACTTTGTGCATGTGTGTGCATGCACATGTATATATATACGTGTGTATATACATGTATATATATACATATATACATGTATATATGTATATATACATATATATATATATATATATATATATATATATAGAGAGAGAGAGAGAGAGAGAGAGAGAGTCTTTATTTATTTTTTTGTTCATTGAACTTTAGTCTTTAGTTCAAACTGTATGAAGGAGTTGCAGTGACGAACCATCGACGTGGGCCATTAAAGATATCCACTTAAACCTAACAGCGTGTTGCAGCTCGCTGAGTTCTCAAGGGAGGACAAGTGAGGAATCATGGCCCACAGAGGAAGAGGTTGAAACTTGCAGTGTGGCTTGGGCACAGTCAGGGAAGGCTATCAAAAGATGTGTCACAGTGACTCCTTGCGGGACAGACTCAGTGTCATAGGTGAGGAGAATGTAGGAGGAGGATGTCAGGAGAGAGAGAGAGAGAGAGAGAGAGAGAGAGAGAGAGAGAGAGAGAGACAGTACAGTATTTGGTCCTAAAGTTTTATATCTTTTCCCAGAATATCTGGGATGAACTTAAGACAAGTATATTTGGTTATATTTGTAGAAGGAATCTGGGGCCACAGTGTGGGGCTGGGAAGCCATGCGGCTGGGGGAGGCTGCTCAAAGGAAGAGTGAGGTCAAGACATGTTTAAACCCCCAAATCTCACTCTGAGACGGGCAGGAATAACGGTTCTCTCTGTTCTGGGCAGGGATGCTCTGGTTCAGGCAGTCTGTATGATGTCCACCTCTGCCACCCATGAGGTGGTCATGAAGCCCGGTGGCCAAGATACAAGTTTTCCTTCCTCTCTCCCTGTAGGGACAAGCAAGCAAGCACCTGGAATTCGGGCTTCATGTAAATGAAGCATTCCTAGCACCAACACTAGCCAATAAGGTACACTTAACCCCAAACCCCTATCCCAAGGTTTATACAGCCCTTGTTAACCCCAATAAGAGAACTGTTTCCCTGAAAACCATCTTGGATAAGGTTTTTTTTTCTCCCTGGCAGTCACCATCCAACAAGGTTTTCTGAACCTCATCAGTCAAGACCATTCCTTCCAGCCTGGCCTGGTATGCAATGGTGCCTAAAGGCAGAAGTGAGCCCAGGCTGGCACTATACTGCTTTGTTTGAGATACGAAATCTCCTCCAAATGGCTAATGTGCAGAGTGCCTGGTCTCGAGCTGGCAATGCTACTGAGGCGATTGGATCCTGAGTGTGCTAACTCCATGAGTAATGATGAATTCATATCTGAAGGACTGAGAGGGAGGGTTGGAGGAAGTAGATCACTGGGGAAGGGGAGGCCAATAGCATCTGGATCTAGTCCTAGAAGACTTCTTTTTTTTTTTTTTTGTTTGTTTGTTTGTTTTTTGTTTTTGTTTTTTTGTTTTTCGAGACAGGGTTTCTCTGTGTAGCCCTGGCTGTCCTGGAACTCACTCTGTAGACCAGGCTGGCCTCGAACTCAGGTATCCACCTGCCTCTGCCTCCCAAGTGCTGGGATTACAGGCGTGCGCCACCACGCCCGGTCCTAGAAGACTTCTAACTCTCCCTGTTTTCTGACTATCAAAAAGGGAATGGCTCTTGCCTTGCTACATGCCTAAGGAGATGCAGCTAGCCAGATGTAGACTAAAACCTGTGAAAGCATAAATAAAATAAATTTTTCCTCCTTTAAGTTATTTTCTTCAGGTATTTTGTCTCAGCAACTCATCACAGGGATATACACATGGGCAGGCATGTGCGCTCGCATGTGCACACCACACCACACACACACACACACACACACACACACACACACTGGGACTTGGAGGTACTTGAAATGAAAAGGATCCAGAAAGACACACACGGGGCAGCCCTTTGTCCTTTGCACTTTCTCTTCCCTTCTCCCAGCCTGTCACTCCTTCAGGAGATGAAGACTGTGGAGTCGTGCTGAATGACCCACTGTTTACAGGATGTGGGACCCTTTCTAGTTGGTGTCAGTGGGCAGGATTAGAGCTGATAAGGACCACCAGGAACTCCAAAGCATAAATGAAGAAATTAGCAAAATCAAAGAGAAAATCAGTTCTCTAAAAAGCAAAAGTATCTGAGCAGCTTCTCCCATAAGAGCAGAGCTCCCGGAGAAAGCCAAGCTGCTCTGATAAACCTAGAAATTGCTTGTATTTTAATTAAAACAACTTTAATGTGTACTGGTGACTTTTATGTGTGTATTGTATAGCCCACATGCATGGCTGCAAAGCAGGTGTATGCTTTGTGCCCAGGAAAGCCAGAAGAGGGCATCAGATCCTCTGGAACTGGAGTTGCAGATGGTCATGGGCTGCTAGGCAGGTGGTAGAAATCAAACACAGGTCCTCTGAAAGAGCAGCCAATGTTCGTAATCTTTGAGCAAACTCTTCATCCCACTCCCTACCCTTTCATTTTTTGACACAAAGGACATTTATTTGCTAGGCATAGATGGTCTCTGGTCTTTAGATCAAAGAGAGATTCTGGCTCTAAAGATAAAGGTCAGTTATTCCTTTGTTTTAAAAGATGTAGTTTGGTTTTACAAAGTTACATTTTACACTTCACACATTTGGATGGTATAGGAATCTATTTAATTGGACATAAATAATTTTAGAGAACATTGCAGGTGTGTTGAATCTCTGCTGAATATACAGTGCTTTGGCTTTCATTTAGATCCCATGAACACAATGGGCTTCCTATTTGTTTCTATGTGACATCATATTTGTTAGAAATCAGGTTCCCTCAGTCAACACTGTATTTACTTACTTCAGGAAACATAATTTCTGTTTGTTCAATGATACAGATAATTCTGCATATCTGTAGCCTCATACAGTTTGATGCCTAGTATACAAAACAAGTTTGGTATACAATCAATAGTGCGTCTTTTTGAATATCAAAGAAAGAAAAAGGAAAAACAAAATGAAGGTGGTTCAGAGACATAAAAACAGAAAACTGGATGATTTTAATTTTATAAGAGAAAAAACCCTGCAGAGAACAAGGGAAATATTTGTAGTGAGATATTTGTGAGCCTTTATCATCAAAGGAGATAGAATATCAACCTGAGGATATAGGAACCAGAATTAGTCTTTGGCTCCATCTCATCATTCTTAAGAAGATGGGACAGGAAAAGGGATGGCTCAGCACCAGTCCTGTCTGTCTCCAATTTGTGGAGCCGTGGGCAGCCATTCTTCAGCTCCACACTGCTCATGACTGCTTCCAGGTTACAGTAGTGAAGCTGGATGGTTCTAACTGAGTATGCGGCCAATGTGAAGCCAAGACAGTTCTTTGATAAACAGTTCTTTGGTGGTCCTGTATAGATACTGTTTCTTAGTTTCTGAAAAGCATGATGAGATAAGTTATTGAGAATAACGATTTGGTTACTGACAGTTGGGGTCAATCCATCATTGGCTTCTTAGACGTGGACATTTGTTGTCTTTAGCAGGTGCCTGAGCAAGGAGAGCAGATCTCTTTTGCCAAGGACTCAAGCTGTCTTATACTCCTGATGGCTTTCCATTCATGAACCAAAATCCCCACAGCCGCTCTGCTCCCAGCCTGAAGAGGAAAAAGGGAAAAAGACAACTTGTGCTTCCTGTAAACATCAGACAGTTGAACATTCATCTCCACCCAGACCATATCTAAATATGAGGATGAAAAATATTTTCCTATATGGGTGACCATGAAACCAACCAGATAACAAAGAATGGGTAACAAGGGACTGATGGTTTATGGATTTCTTTCAGCTTAAAGTCATGTGTCATATTGTGTCAATCTCAAATTGCTATAACATAAAATTATAATCTGGGTATCTTAAAAATGGGAATTTATTTCCTTAAGTTTATGGAGCTTGGGAAGTACAAGATCATGGTGCCAGCCTATCCTATGTGGTTCTCTTGAGGTGTCTCTTCCTGACTTCTCACTGTTCTATCCTTGTGCGGATGGAAAGCAAGATGAGGGCATCTTATTACAGAAAGATCAATCCTATAAGGCTAGGGATGGCCCTTTTAACTCCATTTAACCTCAGTTATTTCTGATTCTAATGCAAGGACATTGGCTATAGGATTTCAACACTTGAATCCGGGATGCACAATGAAGTCCTGTTAGTATCTGATACAAAGGTGAGAGGGATAAAGGAACAACTATAAGTTCAACAAAAGGCAAGAATGGAGGTGAGGCTCTGACCCACAAATCTGATTGTGGAGAAATAAAAACATCTTACCAAGAGAGAAGGAAATAATATAACTTACACTGATAACTCCACAGCACAATTGCTGTCCTTGACATAGGAGAGCCTGGATTTCAGTCCCAGTGGCCCTTTAGCAAGTTATTGGACCAATTTCACCTCAGCCTTTTCATCTATGAAGTGATGTGGGAAGGGACTGAGGATTAATGAGGTAATGTAACTGAGGCACTGAGCAAAGAATCAGATACATGCTAAGCACACAATTAAGGTAGCTCTTGCTATCTTTGTTCATGAAAGGAGCAGCTGAAAGAGCAAACCCATTCAACCCAGAGACCCATAGCTCACAGCTACCTTAAAGTGCATGTTTCATTGCCAAGTAACCCTGCACCTCCTATCAGTTAAAGCATGGTCTTAAGGCTAAACAGTATGCCTGCCACACTTCCTGTGAGTGTCAGGACACTGTGTACAATAGACACATGAGGATTATCCTTATTAAGCAGGGTCCCTAGACTAATATTTTCTAACCCTTTCCATCATTAGCACTCATTTAGAACATTTTTACACTTTTAAAAAATTTCTTACCCATGATATTTTAATATCCCAGATATGCCCTATGTCTATGTATGGTATGATTATCTGTGTCATGCTCTGAAGGGCAGCATTGCTCTCATGGGTAATATAATGCCTACGGAATTGCCCAGAGTTTATCTCTCAAGTAACCAACAGCATGGACCATGCCTTTTTTGCTGGGGGTTGCTTCACTGCTGATACAAAAACAAGCAAACAAACAAAACCAGGCATGATGAATTTACTAGACAATACCCACTTTAAAAAGGAGATTGCTTTCTTTGAAACAAAAGTGATAAAAATGCTTATATGCTTATTGCCTGAAAGCTTTTCTTAACTTAAAAATACTGCACTTATTTATCTTGTATGGAGGTGGGTGGAAATGTGTCGATGTGAGAACAGAAGTCAGAGGACAACTTGCAGAACTCAGGGGGTCCTGAGGATCGAATTTGGTCATAAACCTTGGCGGCAAGTGCCTTCGGCCACTGAGTCCCCTCAGTGGTCCTTAGTTAAATCTTCCTAAGTTGCTGCCTTTCTTTGTTACTATGGAATGGATTTTGAGACAATGTGAATAGTCAATGCACACTGAATTGATGATTGTGAATGTGAAGTCCTGCAAAGCAAAGGAGGAACAGACATGTGGAATCAGACTCTCCTGAGCTTCTTTAGAGTTGTAGAGAATTAGCCATCACAGGGAACTGACACAGGTGTCATTCTCCTTTACACACAGAGAGCCATCCCCTCTCACAAGAGTGCTCTGACCAAAGCTTGTCCTGCTCCTTGCTATGTGCCAGAGAGCTCTTAACACAATGCCTTCTGCATGGTGGTTGAACACTGGATTATGAATTCTTAACTCTTAATAACTTAAAATACTGAGCAGTTGATAGGAGAAAGGTGATTTTTGCTTATTCTTTTCTTTCTTTATTTAAAAATACATGAAAAATCATCCTTCCTAGAGCCTTTAAGAGAAACTATTCTAAAGGAACATTTTACATTTGAGGACAGGGTAATTTTGACATTGACAGAGTCTTTGGTTTTCAAAATAAGTTCCTCTTTTCAGTTCATCTAAACATTATGATTCTTTTCTTTTTAATATTTTTATTTTACGAAACAGACTCTACCAACCCAATTATAACCCCTTGGAAAGTAATGGCACCACTAGGAGGTAAGAACAAGAATGACTTGGAGATATCCGCTCTGGTTTTTGTTATATTTTTGTGGCTGTCCTGGGAAGACTATAAAAGCATCAGGCCTGATTTTGGTGAGTAAATTCTCTACAAGCTTTCTCTTCAAGGAATGGCTGCTATTATGGACAGAAGGGGGGTATTTCTTCAATATGTCTATTTGATTTTATTTTCTGTAGCATCTACCTTAGCAACACACTAACATGTCAGAAATATGAAACTGTCTTCAGTTCACTGCCCTGTTAAAGATGCATGGCAAAAATAAAAATAAATAAATAAACCTAGGAATGCCTGAGTAAGTAATTTTATTTTTTATGATTCAAGCACCAAAAGGTCTTGAACTGTCAGATTTATCGTCTATCCAATTTTATGACTTTTAGTGTATTTATTTTTAGATGTTTACCGTCGGCGGAGTCAGTGTGTGCCAGGGTCTGTGGGCTTTCCAGTTGCTAAATCATCCTTTAAGCTTCAGTTGTAGCTTCTATTTAGCATCAGTCCCCCGAGACGCACCGTTAACATGAATCACTTTTGGAAGTGTTTGGTGCAATATGACCCCCTCGCTGAGTCCATCACTCACGGCAATGGAAAGAAATGATGGCCTTCCGGAAATGCCCATCGGGAGGAAAGAGCCAAGGACCGGACTGACTGACGGTCGGGGGCTTCGGACCGGGGTGCTCCCACTGACTTTCTCCTTGCTCTGTGAGGGAGGCCAGAGGTCAGCTTAGCTTTGGGAGAGAAAACTGAAACAGAGAACAAGGTGAAGGAGATATGCAGACTGTGATCACAGCTCTCGCTCCACAGAAGCCTGGCTTTGTACCACTTCCCAGAGGCTATACGCAGAGCATGAACTCAGCTGCCTGAGCACAAGCATTTAAGCTCTGTTCAAAATCTCCAGCTGTTTCCTTCTGTCCCAAGGGCAGCCACTTGTTTGCATTCTCTGTTTTGCTGACTTCTCCTTAGCTGCTTTAAAAATACTGTTTAATTCTGTAATAGGAGTAAGAACTGGGGTTTCTGAAAGAAATGAATGCAGTCCCACCCGATGTCACGTTGGTTGTGTCTCTTCCCGACATGGGGTATTTCCAGGTTTACACTCCGGCATAGCTGCTCTGCATCATCTGATGTGTGTGCATCAAATGACACACACATTATTACTCTGTAGTGTTCACCCTGTCTTTGTGTTGTGTGTAATTTTTTCCCCAGTCCTCCCCTTCTTAGGAAGGCGAGACTAAAGATTCAGCCTGTAAATGGTTTTCCAAGCAAGTCTGACACACTGCGTTCCATGACTGAACCCAAGTTAAGGCAAAGGGAATCCGTGATTTCCACAGTTGCTCCCCTATGACTTCCACATGGCACTATAGTACTAGTGGACCTCCACACATCCTACACATATGTAATGCTAAGACTGATATTTGAACACATAACTTTCAAAGCAGTAAATATTTAGACAAATTATATAGAAGATAATAAGCGTGAAGTAAAAAAATGAGATGAAGAGGAAAATTGAGATAGAATGATAAAATTAGTCTTTATTATACCACATTTTTGTAAGTATGATGCCTTATCACGAGGATGACATTTAAACAAACCATTTAAAAGGAAAACACTCAGACTGTGGTACATGTCCCAAGCGAAATACCCATTCCACAGGTCTGCACTCCACAGTGCTGAACTTCCTTCCAGCTGTGCAAGTGAAAAATGATTCTCACAAACTGAGTGCTGCCTCTTCCAGCTGGGTCTACTAGGTGCTAATGTCAATTACATCACCAGCAGGTTACTGTACCTTGACAACCAGACTTGCTTCTGTGTAAACATGCCTTACCTATGTGACAACATGTTTTTTATTTTATTAGATATTTGCTTTATTTACATTTCAAATGTTATTCCCTTCCCTCATTACCCCATCCAAAATCCCCTATCCCATCCCCTCACCCACCTGCTTAACAACCTCTGTCCCACTTTCCAGACCTCTTTCTTCACATCCATGCCAGCATCTGCTGTCCCTTGAGTTTTTGATCTTAGCCATTCTGACTGGTGTGAGGTGGAATCTCAGGGTTGTTTTGATTTGCAGTTCCCTGATGATGTTGAACATTTCTTTAGGTGTTTCTCAACCGTTTAGTATTCCTCAGTCAAGAAGTTTTTGTTTAGCTCTGTACCCCATTTTCATAGGATTATTTGGTTCTCTGGAGTCTAACTTCTTGAGTTCTTTGTATATATTGCATATTAGCTCTTTATCTGATGTAGGATTGGTAAAGATCTTTTCCTAATCTGTTCCTGTGGTTTTGTTCTCTTGACAGTGTCCTCTGCCTTATAGCAGCTATACAATTTAATAAGGTCCCATTAGTCAATTCTTGATCTTAGAGCATAAACTATTGGTGTTCTATTCAGGAATTTTTCCCCTTTTCCCCTGTGCTCCAGGTTCTTCCCCATTTTCTCTTCTATTAGATTCAGTGTATCTGGTTTTATGTGGAGTTCCTTGATTCACATGGGCTTGAGCTTTGTACAGGGAGATAACAATAGATCAATTTGCAATTCTTATACATGTTGATTGCCAGTTGAACCAGTACCATTTGTTGAAAATGCTGTCTTATTCCATTGGATGGTTTTAGCTCACTTGTCAAAGATCAAGTGACCATAGGTGTGTGGGTTCCTTTCTGGGTCTTCATTTCTATTCTGCTAGTCTACTTGTCTGTCATTGTAGCAATACCATGCAGTTTTTATTACTATTGCTTTGTAGTATAGTTTGAGGCCAGGGATGGTGATTCTGTCAGAGGTTCTTTTATTGTTGAGAATAGGTTTTGCTATCCTGGGTTTTTTGTTATTTCAGATAAATTTGAGAATTGCACTTTCTAATTCTATGAAGAATTAAGTTGGAATTTTGATGGGGATTGCATCGAATCTATAGATTGATTTTGGCAAGATGGCCATTTTTACTATATTAACCCTGCCAATCCAAGAGCATGGGAGATCTTTCCATCTTTTGAGATATTCTTCAATTTCTTTCTTTAGAGACTTGAAGTTCTTGCCATACAGATCTTTCACTTGCTTGGTTAGAATCACACCAAGGTATTTTATATTATTTGTGACTATTGTGAAGGGTGTTGTTTCCCTAATTTCTTTTTCAGCCTCTTTATCCTTTGAGTATAGGAAGGCTACTGATTTGATTGCATTAATTTTATATCCAGACACTTTGCTGAAGTTGTTTATTAGGTTTAGGAGTTTTTTGGTGGAATTTTTGGGGTCACTTAAATATACTATCATATCATCTGCAAATAGTGGTACTTTGACTTCTTCCTTTCCAATTTATATCCCTTTAACTGAATTTTGTTATCTACTTGCTCTAGCTAGGACTTCAAGTACTATATTATACAGGTACTCTCTAATTTCAGTTGGATTGCTTCAAGTTTCTCTCCACTTAGTTTGATGTTTGCTACTGGTTTGCTGTATGTATATTGCTTTTACTATGTTTAGGTATGGGCTTGAATTCCTGATCTTCCCAAGACTTTTATCATGAAGGGGTGTTGGGTTTTGTCAAAGGCTTTCTCAGAATCTAATGAAATGATCATATGCTTTTTTTTTCTTTGAGTTTGTTTATATAGTGGATTACATTGATGGATTTCCATATATTGAACCATCCCTGCATCCCTGGTATGAAGTCTATTTGATCAAGGTGGATGATCATTTTGATGTGTTCTTGGATTCGGTTGGCAAGAATTTTATTGAGTATTTTTGCATGTATATTCATAATGGAAATTGGTTTAAAGTTCTCTTTCTTTTTTGGCTCTTTATGTGGTTTAGGTATCAGGATAATTGTGGCTTAGTAGAATGAGTTGTTTAGTGTCCCTTCTGTTTCTATTTTGTAGAATAGTTTGAATAGTATTGGTGTTAGGTCTTCTTTGAAGGTCCGATAGAACCCTGCCCTGAACCCATCTGGTCCTGGGCATTTTTTGGTTGGCACACTATTAATGACTTCTACTCATTTAGGGATTCTTGTATTGTTTAGATCACTTATCTGATCTTGATTTAACTTTGGTACTTGGAGTCTGCCTAGAAAATTTTCCATTTCATCTCAATTTTTCCAATTTTGTTGAGAATAGGCTTTTGTAGTAGGATCTGATGATTTTTTTTTTATTTCCCCAGTATCTGTTGTTATGTCTCTCTTTTCATTTCTGATTTGGTTGATTTGGATACTGTCTCTGTGCTCTCTGATTTGTTTGGATAAGGGTTAATCTATCTTGTTGTTGTTGTTTTGTTGTTTCCAAAGAACCAGCTCCCGGTTTGGTTGATTCTTTATATAGTTCTTTTTGTTTCTACTTGGTTGATTTCAGCCCTGAGTTTGATTATTTCCAGTCATCTATTCTTTTTGGGTGTATTTGCTTCTTTTTGATCTAGAGCTTCAGCTGTGCTATCAAGGTGCTAGAGTATACTTTTTCCAGTTTCTTTTTTGGAGTTACTCTGAGCTATGAATTTTCCTCATAGTACTGCTCTCATTGTGTCCCATACATTTGGGTATGTTGTGCCTTCATTTTCATTAAGTTCTAAAAAATCTTTAATTTTTTGTTTCTTCCTTTACCAAGTTATTGTTGAGGAGAATATAGTTCAGTTTCCATGTTTATGTGGGCTTTCTGTTGTTTTTGTTGTTAATGAAGACCATCCTTAGTCTGCGGTAATCTGTTAGGGTGCATGGGATTATTTCAATCTTCTTATATCTGCTGAGGTCCGTTTTGTGCTCTAGGTCAATTTTGGAGAAGGTACCATGAGGTGCTGAGAAGAACCTATATTCTTTTGTTTTAGGATGCAATGTCCTGTAGATATCTGTTAAATCCATTTGGTTCATAACTTCTGTTAGTTTCACCGAGTCTCTGTTTATTTTCTGTTTCCATGATTTGTCCATTGATGAGAGTAGGGTATTGAAGTCTCCCACTATTACTGTGTGAGGCACAATGGGTGCTTTGATATTTAGTAAAGTTTCTTTCATGAATGTGGGTGCCCTTGCATTTGGAGCATAGATGTTTAGAATTGAGAGTTCATCTTGATAGAATTTTCCTTTGATGAGTATGAAGTGTCCTTCCTCATCTTTTTGGATTACTTAAACTGAAAGTCAAATTTATTCTATATTAGAATGGCTATATCAGCTTGCTTCTTGGGACCATTTGCTTGGAAAAATTTTTTCCAGCCTTTTACTCTGAGGTAGTGTCTGTCTTTGTGCCTGTGGTGAGTTTCCCCATATAAAGCAATATGTTGTGTCCTGATTATGTATCCAGTCTGCTAGTCTATGTCTTTTTATTGGAGAATTGAGTCCACTGATATTAAGAGATGTTAAGGAAAAGTGATTGTTGCTTCCTGTTATTTTTGTTATTAGAGGTGGAATTATGTTGTGTGGCTCTCTTCTTTTTGGTTTGTTAAAAGAATATTATTTTCTTGCTTTTTCTAGGATGTAGTTTCCATCCCTTTGTTGGTGTTTTCCATTCATTGTCTTTTGAAGGGCTGGATTTGTGGAAAGATATTGTTTATATTTGTTTTTGTTATGGAATACTTTGGTTTCTCTATCTATGGTAATTGATAGTTTTGGTGGGCATAGTAACCTGGGTTGGCATTTGTGTTCCCTTAGGGTCTGTATGACATCTGCCCAAGAACTTCTGGCTTTCATAGTCTCTGGCAAGAAGGCTGGTACAATTCTGATAGGTCACCCTTTATATGTTACTTGACCTTTTTCCCTTACTGCTTTTAATATTCTTTGTTTATTGCATTTGGTGTTTTGAATTGCTTTTCTGGTCCAATCTATTTGGAGTTCTGTAGGCTTTCGTATGTTCATGGGCATCTCTTTATTTAGGTTAGTGAAATTTTCTTCTATAATTTTGTTGAAGACATTTACTGGCCCTTTAATCTGGAAATCTTTGTTCTCTTCTATACCTATAATCCTTAAGTTTGGTCTTCTCATTGTGTCCTGCATTTCCTGGATGTTTTGGGTTACAAGTTCTTTGCATTTTCTTTGACTGTTGTGTCAATGTTTTCTATGATATCTTCTTCATCTGAGATTCTCTATCTCTGTTGTTGGTGCATGCATCTATGACTCCTGACTTCTTTCCTAAGTTTTCTATCTCCAGAGTTGTTTCCCTTTATGATTTCTTTACTGTTTCTACTTCCAGTTTTAGATCCTGGATGGTTTTGTTCAATTCCTTCAACTGTTTGGTTGTGTTTTTCTGTGTTTCTTTAAGGAATTCATTTATGTCCTTCTCAAACCCTCTATCAGCATTATGAGCTGTGATTTTAAATCCAAATCTTGCTTTTCTGGTGTGTTGGGGTATCCAGGACTTGCTTTTGTGGGAGAAGTGGGTTCGGATGGTTCCATGTCACCTTGGTTACTGTTGGTAATGTTCTTGCATTTGCCTTTCACCATCTGGTTTGCTCTGGTGTTAGTTGGTCCTGCTGTCTCTGTCTGGAGCTTGTCTCTCCTGTGGGCCTGCAAGACTGTTTCACCACCCCTAGGAGACCAGCTCTCCCGAGGCACAGAGGGCTGTGGCTCAGGTCAGCTCCTGGGTGAGATAGAACCTGGAAGGACACTGTCCCAGCTGCTCTGCTACTCCTGTGCTCCCTGCACTCTTGGCTGTACCTGCTGCACAGTCACTGGGGTGGGGTGGGTTGGGGGCTGGGGAATGGCGGTCTTACCTCCAAACTGGGGAGTCAAAGCACTCTCTGGAGACTGGTTCTCCCCTGGCATGACTGGTGCACAGATGGCTGTGGCTCACCCCAGCTCCTGGGTGCAGATGGAGCCTGGACAGTCCCTGTCCCAGCTGCTCTGCCACTCCTATGCTCCCTGCACTTCTGGCCATACCTGCCTTGCACAGTCACCAGAGGAAAAAATCGACAAAATGTTTTAATAATGAGCATGAAGAAAAAAATAATGACCCAAAGAAAATGAAATGATTTTTCCTATGTTATTATCACATAAATGTAACTTAAGTGAAATATATGAAAAAAAATTTTTAAGAAAAATGGAAAATTCCTAGGACACATATGTCTTATTTTATAAAAAGAACCCAATACCCTGTACTATAATGGCTTGTGTATTGATGACAAGAGCCGACAAAATAACTGAAAAAACTTGGGCACAGGGGAAAAGTTCCTGAACAGAACACCAATAGCGTACGCACTAAGATCAAGAATCGACAAATGGGACCTCATAAAATTACAAAGTTTCTGCAAAGCAAAGGACACTGTCCGAAGGACAAAACGGCAACCAACAAAGTGGGAAAAGATCTTTACCAACCCCACATCCGACAGAGGGCTAATATCCAATATATACAAAGAACTCAAGAAGTTAGACCGCAAAGAAACAAATAACCCTATCAAAAAATGGGGCACAGAGCTAAACAAAGAATTTTCACCAGAAGAAATTCGGATGGCCGAGAAACACCTTAAGAGATGTTCAACATCATTAGTCATCAGGGAAATGCAAATCAAAACAACCCTGAGATTCCACCTCACACCAGTCAGAATGGCTAAGATTAAAAACTCAAGAGACAACAAGTGCTGGCGAGGATGTGGAGAAAGAGGAACACTCCTCCACTGTTGGTGGGATTGCAAAATGGTAAAACCACTCTGGAAATCAGTTTGGCGGTTCCTCAGAAAATTGGGCATGTTACTTCCAGAGGACCCTGCCATACCACTCCTGGGCATATACCCAGAGGATTCCCCTACATGCAATAAAGACACATGCTCCACTATGTTTATAGCAGCCTTGTTTATAATAGCCAGAAATTGGAAGGAGCCCAAATATCCCTCAAAGGAGGAATGGATACAGAAAATGTGGTATATTTATACAATGGAATACTACTCAGCAATTAAAAATAATGAATTCATGCAATTTGTAGGTAAATGGTTAGACCTGGAAAATATCATCCTGAGTGAGCTAACCCAATCACAAAAGAATGCACATGAAATGCAATCACTGATAAGTGGATATTAATGAGCCCAGAAGCACTAAATACTCAAGACACAAATAGCAAGTCAAATGATTCCCAAGAAGAAGAAAGGAGAGGACCCTGGGCATGTAAAGATTGCATCCAGTTTAGTAAAGAAACCGAGGGGGGAGGGGGAATGATTGGGGAATAGTTGGGGGGGAGAAGAACTAAGGGGAAAGCCTTTGAAATGTAAACATAGAATATAGAAAATAAAAAAATAAAAATAAAAATAAAAAAAAAAAGAAAAAAAAATAACTGAAAAAAATCTTCATCTTATTAGATGTTTTACTTAAGGTTTCACTGTTAGGAGCAGACACCATTACCACAGCAACCCTTATAAAGAAAATATTTAACTGGGTGGACTTATACTTTCAGGAGTTTAGTCTATTATCATAGTAGGAAGCATAGCATCATGCTGAAGGACCTGAGAATTCCACATCTTTTTTTTTTTGGTTACTTTATTTATTTGCATTTCAAATGTTGTCCCTCTTCCTGCTTTCTCCACCACACTCCCCCATCCCATCCCTCTCCCCTTTGCCTTTCTGATGGTCCTTTAATCCTACTTAGAAGGGGGAACAAAATAATCATATTAGGTAGAGGAAGGAATCTGGGAGGGAGAAAGGAAAGGGAAGAAAAATGGGGGCACAGGTCAAGAATGGGAACAGATAGAAGTACAGAGGGTCAGGAAAGTGAACAGAAGTATGAAACAGTGGGGCATAGGGAACAGGGGAATAGCCACTGGAAAGTCCAAGATGCCAGGGAAGCTAGAGGCTGCCAGGACTCAACAGGGATGACATTAGTCAAAATACCCAATAAAGGGGAGATGGGACCTGTAGAGACCACCTCGAGTAGATAGGCATGGCCTCCACTTGAGGGAAGGGACCACCCACCCATCTCAAATATTTTATCCCAGAATTGTTCCTATCTAATGGAAATGCAGAGACAAAAACATGGAACAGAGGCTGAAGTAAAGGCCATCCAGAGACTGCCTGATCTAGGGATCCACCCCACCTGTACACACACACACACACACACACCCGCCCCCGGCACTATTGCTGATGCTAATAATTGCTTGCTCACAGGAACCTTGTATAGCTGTGCCCTAAGAGGCTCTGCCAGCACCTGATGTAGATACAGCCAACCATGAGACTGAGCCCAGAGACTCCAATGGAAGAGCTAAAGTTCTACATCTTGATTCATAGGTAGTAGAAGAAGACAGTCACACTGGAAATGGCTTGATCCATATGAAACCTTAAAGCCTGCCCCTGCAGTGACACATTTCTTCCACCAAGGCCAAACCTATTCCAACAAGGCCATATCTCTTATAATGCTGCTCAGTTTGGGCCTATGGGGGTTGTTATATCCAAACTACCACATTTCACTCCCTCTCCCCTATAAGCTTATAACTGTCATAATGCAAAATTCAATTAGTCCAAAATCAAAAGTCCCCATAGTCTATAAAAGTCCAAAGTTCAAAGTCTCTTCTGAGATTCTTGTAATCTCTTAACTATAATCCCTGTAAAATAAAATTAAAAAGCAGATCACACTCTTCCAACATATAATGGTATAGGATATACATTACCATTCAAAAATGAAGGAAAAGAGCATAGTAAGGAAATAGTGGACCGAAGCAAGACTGGAAACCATCCATACAAACTCCAAACTCTGCATCTCCATATCTGATATGTATACACTTTTCAGATCCCCAACTTTGCTGACTGTAACACATTTTTTCTCTTGGTCTTGTTCTACTCCCTGCTAGCAGCCTCCTTGTTCAAATATATCTTTACCAGCTTCCTGTTTTCTATGGTTTCCTTTACTGCCTAAGCTTGACCATACTGGAAATTGTTCTGTAGACCAGGTTGGCCTTGAACTCAGAGCTCTGCATGCCTCTGTCTCCTGAGTGCTGGGGTTGAAGTGTGGGTACCATCTTGCCTGGACCTAATCTTTTAATTCCTTTTCACAAATTGAAAGCTTAGCTGAGTGGGGCCTTGTCCTGAGGTCATCATCCCTTTAGTCAATATAATATCAGGTTTTTCCTTTATCTGTTTATTTCCTTGAACACAGTATTTAGCTCCATTCATTCTGGTACCCCTTTCCATTATAGATCTGCATAAGCATGGACATTAATAACCATAGGACACAGTCCACAGGCTGTTTTGAATTCTCTTCTGCAAATGGAATTAATCCAAAACTTGGCCTTAGGCAGAATTTTTGAGCAGGATTAAAAACAGCCACACTCTTGACCAAAATATCACAAGGATGATCTCTGGGCAACACACATAAATTCTCCTCTGTAACCTGTTGAGCCAGGTCCATACAGGTCACAGCACCACTATCTTTCATATTCCTATTAGGATGGCCCATTTAGTTCCATGTAATGCATTTCATTGCATTCCTAATCCAAAGTTACCAAATTCACTTTCCTTTAAGCGAAATCATGATCAACCCTATTTTTTTTAAGGAAATAGATCCATTCTGTCTTCTAGAATTAAAGCCAAAACCAAACAAAATATCCCAATACAGATCACTAACTAGAAGAGACTATTCTCAAATCACAAAGATAATGGGGGGCTTGAATCTTAATTATATCAAGAGTTCTTAGAATTCAATAATAGGAAATCAGTAATGCAATAAAAAAGATGCCAAAGCCTTTGACAGACAGCTCACCAGGTAAGGCAGATGAGGAAAAGCCCATGACAAGATCTCAGCTTAAAACAAACCAGGACTATAAATAAAGTCTTGCTCATCTCCTCCTGCTAAGGTCAGTGTAGGAAGACTGGGGAGCAAGTGAACCATCCCACTTAAGATGGTAGGGATGTCACCTGAAGAATTTCAAATGGCTGAGAAGCACCTTATGAAATGTTCAACATCATTAATCACTAGGAAAATGCAAATCAAAACAACCCTGAGATTTCACCTGACACCAATCAGAATGGCTAAGATTAAAAACTCAGGAGACCGAAGGTGTTGGCGAGGATATAGAGAAAGAGGAACACTCTTCCACTGCTGGTGGTATTGCAAGCTGGTACAATCACTCTGGAAATCTGTCTGGTGGTTCCTCAGAAAACTGGGCATGACACTTCCAGTGGACTCTCTTATACTACTCCTGGGCATATTCCCAGAGGATTTCCCAGCATGCAATAAGGATACATGCTCCACTATGTTCATAGAAGCCTTATTTATAATAGCCAGAAGCTGGAAAGAACCCATATGTCCCTCAATGGAGGAATGGATACCGAAAATGTGGTATATTTACACAATGGAATACTACTCAGCAATTAAAAACAATGAATTCATGAAGTTCTTAGGCAAATGGTTAGATCTGGAAAATATCATCCTAAGTGAGGTAACCAAATCACAAAAGAATACACATGGAATGCGGTCACTGATAAGTGGATATTAATTAGCCTAGAAGCTCTGAATACTCAAGACACAATTAACATGTCAAATGCTTCCCAAGAAGAAGGAAGGAGAGGGCCCTGGTCCTGGAAAGGTTTGATGGAGCATTGTAGGGGAGTACCAGGACAGAGAAATGGGAGGGGTGATTGGGGAATGGGCGGAGGGAAGAGGGCTTATGGGACTTATGGGAAGGGGGGAACCGGAAAAGGGAAAATCATTTGGAATGTAAACAAAGAATGTAGGGAACAAAGATGATAGGGATGCTGATTATGGAAAGCCACCTTGGAAATGGCATAGAAGCTTGAAAAGTTAGCCATGGCCCTGCTATAGGACTCGTGTGCTCCACACCTAGGTGTTTACATGAGGGCCACGAGCTAGAAGCGACTCTATTGCCTACCTACAAGTCAGTGGAAAATGAATTGTAGTTTATTCATGTCATGGAGCATCATGGAGCAACACAAGAGAGTGAATCATTGAAATAGAAAATGCGTGAACAACAGTAGAGTTTAAGAAAGATTAAGGTAGAAAAGAAAGCATAGCATGTGATTTCATTATCATAAATTCTAGAAACTACAAAGGACTCTCAGTGACAGAAGCTAATGATGTGGGGTTTTCTGGAGGTGGAATGGGGCTTCTGCGCAAACTCCATCTACCTCTTGTGGCTCATTACCTACCACAATACTTCCCTCCTGCTGCTGTCACCCAGAAGGACCTGGCTGCAGCCTGGAGCTGTGCTAGCACCCAGGCCACACTTATCCAGCTGTTGAGGACTATGCAATGTCTGTGCAACTGAGGACTATCTCCCTTCTGCTCACTTGAGCCCCTGATTTTCCCACCAGACCACTTAGAAAACATGAACTCCATGATAAAGGCTCTTGAGGGCAATGAAGAATATTAATTCAGTGCATAGCCTGTTTGTGCCCAGAAACTACACACCTACAGCTTGGAAAGAGAAGAAAGGATACTTAGCACACATGTGGAAGAAGAAAGTCATACACACTAGAGAGGCTCTGCTTTCTCCAATCAGATGCATGCATTATGGGATGTACACTGTTATGCCCATAATACTGTTCTTTAAGTTCATGGAGAAACAGATACAGGGCTGTGTGTCAAATCACTGGGTTTAACAGTAGAAAGTGGAAGAAAGGGAGACCTCTTTCTGAATGAATGAATGAGTGAATGAATAAATGAATGAATGAATGGCGGAGGCAGCAACAAAGCCTCCAGAAACAGCCACTGAATCAGTGTTTCTCATTCTTTGTGGTGACTTTTCAATATCTCAGTCTGTGAGCCTGTAGTGGATCTGAAATGAGGGCTGATATTATTTATAAGTTCTTCAAGTGACTAAAAGACACAAAGCAACATAAAGTGATGTGAATATACACTTGAAAGTCAAAATATTATGTAGGGCATGAGCCTGGGAGATGGAGCATGCTCAGACCCCAGGAATCTCAGAGAATTGAAATGACAAGAGTAGAGCTGCTCCCTCCCTGCTTCCTTGCCTGCTCTGTAGCATGTAGCCATGACGCTCAACTAAGCTCATCAAGGGCAATCAGTCATGTAGCCATGCAGTCATGCACCTGAGATGCTTCCTAGTGCAAACAGAGCACCACCAGCATCTTAGCTTCAAACAATAGGCATCTACCCTCCAAATTCCATGCCATTCCCCAAGATTCATATAGTCCCTGTCCACATGGAATAAAGTGCACAAGTTGTTTTACCCAGAATTGTCTGAGACAGGTTGTTTTAACTGAGCTGTGACAGTTGTACCTTGGACCCACCTGCCTGGCCAGGCTTTGGGTTTCAGAGACTTAAATCAGAGTGCTGGTTGCCAACATTACCACCACAGCCGCTGCCTCAGGACCCCACATCGAGACCACCTGCCCCATGCTGGCCTCCCAAAACTCTTTATTCCCCTTCCTTCCTTCCTTCCTTCCTTCCTTCCTTCCTTCCTTCCTTCCTTCCTTCTTTCCTTCCTTCTATCTTTCTTCCTTCCTTCCATCCTTTCTTTCTTCTTTCTTTCTTTCTTTCTTTCTTTCTTTCTTTCTTTCTTTCTTTCTCTTGAAGTAAAAGATTTTTATTGGTTACTTTATTTACATTTCAAATGTTATTCCCCTCCCCAATTACCCCTCCTCAAACCTCCTATCCCATTACCCCTCCCTGCTCTTCCTTGAGGGTGCTCCCCCACCACACACTCGCACCTCAGTGCCCTTGCATTCCACTCTGATGGAGCATTGAGCTTCCACAGGACCAAGGGCTTCCCCTCCCACTGATTCCAGCTAAGGCCATCCTTTGCTACATAGGTAGCTGGAGCCATGGGTCCCTCCATGTGTACTTTTTTGTTGTTGATTTAGTCCCTGGGTTCTCTGGGAAGGTTCTGGTTAATTAATATTGTTCTTTCTATGGGGTTGTAAACCCCTTCAGCTCCTTCAGTCCTTCTCCTAACTCTTCTATTGGGGTCCCCCTGCTCAGTCCAGTGATTGGCTACCAGCATCCCCCTCTGTATTTCTTAGGTTCTGGTAGAACCTCTCATGGAACAGCTATACCAGACTCCTGTCCACAAGTGCTTCTTGGCTTCAGCAATAGTATCTGAGTTCAGTGTTTGCAGATGGGATGTATCCCTAGGTGTGGCAGTCTCTGGATGGCCTTTCCTTTAGTCTCTGTTCCACTCTGTTCCTGCATTTCCTTTAGACAGGAGTAATTCTGGGTTAATATTTTTGAGGTGGGTGGGTGCTCCCATCCATCATCTGGGGGCCTCACCTAACCTCTGGATATGTTCTATACTGGTTCTCTGTCCTTTTTGTTAGGTATTTCAGCTAGTGTCATCCACATTGGGTTCTGGGAGCCTCTTGCTTTCCTGGCATCTGGGACTTTCTAGTGACTAGCCCCAGTTCCCCATCCCATACTGCTACATACCTCCTTTCAATTTCCTGACCCTCTGTATGTCTCCCCTGGCTCCTCCCACACTTGATCCTGCCCCATTTTCCCTCCTCCTCCCTCTACCTCCCAGGCACTTCCCTCCCTCTATCTCTCATGATTATTCTGTTCATCCTTCTAAGTAGGACAGAAGCATTCATATTTTGATCTTCCTTTCTTTGAGCTTCATATGGTCTGTGAGTTGTATTATGGCTATTCCAAGCTTTTTGGCTAATATCCACTTATCAGTGAGTACATGCCATGTGTGTTCTTTTGTGACTGGGTTACCTCATTCAGGATAATTTCTAGTTCCATCCAGTTTCCTGTGAATTTAAATGGTACTGGTTCAAGTGGTGGTCTGCATGTAGAAGAACTCAAAATGATCCATTCTTATCTCCTTGTACAAAACTCAAGTCTAAGTTGATCAAAGACCTCCACATAAAACCAGATACATTGAATCTAATAGAAGAGAAAGTGGATAAAAGCCTTGAACACATCAACACAGGGGAAATTTCCCTGAACAAAACACAAATGGCTCAGGCTCTAAGATCAGCTACAGGCAAATGGGATCTCATAAAATTGAAAAGCTTCTGTAAGGCAAAGGACACTGTCAATAGGACAAAACGGCAATCTCCAGAATAGGAAAAGATCTTTACTAGTCTTATATCTGATAGATGGATAATATCCAATATATCCAAAAATCTCAAGAAGTTAGACTCCAGAGAACCAAATAACTCTATTAAAAATGATATACAGAGCTAAACAAAGAATTCTCAACTGAGGAATATAGAATGGCCAAGAAATGTTCAACATCCTTAATCACCAGGGAAACTCAAATCAAAACAACCCCTAGATTCCACCTCACACCAATAAGATCAAAAACTCACATGACAGTAGATGCAGGCAAGGATGTGGATGAGGAACACTCCTCTGTTGCTGGCGGGATTGTAAGCTTGTACAACCACTCAGGAAATCAGTCTGGAGGTTCCTCAGAAAATTGGACATAGTACTACCTGAGGGCCCAACTATACCATTCCTGGGCATATACCCAAAAGATGCTCCAACATATAACAAGGGCACATGATCCACTATGTTTACAGCAGCCTTATTTATAATAGCCAGAAGCTAGAAATATCCCAGATGTCCCTCAACAGAGGAATAGATACAGAAAATGTGGTGCATTTACACAATGAAATACTACTCAGCTATTAAAAATGATGACTTCTTTATTTCTTTTCTAAGAGCTGTAACATGCTCAGGTTCCCAGCCACACAAGAGCCCTGTGAACTCTATTCTACCTGGATTCTGCTTCATCCTCCTCATTCTGATACTCCATGGGGAAAGAGCAGGCTGTGGATTCCACCCTTTCCAGACTTTGCCCCGCTTTCTCCGAGATGGAGTACCATGGCATCTGGGCTTACCACCAAAAAGGGAGGAATAAGGAAAGACAATATTACACATGTGTCACATAATTTGAAAGTAAGACAAACCGTGTATACTAAACTAGTGTTTACTCACACATGTTTTCTTAATATTATGGTTAATTTTAATAATTTAACAGAAGCTAGAGTCAACTGTGGAGGGAGTCTCATTGAAGAGTTGTCTAGAATCTGTTGGCCTGTGACATTACTTATAAAAACTGTCCTGGTGGTCTTAGCTGATGTGAAAAGACCCAACTAGTGTGCTCATCAGCCCTCCCTGGCTTGGATCTCTGGATTGTGTCAGAGTAGAGAATGGCAGCTGAGTACTAGGCAGGGATGAATTTGTTTTCTCTCTTCTCTTGAATGCGGTCTGGCGAGATATCTTGGCTGCCTGCCTTGACCTTTCTGCCATGATGGATTATAACCTGGAACTGTAAACCAAATGGGCCCTTCCTCCTCTAAATCACATTTATCGGTGTGTTTTATGGCAACAGAAATGAAATTTGAGCACTTAGGAATATCCCTCCCACATATCTCCTATTAAATAGAGTAGAGAAGAACTGAAAGAAAGTCACAGGTGGCCCTGAGGGTCCCAAGAGGGAGGGAGGGAGTGGGGACCTCAACAATTCCCAGAGCCAAGGCTTCAAATCAGTAATAATGTTACTGAGTTATCGAAGACTGTGTTCCAGCCCTCCCTATGTGTCTTTATTAGTAAGTTTCATATAATCTTCATAATCTATGTGGGGCAGAGGGACTATGGGTATTTTCATATTCCAGGTTGAGGAAATAGAAGGCAAGAAGTAATAATCCTTCAAAGATCATAAGGGAAAAAAATCAACTCCATTAGACATCAAACAGTGGTGCTACATCCTCTTTCTAGCTGGAGACTGTAGAGCTGCGTAAAATGGACTAAATGGTCTTTAATAACAGCAGAAAATCACATAGTGCTTCTGTCAGGGAGAAAGTAAGCAGAAGCTGGGCGAGTGGGGAGTTGAAGTGTCTGAGGCATGCACGACAGCCAGTTGCTCTAAGCAGGGTTGGGCTTTGAAGTTCATTAGACTGTTGCAGGTAATCGCTGTAGACAAAGTGCTTCTCACTATATATTTGCCAGAAATATAAAGTTTTAAGAAGGCTTCAGATTGTTAAGTAAACAACAGTTTAATTGAGTAACAGGGTAGTTACATAAATAACATGTTATTTAACTCAGTAACAGGAAAGTTAATAACAGGCCACTTAAGTAACAGGATAGGAAAATAAGTAACAAAATATAAGTAAAAAACAGGATAGTTAAGTAAATAACTAGGAAGTTAGGTAAGTAGCTGGATAGCTAAGTAAGTAACACAATGTTAAGCAAGTAAGCAAGTAATTAAGTAACAGGCTAGTGAGGTAAACCGACGCATGGGTAAATAAGTAACCAAGAAGTTAAATAAATAACCAGGTAGGAAAGTAAGTATCCAAGTGGGAACCAGGTACATAGGTATGTAACTGGGCGATTAAATAAATAATAGGTTAGTTAAGTTAATAACAGGAAACAAGTAAATAACTGGGTAGTTAAGTAAGTAACCATGTAGTTAAAGGTAAGTAACCATGTTGTTAAAAGTGGCATAAGGAATTAGGTAGTTAAGTAAATAAAGATTAGTTAGGTCAGTAACAGGATAGTTAATAACACTATAGTTAAGTACCTAATTGGGTTCATTAAGTAAGTAACTGGGTGATTAAGTAAGTAAATAGATAGTTAAGCAAGCCAGTTTGTAGTACTCTTCCATGGCATCTTCATCAGTTCCTTCCTCCAGGTCCTAGCCTACTTGAGTTCCTGTCCTGACTTCCTCCTTTGATGGATTATGATGTAGAGGTGGATACCAAATACACTCTTTCCTTCCAACTTGCTCCTTAGTCATGGTGTTTCTTTCTAATAATAGAAATCCTAATACAAGTTGGTACCAGTGTAGTGGGGTGTTTCTGTGACAGACCACATCATGTCTTGATGAAGATTGTGGAAGGACTTTGGAATGTTTGCTTTCTGGTCATGGTGTTTTGTTGCAGTGATAGGAACCCTAACTAAGATAGTAAGGAATGTGTAGTTAAGTAGGTAACTAAGTAGTTAAGGATGTAACTAGGTAGTTAAATCAGTAAATACGCATATAAGTAAGAGACTGGGTTGTTAAGTTAGCAAAGAGGTAGCTAGGTAAGTAACAAGGTAGTTAAGTAATTAACCAGGTAGTTAGAGAAGTAACCAGGAAGTTGATTAAATAACCAGTTAGTTAAGTAATTAGCCAGGTACTTTAGAGTAAATAAGCAAGTAATTAAGCAAGAAAACAGTAACCAACTAGTTAATAGTAAGTAACTATGTCGTTAAGTAAGCAAACAGGTAGTTAAGCAAGTAACTAACTAGTTAATTGGTTAAGTAACCAATTACAAAGAAGTAACTAAGATGTTAAGTAAGTTACCATGTACTTAAAAGTAGCTAACCACTCACTTAAATAAGTACTCTGGTATTGAAGTAAGTAACTAGATAGTTAAGTAAGTAGCTAACTAGTTAAATGTAAATAACCAGGTAGTTAAGTAAGTAACCATGAAGTTAAGTAACCAAGTAGTTAAATAAGTAACTAGGTACTTAAGTAATAAGGTAGTTAAGTAAGAAACAAATGAGTTAAATAATAGCTTAGTTAAGTAACAAGAAGTTCAAATCCATAACAGGAATGTTAAATAACAGTAAAGTAAGTAGATAACAGGTTATTTAGGTAAATAACTCACTGGTTAGGTAAATAACTGGGTCCTTCAGTGTGTATCTGGGTAATTACGTCAGTAACCAGACTGCTAACTGAGTAACCATGTAGTTAAGTAATCATGTAATTAAGTAAGTCTTTGGTTTGGTAAGTAAGTAGATAAGTAACTGATTAATTAAGTAATCAAGTAGTAAAGGTAGCCACTAAGTAGTTATATTAGTAACCAGTTTTAGTGAGCAGGCAGCTAAATAAATAAAAGATTAGTTAATAAGTACTTGAGAAATTGAGTAAATAATCAGCCAATGTTGAAGATCAGAGAAAAATTATGAGAAGTGGCAATGCTGCAGACAATTGTGATTTAAAGAGACTAGGCTGTCTCCCAAGAGCATGGGGAGAAAAGGAGCAGCAAACAGACTCTGGTGACATGAATTCCCTGGAAGTGATGTGTCTCTTCCTTTGCCTGTAACATAGTGGTCAGGAAGCATGGCGTTGGTGTGCTTTCAACTCCTTGGAAGTTGTGTCTGCTGGCTTTCTCCATTTCAGTTTCTTTGTTCCCACTGTTCTGGGGGTGTGTGATCTTTTGAGGTTATAAAAGTAACATGCTTCAGCTAAGACACTCACCCTTCCTTGTAGTAGGTATTATGCTATTATGTCCTAATGCTTTCTATTCTCTTCCTTCCACAATTCCCTGTAACCAGGAGCTTTTCTACCTGCACCCCTTACCCAAATAACTGCAGGCTTCTTATGTATTGATAAATGCCTATGCCTTAGGCTAGGATTGTTCCCCAACTAGCTTGTAGCTCAATCATCCCATTTATCCTTTTCTATGACTGCCACATGGCTGGTAACCTCTCCTTAGTCTCATATGTTCCACTTCCTCTGAGTCCAGGTGGTTAATCTGCCACTTCTATTTCTCAGACTTCTTCTCTCTGATGGATACATCACCTTCTATTCCTGCCTCAGCGTATTGGCCATTAGATACTTGTTTTGATCAATCAGAAAGTGTTTTAGGCAGGCAAGGAATGGCTAAGACACATCTTCACACAGTGCATATTAACAATATCTGTATAATACCCAAGGAGAAGTCTTTGTAAGAAGAGCAGTCCCATTTGCTCATTAATGTTTCTGTGGTCTCACAGACACTTGTTTTCATCTATTAGTTCTATTTCATGACCTGGATTGTTTATGTAGTTGTTTAAGTTGTTCCATTTGGCCTTTGGATGTCTCTGGGCTATTTGTGCATTTTCCCACAGGCTGAGGATCTGGAACTAGCCACACATCTAAGGTGCTAGGGTTCTGGGAGGTGGAAGTGTTTCATTTTACTTGTGTGGAGCCATGCCCCTACACTCAGAGTGAACAGAACAAGAAGCTGCTTGCATGTATGTACGCATGTCTGTATATATGTCACTATACACACACACAAACACACACACACATACACACACACTCATACATACATGTTTTTGTATTATAGCTTAACATATAGTCTGCCTTTTTCATTTTATATAGCATGAGGGAGATTTATGCAGCTTGTTGCATATATTAATGATTCCTTCTTTGAATTAGTGAGCAGGGCTTCATTCCCCAGAAGAACCTTTCCCTATGTCTACTCACTGATTCAAGGACAAGAGGGTTGTTTCTCTCTTAGGGCAGTTATAAACCAAGGGGCTATACACATTGACATGTTCAGTTTTTATGTGAACATTTCTTATGTTCTGAGACAAAACTAGGATTAGGCATGCTAAACCATGTGATACTTGAATGTGTAGGTTTGCGAAATTTGTTACAGTATTTTCCAGAACTGGTGTGCCTCAGCTTCCCAGTCTCCAAGCTGCTCTGCAAACAGCACTTCATAGCCTTCCTTTGCAAACAGAATGCTGATACATATACCTTTTACTGTGATTTATTTTTTCTTTTTTTGTTTTTTTATTGGATATATTCTATATTTACATTTCTTTTCCTTTTTCCTGGTTCCCTGCCCCCCCAAAGGTCCCACATCCCCTTTTCCCTGCCCCTGTTCCCCCATCCACCCTTTCCCACTTCCCTGTTCTAGTATTCCCCTACACTGATGCTTTGAGCCTTTCCAGAACCAGGGTCCACTCCTTCCTTCTTGTCAGACATCATTTGGTATGTGGATTGTGTCTTTGGTGTCCCAAGATTCTAGGCTAATATTCAGTTATCAGTGAGTGCATACCATGGGTATTTTTTTGAGACTGGGTTACCTCACTTAGTATGATGCTCTCCAGCTCCATGCATTTCTCTAAGAATTTCATGAATTCATTGTTTCTAATGGCTGAATAGCACTCCATTGTGTAAATATACCACATTTTTTGTATCCATTCCTCCGTTGAGGGACATCTGGGTTCTTTCCAGATTCTGGCTATTTTTTTCTAATAATTAATGACTTTAAGTATTTTTTCAGGGGCTGTTATTGTACCCTGTTTAGTAATGTCTGCTCAAATATTTTTAGTGTTTTCTAAAATGAGTTATTTGCCCCTCAAGTTTTGGAGATTATAAAAAGCAAACCAAGAAGATCTTATCCTAATTGGTGGTGCTTTGTCAAATGTGTGTTTTTGTTTGTAGATATTTTTCTGTCTATGACCTCGCACGTTCATGCTGCTAAGAGATCTGCTGCTAAGCTAGATCAACAGCATCCTCTCTTTAATAGAATAATTTGATCAGCTTCTTTCCCTGCTGTATGCATGCAGCAAGCTCTGACATGCTTGATTCTTATTTTCATTGAGTTAAAATGCTTTCAAATTTCCTCAAAATACTCTTTGAACTCTGAGTTATTTAGAACTGTCTTGAGTAAATTTATAATATTTCAAAAATCTCCAGGTATATTTCTGTTATTCATTCCTACTTTAATTTTGTTATTGCTCTAGAATTGGATTTTGTGTGATCTGTGTTATTTTCAATTTGTTGCTCGATGAACACGCTGATGAATGTGCATGTGCACTTGAAATGGACAAGTGTGCTGGGACACTATTAGATCAAATTGATTTACAGTTTTATTTAGCTTCTCTACATAGTTATTGATTTTCTGTCCACTTTTCCTACCAATTAGTAAATGATGAAAATTATGGCATTTAATTACTACTGTGAATTGTTGCTCCCAATTCTACTTTTTATTAGAACTCTGTTTGGATCACACGTATGAGACTGGCATGTTTCCTAGAAGGCTGACCTGGTCACCATGCTCTCCTGTGTCTGGCTAAGACTCTACCCCCCTCCTGGAGTCCTGTCTGTTTGGTAGTAAGACAGCAGCCACACTCTTGCTTTGCTTAGTGCTTTTATGATCTATCTTTCCCCACCCTTTGCCTTTAATCTATCTACACCTTCATGCTTACTGTGTATTTCTTGTAGCCAGTACAAAGTTGGAGCATGGCAACCTCTCCATTTAATCTCTCCCGGAGCATCTATGATTGAATTATCAAGATACTTTCAAGTCCATCCCATTGATATCTGTTATTGACCTCTTTCAACTATTGCTGTTTCTTCTTCTCAATCTTCTTTTAGTAACATAATTTCTGTTCAGGAACTTTCCCCCTGTGCCCATGTCCTCAAGGGTCTTCCCCAGTTTCTTTTCTATTAGTTTCAGTGTGTCTGGCTTTATGTGGAGGTCCTTGATAGCTTATGCTCTAAGATCAAGAATTGACAAATGGGACCTCATAAAATTACAAAGTTTCTGTAAGGCAAAGGACACTGTCAAAAGGACAAAACGGCAACCAACAAATTAGGAAAAGATCTTCACCAACCCTACATCCCACAAAGAGCTGATATCCAATATATACAAAGAACTCAAGAAGTTAGACCCTGGAGAGCCAAATAACCCTATTAAAATGGGGGTACAGAGCTAAACAAAGAATTTTCACCGAAGAACTTCAGATGGCTGAGAAGCACCTTAAGAAATGTTGAACATTATTAGTCATTAGGGAAATGCAAATCAAAACAACCCTGAGATTTCACCTCACACCAGTCAGAATGGCTAAGATTAAAAACTCAGGAGAGAGCAGGTGTTTGTGAGCATGTGGAGAAAGAGGAACACTCCTCCACTGCTGGTAGAATTGCAAACTGGTACAACCACTCTGAAAATCATTCTGGCGGATCAGAAAACTGGGCATGACACTTCTGGAGGACCCTGCTATACCACTCCTGGGCATATACCCAGAGGATTTCCCAGCATGTAATAAGGGTACATGCTCCACTATGTTCACAGCAGCCCTATTTATAATAGCCAGAAGCTGGAAAGAACCCAGATGTCCCTCAACAGAGGAATGGATAAAAAAATGTGATATATATACACAATGGAGGAATGGATACAAAAATGTGATATATATATATATATATATATATATATATATATACACACACACACACACACACACACACACACACATACACAATGGAGTACTATTCAGCCATTAGAAACAATGAACTCATGAAATTCTTAGACTAATGGATGGAGCTGGAGAACATCATCCTAAGTGAGGTAACCCAATTTCAAAAGAATACTCATGGTATGCACCCACTGATAAGCAAATATTAGCCTAGAAGACTGGAATACCCAAGACACAATCCACATATCCACATATCCAATGATGTCCAAGAAGAAGATGTCCCTGGTTCTGGAAAGGCTCAGGGCAGCAGTGTAGGGGAATACCAGGACAGGGAAGCAGAGAGGGGTGGATGGGGAAACAGGGGGAGGGAAAAGGGCTTATGGGACTTTTGGGGAGGGGAGATCCAGGAAAAGGGAAATCATTTGAAATGTAAATAAAGAATATAAAAAATGAAAAAAAAGAAACATAATTTATGATTTATTACTTCTGTCAATTTTTATCTAGTTAGTAGTTATGCTTCTTTTTAAGCATCTTTAGGAGTTTTTATACATGACTTAAATCCCAAATGTCTCTGCTAATCTAAGTAGTCTATAGTACTACATAATACTAAGCTTGCTAACGTTGCCCGTTACACTGTGGATCCCCTGGTCCTCCTCCTCTATTTAGTGCATTTTATATTTTCTTCTGCTGTACACTTACAGTGTAAGACTGACATGTTCCTCACCCATTAGCTATAGTGTAGAGCTCTCTGAGATGAGTGAAGGCTAGTGTATCTGTTTTATGCCTAGTTCTATTCTTTCTGTGTTTGTAGATACGGGCGTATCTTTGGTCTTGTACAGCTTCTTCATGAGAATTTCCTCTATCAGTCTTTTCCCTCATAAGTCATCCGGAAATGACTTTTCTTTTTCTTCACTCTTCTCTCATGCAATATATCCTCCCTTCTCTCCTCTCCTCTTCTCCCATTCCCCTATTCCCCCAGATTCACCTTTTCTTTGTTTCTTTTTCAGAAAAGAACAGGTGTCCCAATGACATCAACCAAAGTTGGCATAACAAGATGTATTGATACTAGGTATAAGCTGTTATACCGAGTCTTAATGAATTTTCTCCTTCAGTTTTGAAAATATTTTTTATTGGATATCACTCCTAGATAACTATTTTCTAACAAAGTAACCATAATTTCAGCAATTTAAAATATAAATGTCATGTATCTGTCTGGGTGGTTTCAGGAGACAGAGTGGTTCTAATTGCCATCTATGTCTTAAAAGATTTTTCTTTCTGTGGTTTCTGTGTCTTTACTCTTAGTAGTTTTACTATTGCTAGATTAGACAAGGCATAGGCTTCTTATATTTTTATATTTCTCTCATTTGGCATTTTCTGAGGTTAGGTATCAGAATCTAAATCTGGAAAAGTCTAATCCATTATTTTTTCAAATATTCCTTTGGTTGGGCCCATTTCTCTATCTCTCCTAGTGAGAATGTTAACTCTCACCATTCCAAGCCCTCAAGCACTACTATGTGATTTCAGTTTCACATCCTTTCTTTCCCAGCCTAAGTCTCATTGATTTCAAATGACCTATGTTGTTGGCTATCTGCTCCTTCATGTCAGTTCTTCCCAGGAACTGACAGTTTTTCATCTCAGTTGTCTTATTCATTTCTAGCACTACTGCCTCCATTAATTCTGTACCATTATGACAATTTCCACATGACCCTCTATTTTAGATTTTACATTTTTATATGTTTAGTGATCAGTATTTAAGTCACCCTCTTGCTCCAAGGCCAATGTCCTGTGAGAGTGTGCTCCTAATGCAGTGTCCTGTGAGAGTGTGCTCCCAGTGCAGTGTCCTGTGAGAGTGTGCTCTCTATGAAGTGCTCCGTGTGAGTGTGCTCCCAATGAAGGGCTCCGTGTGAGTGTGCTCCCAATGAAGGGCCCCATGTGAGTGTGCTCCCAGTGAAGTGCTCCATGTGAGTGTGCTCCCAATGAAGGGCCCCATGTGAGTGTGCTCCCAATGCAGAGTCCTGTGTGATTGTGCTCCCAATGCAGTGTGCTTTTTGAGTCTGTTCCCAGTGTAATGTCCTGTGTGAGTATTTTCCCAGTGCTAGTGTTCTCTGTGACTATGGGCCCTTGACTGCTTTGAGTTACGCAGTATGGAGGTCTTATCTTTTATTATGTATCCTCATTCTGGGATCACAATCTGAAGTAAGTAGATTTCATACCTACAAATGACTATGCCTTTCCTTGTTTTTTCCTAAGACCATTTCCTTTCTTTTCTGCTATTACCTTAATATGCATCTTTAAGTTCATCTAGGTAAGATGCTGAGGTCTATCTTAGGTTTGTTATGACTTATATCCTCCACAGTGCTTCAGAATCTTCAAGGATGCCTTATGCCTGGGGCAGGAGGGAAGGAGTTTTACTGTCTTGAACCTACAGTGTGTATTTTGGTCTCAGAACTCGTGTTTCCATTGTTCAGCAATTCTGGATCCAGCATACCTTTCTGACCTATTCTCAGAATGTAGAGTTCGTTTTCTGTTCACCTCCTGAAATGCAGTGAGTTTTCATCATTGGCCTGAGGTTGATGGTTCAGGTCGCCCTTACCTTCCTAGATCTTAGCTTTCACACCCACAGTGAGAACATGGGATGCCTGTGGTAGCATGTTTCTCCTGTGGAAGTGTTATTCTTTGCTTAGTCCTACACCATGAAGAATGCCTTTTTGGATTCTTACTGGTCTTTCAGGAATGGAGGGTAGATCTGTGGAGAAAATCAACTTGCAGCAGATATAAACTCTCCTCTGCATCCACTCTTATGACTCTTCCCAATCCCCACTCAGGCCCAGACATTGTTTCCTGTTTCAAATGTATATTTTCCAGTATCCAGCTGCACTTATACCAGGTAACATGTGATCATAGCCCCGCTGCTGTAGAAGAGCATCTATGCCTCTTTTGCTTTCTGGATGGTCTTTCCCTTGACGTCAGCTTTCTGGTGCATTCCAGAAGTGTCCTACGTTTGCTGAGAACTCTCTACTCTTCACAGTTGTCATAATCGTAGAATCATATCTCTTCCTACATCTCTGCATCCCTCACTGAGTTATAAAAGTTGCTGTTTCTATGAGAGATACAGAGATATAAAAAGAGCTGCAATCCCAAGGTCATGACAACAACTTCACACTGAGGTGGACAGAGCCCACATATCCCTTATTCTTGTGGAGGAACAGTCATGGCTTGAGCACCTCTCAAAGGCCTCCCCTCTACTGCCATTGATTTGGTGATGTGTGAGTTTTGAAGGGGATGCATTCACACCACCAAAAATGTCATTCTTGTGAATTGGAAAATTTTAGTCTACTCTAGTATGCAATCATCTCAGTGCAACTCAATGCTCAGTGATCAACATGCGTTTTCATGATAATACACCCTCACACACCTGTCTCTCTTTCTCTGTCTTCCTGTCTCTGTCTGTCTCCCTGTTTCCCTGTCTCTCTATCTTTTTCTCTGTCTCTGTCTCTCAGTCTTTCTGTCTCACTCTCTCTCTCACTGTTTCTCTGTCTCTCTCCGTATCTGTCTGGTTCTCTCTCTCATGTAAGTAGATGTATGGACATATGAATGTGGAAACAGGAAATCAATGCTGGTGTCATTTCAATCACCATCTAACTTATATTTTAGACAATATCTCACATTGAACCTGGAGTTCTGCATGGGTAACTCTGGCCAGCAATCTCCAGATTGTGAGGCAGAACCTCCTGTTTCCACCTACCTACATTAAGGTAACAGGCATCAAATGACCTTATGCTTGCACAATAAGTACTCTATTGAGTGAGCCACATCTGTAAGTCCACTCTCTTCTTTTTTTAAAGATTTATTTATTTATTATATGTAAGTACACTGTAGCTATCTTCAGTCACCAGTAGAGGGTGTTAGATATCCTTACATGTGGTTGCGAGCCACTATGTGGGTGTTGGGATTTGAACTCAGAACCTTTGGGCAAGCAGTCGGTGCTCTTATCTGCTGAGCCATCTCTCCAGCCCCCACTCTCTCACTTCTAGGACTGAAGCTAAAAGATGAAGACAAGAGTTCCAGAGGTTATACCTAAAGATATCTTTAAACAGTAATTTCCCCCCAATTTCCTTTTGAGACTTCTCAACATTAAATGATCTAAGAAAAGATTCTTTTCAAATATGTAAGGGATTTCCCTATATTATTACAGGTGAATGACAAGAGATAATAATAAATATTGACCCCTTTACTCTCCCATTTGATCTGACTTGTACTATTGAAGAAGTATCCACCTCAGGTGCTATGTTCTCTGACAAATAGCTCAGTATCAATCTTGTTACAAGTGGAAGTCTTTGGACTCTTTGCAGTTTGACGCTTTCACAGATTTATCCATGAAATAGGGTACTTGGCAAATGTAATAGGGTACTTTATCCTAATTGCTGCCATCATAAGGGACATGCTTTAAGAACTTTACTATTGGTGGGAATCTTCCCTCTCAAGAGCCCAACTTCCCCAGAGAGTTTAAGATAAGAATGAGTTTTTTGTATTCTTTTTGCACAAGATTTTTTGTCCTCTGAAGGAGATGTTACATATAAGCATGTTAAAACTAACATGCTTCAATAGCAATGTACATTCAAGGTTTAATGGATTTTCTTTCTCTTAACATCTTGCAAAAGATATAATACTTCATGGTAGGTTCAGTGATATGTCCCAGATCATTTGAATTTTTAATACAGTCTTTGGATAAAAAGGAGTCACTCTGGGAATGTGGCATTTAAAGGTCATCAGGCAAACACCTCCACAGCACACTATATCAATGGCAACTTCTTGGCATATGAGCTGATGGGAATTCATTGTTAGAAACACTGTGTGACAAATGGAAATGAGAATATTTGTCATCAAATATTTTTTGCTGCTTGTAAAATAGAGAAGATAAGGTTCACGACATTTATACTTTTGTCTTCTAGGACAGGTAAAGATTTCTATCTTTACAGAGGTCTCTCCTATAGAGACATAACAACCTCACATGTCATTTTAGCCACTGTAAAGGTAAATGTGATCTTTTGCTGATAACATCAATAATATTAATGAAATATTCTTCTAGTATTAGATAGAAGTAACAAAGAAAAATTGAAAAAATAAAATAGTCATATAATGGAATCAGATTTGATTATTTTTTCCTGGGCTTCTGAATGACATGGTTTAGCTTTTACAAAGTCATCTTTAGCTATCTAGGAATTTTAGCCATATCTCAAAAGAAAGGAGCACTACCCATGGAGTCAGGGTACATTAAAAGATAAGCATTTCCAGTTTATCTTCCTAAATTTAAAACATGTAAGTTCTACTTTACAAATAATACATTATTTTCCTGAATAAAATCAGGTTTGAACAGGAATGTGGTAAAGTTTCTCTTTTCAGAAAGGCAGTCAGTATAGTCAAAAGAGTATTTTTTTTTTTGTTTTCATGATGTAAAAATGTCCTGTTCAATTTCTCTGTATTAAAACAGGATCATTGTAATATGAAGTATTTGAAGTGTCTTTTGATTATTAAGGACAGTTTGAACTCTGAAAACCCTGTTAACCAATTACAATAGAAACTTTGCTTATTATCTCATGATTTGATACTATTTCATATTCAAATTTGACATTTTTCCTAATACACATTTCTGTTCTTCACCACTTGGTAACTGTAGTCTGTGAAACGGACTAAAATGTTTGGAGTCCTGGCTCTCGTGGCAGAAGTTTGGCAGCAAACACGCAGTTAGTCGACAAGAGTTAAAAGAAAGGGGCCATCCTGATTTATTTGCTAGTACTTCTAAGACAATCTGAACTTCTGTAATTTATAAAGACTCCTCGTGGCTCATGGATCTAGAGGCTGGGAGGTTCAAGGGGAACATGCTGGTCTCTGGTGACAGTGACACTTCTGTGTTGCATCATCGCATGACAGAAATGTAGAACAGACAGGTGAGTGGGTGAGGAACAGAGGGGTGTCAGACCTGTCCTGGGATCCTGCTCCCGTTATGAGGGACTTGAGTGCTCTGCGATGGCAGGAGTCCAGCTGCAGCACCTCTGTCTGTCTGTCTGTCCTCAGCACTTCTAAAGATGCTGCCACTTGACACCACCACAGCTGATTTAAATCTGACATTAAATCTCCAACGGGAATATGATATTTAAGAGGAGTGAGGTGGATCTGGGGGAAGAGTGGGGACGTCATAATACTTTGCATGAAGCCATTGCCAGTCACAGGATTGAAGGTGCACTATGGGGTAACCTGTGCTAGGAACCTGGGGACAGTATGGAGCTGGGGACTATCAGAACTTCAACCTAGTACTCATCATTGCCAGAAAATGAACAGAAAGAGTTAAGAACGGGAAGTAGCACTCCACTTTGAACCCAGGCAAAGGCCACAGAGCCAGGAGCCTAGGCAGCGCTGTTTGTGGATGATGTTGGGGACACTGTGTCACTGTGTGCCCTGACTCCTGCGGTTGCCAGCATGTCCTCTGGTTCATCCAAACCACCACTTTTAGAGACACATGAGGGACATGTCATGTATTCTTAGTGCTTCCCATACCAATGTCAGGTCTTCTGTCATCTGTGTATGTCCAACTGTTTATCTCAGTAGGATTCCAGAGGATTCCTGGACTGATTGCACCTTTTTCCACGTGCACTTTTATGCTTATCTTGCTCGGCTTCTGTGATTCTTACTATCACCACTAACTTATTTTTACAAATATCTCCAACACTCTTACTGTCTTGTATATTAAAAACTGCATCCTTGTTGAACCCAAATGTCTCAGTTCTTCACATCTGCATTGGTTCATCTGAGCCCTGTTGGGGAATTTTCACTTAGTCCAGACAATTGGCTTAAATTTGTGAAAGTGACCATAAACGTCAAATAGATACTTAATTGCACTAAACAAGCAGCAACAGCAAAGGAGTAACACTTAGAGACCACCTCACTGACCTCACGCACCAGACTTCCAGAGGCAGCTGACAACTGTGCTTCAGTCCGAGGTTGGAGGCTAGGAGTTGCACTGTGCCTGCAGGACTGCGGCAGTCCTGAAAGCACAGCAGCTTCACAGGCAGGATGCAGGACACTGTGCTCTAAAAAGGCATCCTTCCTCCCACCATCCCTCCTTTGTTGGAGAGAAAAACTGTTCTTTTGAAGATGTGTTGTCCAGAGCTGGGCTTATGTAAATGTTAAACTGGAACCTGAGTCTACCTCCCCTAAAATCATATCTCTGCCAATTTGAGATATAAAATAGTGGTCAGTTAGTGAGGACATAGAGATAACATGTAACTAGACAGGACAACTGTCTGGTGGGAAGGCATCACGCTCCTTCCCATGTAAGACACACCCACATATACACATATACACATGTGCTGGGGCTGAACTTGGTGGCAGTGTTACAAGAGAGTATAACAAACATAACAAGGAGATAAGAATCAGGGATTTGGGAAACCACGATAGAACATTATCCTCAATGCTATAAAGAAGGAGAAATTCTGTCATAGAATCAAACCCTAGAGAAGTATCTAGTCTTGCAGGAAATCCAAGCTACAAATCTATATTTTTCCTATATTTTGTCCTCCCTTCAAAGGGAACACAATTCATTTACCGACTTATTTCCAGTACTGGTGAATGAACCCAGGACCAACCCATGGGCCAAGCAAACACTCTATTATTGTTCATAAAGTTTGGCTGATTTATTTAAAGTAAACTTAGCTACATACGTAGAAGTTCCAAATAATACCTGTGAATGTACTTGTTACTTTTAATGTTAGTTACAGCGAGTAGCTAACATCTTACATTTTGTTATATTATACATATTATCTATTGCTCTATTGTGCAGTTAAAGATTTTAAAATGCTTTGTTAAAATCAATGACATCTAGGAGAGATAGTTGAATCCCTTTAAATACTTGGCTGGAATATCCATCCACTCCTGGCGGCACGCGCACTGTCTCTGTCATCTATCTGTTCTGAATGTTTACCAAACTACAATTCTTATTGACCTAACGATGAGGCCAAAGAAAAGGCTGTTTTCTCCAGAGGCCTTTCAAGTGAGGGCTTGAATCAGATCAGAGTGTGCCATCGCAGACAAGATTCATCACTTCTTGCAATAAGGGAATATCAAGTAAAAGTTACTTCCTCTTTGGCAAAGATCTGTAACCCAGAATTACATTGATCCATGTGCTATGTCAGTAGCAGCAGTGAAATTCGTGGTATTTTTATGTGAAATACACTGTTTTATTGCATTAATTCACATTTAATGTGTACATAGTAATAACCATAACGTATGATAACCAAGGTTGTATATTTTCTTCAGAACATTCATTTACAGAGCTTTCAAAGGAGTCCGAGAAATTAAAATATCAGTCAGTTTACCTGCAGGATATAGAGCAAAAGCAGAAAGCAATATAATATCTTTACAAGCCGCCCATTCCTCCCCACATAATATCCTTACTCTGGCTGATAAAATACAATAGTCATAACAGTGTACATATATTTTAACTATGATACACAATACAATGATTTCTGAAGGGAAGGAAAATATACCTCCATCAGTAAAATTGTATTACACACATGATTACAAGCAGGAGGGTTGAGTCGAGGAGCAGTCAAGGCTTCAGTCCCCAGGCCCCTTTCCTGGTAACGGTCCACAGAAAGATGGTGCCCATAAAAGCTAGAAGTATCGTATTTAGAGGAAGCAGAGGCCCAGGGGATGGTAGAAAATAACAAATGAACAATTGCCTAGAAAACAGAACAGGAATGAAAAATCTTGGCCATATTGCGGGCTGAGAAAATAAAACAACTGAGTGGACTATAATGTCCTAAAAGCTGTGATGGGGAGACCAAGAAATGGCTGATTAAAAGTCAGTGAACAGAAAATGGTCCTAGTAATACTGAGCATTACTGTCCTTTTGTAAGAATTTTTAAAAGATTTATTTTATTTCATTTTAGTGTGTGTGTGTGTGTGTGTGTGTGTGTGTGTGTGTGTGAGTTGGATATGTCATGTGTATGCTCGTGGTTGTGGAGGCCAGAGGAGGTTGGATCTCTGGACCTGGAGTAACAGAGGGTTGTGAGTATGTGGTGAGGGTGCTGAGAACTGAAGCCTTCAGCCCCAGAGGAGGAACAACAATATGAACCAACCAGTATTCCCAGAGCTCCCGGGGACTAAACTACCAACCAGAGTCAGCTGCATATGCAGCAGAGGATGGCCTTGTTGGACGTCAAAGGGAGGAGAGGCCTTTGGCCCTGAGAAGGCTCCATACCCCAGTAGAGGGGAATACCAGGACAGGGAAGCAGGAGTGGGTAGGTTGGTGAGCAGGGGAAGGGGGGATGGGATAGGGTGTTTATGGAGGGGAAACCAGGAAAGGGGATAACATTTGAAATGTAAATAAAGAAAATATCTAATGAAAAAACATGAACTGAACTCTGGCCTCTGCAAGAGCAGCAAGTGCTCTTTCCCAGTGAGCCACCTCTCCTGCCCCTCGTCCCCTGGCTGCCAAATATTCTATTGTAGCATACGAATAAAATTAGTGTCCAATTAAGGCACACTCTGGGACTAAATTCATATTTGTGTCCTCCAGGAAGGCGTGCTAAGCCCTGTGATACTATTGATTTTCCCTTTATTGAATCCTATTTGGTTTATATCTCTTATCCAGTTTATTATTTGATTCATGTTTTTGTGTATTTAGTTTTTATGAGATGTTTTCTCCATAGATAGATGAAAAATTGATATGACTTCAGTTTATCAGTGAATCCTATTCTAATTAAAACATGTGCAGCATCAATGTACCTACAAGTTTATATTTTTGTCATTGTTTCAAAAAGTTTTAAAGAATGCATATCATAGGCATGCAATTCTATACATTTATCCCTACAAAGGCCTGTGACCCCTGGAGTGGCACGTGTCACATGTAGTGTGTATGTGATACTGGGAAAGAGCACTCCCCCTTACCACAGCCACAGACAATGGTTAGTGATGCCTCCACATCAACCTTAGTCTTCATTTGTTTCTATTTTCTTTTTATTTATTCTGCTACACAACCCATCTTGACTGCAGTTTTCCTCCCCCAACTCCTCCCAGATCCCCTGTTCACCTCCCTTCACCACAAGATCCACTGCTTTTTTTCCTTCAGAAAAGAGCAGGCTTCTGAGGCCTATTAACCTAAGCATAATAAGACACCATGTGAACCCTCATATCAAGGCTGGACGAGGTAACCCAGTAGGAAGAAAAGAGTCCCAGGAGCAGGCAAAAGAGTGAGAAATACTCCCCTGTTAGGATTTCCACAAAACCCAAGCTAAATTAATACTGCATGTATGCAGAGGACCTGGTACAGACCTTTGCTGCCTCTGTGGTTGCTGCTTCAGTCTGTGCTCCTATGAGCCCTGCTTAGCTGGCCCTGTGGCCATATTATGTGACATGAAACATAATATAACCTTGCACCAGTGTGAGATGTCCTTCTTCATTGGGGGCCATGAACATTTAGAAGTGAGAAGAGACAACATGCCCCATTTATCATTAAAATTCTTCCAAAGCAGGAACTTCATAAATATTTTTTAATAATTTTGTTGCACACACATTCATGGATTTGAGGTCACAGTGCACATGTGGAGGCCAGAGGACAATTTGCAGCTGTCAGTTTTCTCCTCCCAACTTGTATGCCTCCCAAAATCTTAGACTTCAAGCTTTGCAGCAAGTGTCTTTATCCACTCTGGTAGTCACAAATGAAGAGCTTCATAATTATTTGTTAAACTAAATTTAACACAGTGGTGTCTGGATTAATTTCACTGTTGCTGAGGGTGACTTAAACGTACAATGACAGCTCTGTCATTAGATACATCTTTCTCTGAAACAGGGTCAGTGTCAAAGGCAGCATTAGGGCAGCTCAGCAGTGAGGAGCACTGGCTGGAGGACAGCTCAGCAGTGAGGAGCACTGGCTGGAGGATAGCTCAGCAGTGAGGAGCACTGGCTGGAGGACAGCTCAGCGGTGAGGAGCACTGGCTGGAGGACAGCTCAGCAGTGAAGATCACTGGCTGGAGGACAGCTCAGCAGTAAGGAGCACTGGCTGGAGGACAGCTCAGCAGTGAGGAGCACTGGCTGGAGGACAGCTCAGCAGTGAGGAGCACTGGCTGGAGGACAGTTCAGCAGTGAAGATCACTGGCTGGAGGACAGCTCAGCAGTGAGGAGCACTGGCTGGAGTACAGCTCAGCAGTGAGGAGCACTGGCTGGAGGACAGCTCAGCAGTGAGGAGCACTGGCTGGAGGACAGCTCAGCAGTGAGGAGCACTGGCTGGAGGACAGCTCAGCAGTGAAGATCACTGGCTGGAGGATAGCTCAGCAGTGAGGAGCACTGGCTGGAGGACAGCTCAGCAGTGAGGAGCACTGGCTGGAGGACATCTCAGCAGTGAGGAGCACTGGCTGTTCTTTCAGAGAACCTAGCTTTGGTGTCCAGCACCCACATATCGGTCCACAGTTGTCTGTAGCTCTAGTTGTATGGAGTCTAATACAAACTCCTGGCTTCTGAGATCACAGAGCACGAACATGGCATAGACAAAACACTCATGTACCTAAAATAAACTAAATAAATCTGTAAAGACAACAACTGAGAGAAAGGAGGGCACCCCAAGTCTTCAGTGATATTTGTTTTTTCTCACAGGCTGTTAGTTGGTTGAAGAATACACCATTCAGGGCAGAAGATGGTGCTTTGCATCTGGTTGGGCTACAAGATGACTCTCCTGGTGGGAAGCAGTTGTCTGCTGGGGCCTGTGGTATATATCCTGGCACCTGTCCTGTTCTTCTAAAGGACTTTGTCCTTCAGAGCCTGTCACACACACCTTTCCCTGACATTAGCTAACCCTGGAAACACCTGTAAACAAATGATGAACCTGATGGATGTCCATTAGTGGAAGCTGCTCATGCCATGTGGCTCTCCAGGCTCTCCAGGCTCTCCAGGCTCTCCAGGCTCTCCCAGCTAGATCAGGTCAGGGTACCACAGAGGTAACACTCTGGTCATTTGCTCTTAAGTTGTCTTTGTCTCTTTCACACTTTCTCCTTGTCTTTGAGTCTGCTTCTGGCCCTTCTGTCTTCAGACAACACATTTACCCTCAGTACCACCTTTCTTTCTCTTGTTTTACTCTCAGTGTGAAACACAGCTTCTGATCACTTGCTCTAAAAGTTGAATGGGTATTGTGTATCAAAAGAAAGCAGTTACACTGAGTTTACTATTTTTACATAGATACATTGTATATATTCAGGTAAAGACTAATAATTTTATGAAATTAAAATAATTTCCCAAATCTCTTTTCTTCAACTGCTAACGTCCTTACCCCATTGCTGTCCACGCTCTGGAGACCGTGTTCAGGATGTTGGATGTCATTGTAATTGTTCCTGTGTTCTGCTCATGTTCCATAGATCGGGCTGGCCTAGATATTTCTGGGCATCCAAGACTGGTTTCAAACTTGTAACAACATTTCTGCCTCATCCTCTTGAGTAATAAAACTGCGATAGTCAGCCCATGTCTGGCTTCCTCTGGCTCTGTTTTTGTTTTGTCTCTCTTGCTACATCCCTCAATATTTGGAGACTTGAGTGCCTTACTGGCTCTTACATTCTCTATATTTGCTTGTTTTACATTCTGTGATGGTTCGTATATGACTGGCCCAGGGAGTCATATTAGGAGGTGTGGCCTTGTTGAAGAAGGTGTGTCACTGTGGGTGTGGGCTTAAGACCCTCACCCTAGTTGTCTGGAAGTAAGTCTTCCACTAGCAGCCTTCAGATGAAGATGTAGAACTCTCAGTTCCTCCTGCACTATGTCTGCCTACGTGCTGCCATGTTTCTACCTTGATGACAATGGACTGAAACTCTGAGTCTGTAAGTCAGTCCCAATTAAATGTTGTCTTTTATAAAACTTGCATTGGTCATGGTGTCTCTTCACAGCAGTAAAACCCTGACTAAGACACATTCTTATTTTTTTATTTCAATTAAATATTAAGAAATAGTTCTGGAACTCTTTGTCAAATTCTACTTTTGTGTGTTTAAAATGTATTTTATTTATTTATATTTCGAATGTTATCCCCTCTCCTGGTTTCCCCTCTACAGCAATCCTTATCCTACTTACCCTGCTTCTATGGGGGTGCTCTCCCACGCACCTACCCAATGAGAAAGAAAGCTCTGTGCCTTGAGGCAGACTTAGATTTCTTCAAAAACACATTTTTTAAAAAGTTTGTTTTATGTATATATGTTTATGTCTCAATGTATGCATTCACATATGTGCAGTGTCCTTGGAGGCCAGAAGAGGGCTTCAGATCCATTGAAACTGAGTTATAGCTGGTTGGGAATGGGGTGGGAATCATTCTCAGGTACTCTCATGGAATCTTAACTGCAGTACTGCTTCATCAACACCATCCTTGGGCCCTTAATGTAGAACCCCATCTGAGTCCAGGCTAAAGTTCCAGTTAGCCATTTCTCCAAAGCCTTCCTGTCTGGGCAATGGCTGAATACACACTCACAGATCCCTGCCCTTCTGTGTGCATGGCTTTAAGCTTATGCAAATTATAACATATGATATGTATTTTGTGGGCTCCACTTTTACTTTCTGTTGTTTTGGTTTTGGACCACATAATAACATGTTTTAGTGATTTTCCCACAAGGACTTCTAGTGTTGAATTGCAATGAATAATATTTTTCCATTATTTAATATGTCACATTAGTGACACATTTTATAACTAGTTGAGTTATTCATATATTCAGAATATAAAGTATTATTTGTCAGATTACATATATCAATATTTCATTATATATACATATACATATATATACATATGTAAGTATATGTATGTATATATTTTCCCTTTCTCAGCCTTGTCCTATTGTTTGGTTAATCAGCGTAGTTTGAGGAGCAGAACTCAACTTCTCATTCTTTTTCCTCATCATTTCAATTTTGCTAGTGTCAATTTAATTTGACAAATGATTTTCTATTTCATATATTTGATTTTTCATTTCTAGAATATCTATTTGACTTTGTTGACATTCTTTCATTATGCTAAAAGTCTTACCTTTGCAATAATTATGATATTTTTTCTATCTGTCCATGTATAGGTGATGGGGGCCAGCCCCAGCATTCAGACAGGTCCTAGCAGTGGGTGCATGTAACAAACAGAGGAGAGAGAAAAATGAAGCCAGAGACCATGATAGGTGACTCACTAGCCACCAGGATGTTTCTTTATTTATACAGATTCTAGAAATAGGCAAATTTATGATTTCAAAAGAAATGAGCAGATGATATCATTTTGTCCATGGACAAGTGTTAAAAGTATAAAGAGAATAGGTATGATCAGTCTCAGATCATCTTAGACTACATAAGCATTTATGACATGTGATATTGTATTCTTTAGCAAAGGGAAACAGTAAACAGATATGTAAATATCTGAGCCAGTCTAGACACGTTCCCAAGCCTTTACAGTTCATAGCAGTTGAAGCACAACTTGTGAGTTAGCTGAGCGTAAAGGTTTAAAAGCTCCCCCAGGCTGCAGGTCGACTTGTTCTATTTAGTTGTTTTCTCTTTGTTTTCAGTTAAAACACTTTACTGTAACTTAATGTGAGCCAGTATCCTTACAATCAGCAAATTCTTATGTTTCTTTTATATTAATTTTATATCATATATATTATCAAAAGTTGTTTTAGGCAAGCCTAATAAAGGGTTTCATTTTCTGAGGGCAATATCTCCTAGGCCACATGTAGAAGGAGGCCTGTAATCTGATCTGTTGCCAAATTTATTTTTTTCTGAGTTTCTTTAGGGACAGGTATGCCAAGAGTACTCAGGGACTATCCAGTGTTTTTTGTGCTTTTCACAATTTCCATGGCAAGGAAGACTCCAGAGTAGGGCCAGATAAAGTTACTATTTTGAGAGCAGAAAAAATTTCTGGGGAAATGACATAACTGAATCATAATGTATGAAGTCTCCTCCCCCCCCAAATCAACACAGAGATCAGAAACCCAACGTGAAAGACAGAACAACAGCAAAAATAGCATCCGGCTCAACTTTGTTGAGCCGTGTCAGATAGCTGTGATGGCTTCATGGCTCTTGCCAGTTTTCACTAGTCATGACTGCACTGTCTGTCTGTCTGCCTGTCTGCCTGTCTGTCTGTCTGTCTGTCTGTCTGTCTTAATCTATACATAAATGCATATATGTTTATGTTACATATACATGCTATTATAAACTTTTAAAATCTAATGGGCAATAAAATTTGGGTTAAGTTATGGGTTTCCTTGTTACATTGCTTTCTTTTGAGAAAGAAAATTGTCCAGTTCTGTTTATTTTACCTGAGGATTATACCTCAAGCATTGTGAGTGTTCTGTTGTTACCTCCTATGCTAGCAGCTTTGTATTGCTGTGATGAAACAACATGAGCAAGGCTACTTAAAGCTACAGTTTCAGAGGGTTAGAGTCCAAAATGGCAGAGTAAAGGCATACGAATACTGAATGACTACACCTTGATCCATCATCAGGAAGCAGAGAGGGTACATTTGGAGCAACAGGGGGCTCTTGAAATCCAAAGCTCACCCCTGTGACACATGTTCTTCATGGGCACCCTTACTTCTTATCAAACAGCTCTACTAGTTGAGGACCAAGTATTCAAACACTTGAACCTACGGGGCCCATTCTCATTGAAACCATCATGACTCTAAATTCTGTTATAATCTTTAAAAGTCAGTGTGTTTTACAACATGGTTAACCTTTGTCAGAGTGTGAGGCAAATCAAAAACATTCAGTTCTTGCTGAACACTGCACACACGAATTGAACGTAAGGTAAGTCAGAAACAGGGGCAGACTTACTGTTCAGAACTCGGGTGTTGCTCACTGTAAGAGCCCCACTATACTTTCCAATGGCTGTTGTCCCAGACTCACTTTTGATTCTTGAGACAGAGACATTGCAATGATATTCTTATTCAAAATGTATTTCTTCATACAGGAGTTATTTTTAAATGCAAATTACAGGATTAAGAGTTTTATTGTGGATATTGCCTGCAGCTTCCCGCCCAGCTGGCGGTGGGGAAGCCGGAGGGTCACCCAGCGTGCCAGGTGCTCAGAACCATCCGGCGGCGGCGGCAGAACCAGGTACCCGAGACAGCCCAAGCTTAAGACCTTCGGGGACTCAGGCCTGGAGTGGGAGTTGGGCACAGAATAGCGGGTGCACTCTGCACTCGCGCGGCGGACACCGAGCTCCCTGCAGGCAGCTGCCATATTGCCTGCAGCTTCCCGCCCAGCTGGTGGTGGGGAAGCCGGAGGGTCACCCAGCTTGCCAGGTGCTCAGAACCATCAGGCGGCGGCGGCAGAACCAGGTACCCGAGACAGCCCGAGCTTAAGACCTTCGGGGACTCAGGCCTGGAGTGGGAATTGGGCACAGAATAGCTGGTGCACTTTGCACTCGCGCGCGGGGCGGACCCCGAGCTCCCTGCAGGCAGCTGCCATATTGCCTGCAGCTTCCCGTCCAGCTGGTGGTGAGGAAGCCGGAGTCAGCCAGTGTGCCAGGTACCCAGACCCAGCCGGAGGCCGAACCAGCCTCCCATCCAGCCAGTGGCAGGGAAGCTGGAAACCGGACCCAGCCAGCTTCCCAGCAGCTTGGGACCAGCAGGCGGAACCAGATAACTGAGATATCCCAACTTTAAGACCCCTGGGGAAACAGGATATCAGACAGCGAACCCTGAGCAGGAGCAGTGCAGAGCAGCCGCCCAACAGGCGGAACCAAATACCTGGGATATCCTGAGGTTAAGACCTCAGGGGACTCAGGCCACCTGTCAGCAATCTGTGAGCAAGACCCCCGCAGGACAGTGATTCAGGTATCCCAGTCACTGGGAAATAGCCTTACAACCCCACAGGAGGGTCAAGCACCAGCTAGTATCTACAGGACCAACTAACACCAGAGTTAACCAGATGGCAAAAGGCAAACGTAAGATCGCTACTAACAAAAATCAAGGCAATATGGCGGCATCCGAACCCAGTTCCCCAACAGCAATAAATATTGGATACCCCGAAACACCAGAAAAGCAAGACTCAGATCTAAAATCACTGGTCAGGATGCTGATAGAGGAACACTTAGATAAATCTCTTAAAGTAATACATGAGAAAATAGATCAAAAGCTAGAAGCCATTGCAAGACAAACACAATTAAATCCCAGATATCTCAACACACCAGAAAAACAAGACTCAGATCTAAAATCACTGGTAAAGATGCAGATTGAGGATCACTTAGATAAATTTCTTAAAGTAATAGAGGAGAAAATAGATCAAAAACTAGAAGCCCATACAAGGCAGACACAAAAATCACTTAAAGAAATCCAGGAGAATATAGAGCAAAAAGTGAATCCCAATAAGGGGGAGAAACAAAAATCACCCAAAGAAATACAAGAGAACATGGGTCAACGAGTAGAAGTCATAAAGGAGGAAACACAAAAATCCCTTAAAGAATTACAGGAAAACACAAACAAGCAACTGAAAGATCTGAGCAAAACCATACAAAATCTAAAAACAGAAGTAGAAACAACTAAGCAATCGCAAAGGGAGACAATGTTGGAGATAGAAAACCTTGGGAAGAAATCAGGAGTCATAGATGCAAATATCAACAATAGAATACAAGAGATAGAAGACAGAATCTCAGATGCTGAAGATACCATAGGAACCATGGATTCAACAATTAAAGAAAATGCAAAATGCAAAAAGCTGGTAACCCAAAACATTCAGGAAATCCAGGACACAATGAGAAGACCAAACCTAAGGATTATAGGGATAGATGAGAATGAAGATCTACAACTTAAAGGGCCAGCAAATATCTTCTACAAAATTATGGAAGAAAATTTCCCCAACCTAAAGAGAGAGATGCCCATGAATATACAAGAAGCCTATAGAACCCCAAATAGACTGGACCAGAACAGAAATACTTCCCGTCACATAATAGTCAAAACCCCAAATGTACTAAACAAAGAAAGAATATTAAAGGCAGTAAGAGAAAAAGGACAAGTAACATATAAAGGAAGACCTATCAGAATTACACCAGACTTCTCACCTGAGACCATGAAAGCTAGAAGATCCTGGGCAGACCTTATGCAGACCCTAAGAGAACACAAACTTCAGCCAAGACTACTATACCCAGCGAAACTCTCAATTGCCATAGATGGGGAAACCAAGATATTCCACGACAAAACCAAATTTGCAAGATACTTATCTACAAACCCAGCCCTACAAAGGATAATAGGGGAAAAATACCAACACAAGGGGGGAAACAACACCCCAGAAGAAACAAGATAGAAACCCCATCTCATCCAACCCAAAAGAAGAGAACCACTCAAATACAAATAATAATAAAATTCCCAAAATGTCAGGAAGTAATAATTACTATTCCTTAATATCTCTTAATATCAATGGACTCAATTCCCCAATCAAAAGACACAGACTAACAGACTGGATACGGAAACAGGACCCTACATTTTGCTGCATACAGGAAACACATCTCAGTGTCAAAGACAAACACCACCTTAGAGTAAAAGGCTGGAAGACAGTTCTACAAGCAAATGGTCCCAGGAAACAAGCTGGAGTAGCCATTCTAATATCAGATAAAATCGACTTTCAACCTAAAGTCATCAAAAGAGACACAGAAGGTCACTTCCTGCTTGTCAAAGGGAAAATCCACCAAGAAGAATTCTCAATACTGAACATCTATGCACCAAATGCAAGGGCACCCTCATTCGTAAAAGAAACTTTACTAAAGCTTAAAGCACACATCGCACCTAACACAATGATTGTAGGTGACTTCAACACTCCACTCTCCTCAATGGACCGATCAGGAAAGCAGAAACTAAACAGGGACACAGTGAAACTAATTGAAGCTTTGGACCAATTGGATTTAACAGATATATATAGAACATTCCATCCTAAAACAAAAGAGTATACCTTTTTCTCAGCACCGCACGGTACCTTCTCAAAAATTGATCATATAATTGGTCACAAGACAGACCTCAACAAATACAAGAAGACCGAACTAATCCCATGTCTCCTATCGGATCACTATGGAGTAAAAGTGGTCTTCAATAGCAAGAAGAACTACAGAAAGCCCACATACACATGGAAACTGAACAATACTCTACTCAATGACACCCTGGTCAAGGAAGAAATAAAGAAAGAAATCAAAGACTTTTTAGACTTCAATGAAAATGAAGGTACGACCTACCCAAATCTCTGGGATACAATGAAAGCAGTGCTAAGAGGAAAACTCATAGCCCTGAGTGCCTCCAAAAAGAAACTGGAAAGAGCATACACTAGCAACTTAACAGCACACCTGAAGGCGCTGGAACAAAAAGAAGCTAACTCACCCAGGAGGAGTAGAAGAGAGGAAATCATCAAACTAAGGGCTGAAATCAATCAAGCAGAAACAAAGAGAACCATACAAAGAATCAACAAAACCAAGAGCTGGTTCTTCGAGAAAATCAACAAGATAGATAAACCCTTAGCTAGACTAACCAAAGGGCACAGAGATAGTATCCAAATTAACAAAATTAAAAATGAAAAGGGGGATATAACAACAGAAACAGAGGAAATTCAAAAGATCATCAGATCCTACTACAAAGGCCTATACTCAAAACAACTGGAGAATCTGGAGGAAATGGACAATTTCCTAGACAGATACCAAATACCAAAATTAAATCAGCATCAAGTAGACCAGCTAAACAGTCCCATAACCCTTAAAGAAATAGAAGGGGTTATAGAAAGCCTCCCAACCAAAAAAAGTACGGGACCAGATGGTTTTAGTGCAGAATTCTACCAGACCTTCAAAGAAGACTTAACACCAATACTCTTCAAACTATTCCACAAAATAGAGACAGAAGGGACACTGCCCAACTCATTCTTCGAAACCACAATTACGCTGATACCTAAACCACAAAAAGATCCAACAAAGAAAGAGAACTACAGGCCAATTTCTCTTATGAATATAGATGCAAAAATACTAAATAAAATTCTTGCCAACCGAATCCAAGAGCATATCAAAACGATCATTCACCATGATCAAGTAGGCTTCATTCCAGGAATGCAGGGATGGTTCAATATACGGAAATCCATCAATGTAATCCACTACATAAACAAACTAAAAGAAAAAAACCACATGGTCATCTCATTAGATGCTGAAAAAGCATTTGACAAAATTCAGCATCCTTTCATGCTAAAAGTCTTGGAAAGAGCAGGAATTCAAGGCCCATACCTAAACATAGTAAAAGCAATCTACAGCAAACCAGTAGCCAACATCAAAATAAATGGAGAGAAACTTGAAGCAATTCCACTAAAATCAGGGACTAGACAAGGCTGTCCTCTCTCTCCATATCTTTTCAATATAGTACTTGAAGTTCTAGCGAGAGCAATCAGACAACATAAGGAAGTCAAAGGGATACAAATTGGAAAGGAAGAAGTCAAAGTATCATTATTTGCAGATGATATGATAGTCTACTTAAGCGATCCAAAAAACTCCACCAGAGAACTTCTACAGCTGATAAACAACTTCAGCAACGTGGCTGGTTATAAAATTAACTCAAGCAAATCAGTAGCTTTCTTGTACTCAAAGGACAAGCAGGCTGAGAAAGAAGTTAGGGAAATAACACCCTTCACAATAGCCACAAACAACATAAAGTACCTTGGCGTAACTCTAACCAAACAAGTGAAAGATCTGTATGACAGGAACTTCAAGTCCCTGAAGAAAGAAATCGAAGAAGACCTCAGGAGATGGAAAAATATTTCTTGCTCCTGGATTGGCAGGATCAATATAGTAAAAATGGCCATCTTGCCCAAAGCAATCTACAGATTCAATGCAATCCCCATCAAAATCCCAAATCAATTCTTCATAGATCTAGAAAGAGCAATTCTCAAATTCATCTGGAGCAACAAAAAACCCAGGATAGCTAAAACTATTCTCAACAATAAAAGGACTTCTGGGGGAATCAATATCCCTGACCTCAAGCAGTACTACAGAGCAATTGTGTTAAAAACTGCATGGTATTGGTACAGCAACAGGCAGGTAGATCAATGGAATAGGATTGAAGACCCAGAAATTAACCCACAGACTTATGGTCACTTGATCTTTGATAAAGGAGCCACAACCATCCGGTGGAAAAAAGATAGCCTTTTCAACAAATGGTGCTGGTTCAACTGGAGGTCAACATGCAGAAGAATGCGAATTGACCCACTCTTATCTCCTTGTACTAAGATCAACTCCAAGTGGATCAAGGACCTCCACATAAAACCAGACACACTGAAACTATTAGAAAAGAAACTTGGGAAGACCCTGGAGGACATGGGCACAGGGGTAAAGTTCCTGAACAGAACACCAATAGCTTATGCTCTAAGATCAAGAATGGACAAATGGGACCTCATAAAATTACAAAGTTTCTGTAAGGCAAAGACACTGTCAGAAAGACAAAACGGCAACCAACAAAGTGGGAAAAGATCTTCACCAACCCCACATCCGACAGAGGGCTAATATCCAATATATACAAAGAACTCAAGAAGTTAGACCCCAAAGAACCAAATAACCCTATCAAAAAATGGGGCACAGAGCTAAACAAAGAATTTTCACCAGAAGAAATTCGGATGGCCGAGAAACACCTTAAGAGATGTTCAACATCATTAGTCATCAGGGAAATGCAAATCAAAACAACCCTGAGATTCCACCTCACTCCAGTCAGAATGGCTAAGATTAAAAACTCAAGAGACAACAAGTGCTGGCGAGGATGTGGAGAAAGAGGAACACTCCTCCACTGTTGGTGGGATTGCAAAATGGTAAAACCACTCTGGAAATCAGTGTGGCGGTTCCTCAGAAAATTGGGCATGCCACTCCCAGAGGACCCTGGCATACCACTCCTGGGCATATACCCAGAGGATTCCCCTGCATACAACAAAGACACATGCTCCACTATGTTTATAGCAGCCTTGTTTATAATAGCCAGAAATTGGAAGGAGCCCAGATATCCCTCAAAGGAGGAATGGATACAGAAAATGTGGTATATTTATACAATGGAGTACTACTCAGCAATTAAAAATAATGAATTCATGCAATTTGTAGGTAAATGGTTAGATCTGGAAACTATCATCCTAAGTGAGCTAACCCAATCACAAAAGAATACACACGAAATGCAATCACTGATAAGTGGATATTAATGAGCCCAGAAGCCCTAAATACTCAAGGCACAATTAGCAAGTCAAATGACTCTCAAGAAGAAAAAAAGGAGAGGACCCTGGGCCTGTAAAGATTGGATCCAGTATTGTAGACCCAGAACAGAGAAATCGGGGGGGGGGAAAGAGTGGGGAATAGCATGGGGGGGAGAGGAATTATGGGACATATGGTGGGGGGTACCTGGGAAAGGGGAAAGCCTTTGGAATGTAAACAAAGAATATAGAAAATAAAAAAAATGATTAAAAAAAAAAGAGTTTTATTGTGGTCTTTTCAAACATTATGCTTTGTTCTTATTTATTCTTTGTACTTCCATAGCACAATTCACTGTACTCTTGTTGGCACTTCCTCCATTCAAAAAACCCTCATTATTCTTTTCTGTCTAGTATATTCTAGTGTCCTCTCTCCAGCCTCCCTCCAGTATATCTCAACCTCCCCTTCCATAACCTCCTTTCTACCTCCTTCTCTTCGTCGCTCTGTCTCTCTGTCTCTCTGTCTCTCTGTCTCTCTGTCTCTCTGTCTCTCTGTCTCTCTGTCTCTCTGTCTCTCTCTCTCTCTCTCTCTCTCTCTCTCTCTCTCTCTCTCACACACACACACACACACACACACACACACACACACAATCTAGATCCTGCATGTATATGAAAATATGGGAAAGTTGTCTTTTTGAGTGTGGTGGTTTGAATACACTTGGCCCAGGGCACTATTAGGATATGTGACAATGTTGGAGTGGGAGTGCCCTTACTGAAAGACATGTGTCATGGACTTTGGAAGTCTCCTCCTATGCTCAGGTTACTCACATTGTAAAAGAGAGCTTCCTTCTTGCTCTGAGGATGCCCATCTTTCCTAATTGCCTTTTGATCAAGACAGATCTCTCTGCCCCTTCTCCAGGAACATGTTTGACCACATGCTGCCATACTTCCTGCTAGAATGATAATGGACTAAACCTATGAACTGTAAGCCAGTCCCAATTAAATGTCTTTTATTACAGTTATGTTGATTATGGTATCCCTTCACAGCAATGGAAATTCTTATCTAAGACATTGAATCTGCCTTATTTCTTTGCATACTAGTGTTGATTTAATGGCATGTATTCTACAGGATATTTTTGGTCCATGCCATATTCTTAGCTGATATCTGGTCTCAGAAAAAACTTGCAAAACTGGAAAATTTATCTCCACAAGTTTTTTTTTATTGAATATATTCTATATATTCAATAATTTTTTATTTTTTATTGAATATATTCTATATTTACATTTCATTTCCCTTTTTCTGGTTCCCCATCCCCCAATGGTCCCACATGCCCTTTTCCCTCCCCCTGTTCCCCCATCCACCCCTTCCCACTTCCCTGTTTTGGTATTCCCCTACACTGATGTTTTGATCCTTTCCAGAACCAGTGTCCACTCCTTCCTTCTTCTTGGACATTGTTTGATATGTGCATTGTGTCTTTGGTGTTCCAAGATTCTAGGCTAATATCCACTTATCACTAAGTGCATACCATGGGTATTCTTTTGAGACTGGGCTACCTCACTTAGTATGATGTTCTCCAGCTCCATCCATTTCTCTAAGAATTTCATGAATTCATTGTTTCTAATGGCTGAATAGTACTCCATTGTGTATATATACCACATTTTTTGTATCCATTCCTCCGTTGAGGGACATCTGGGTTCTTTCCAGCTTCTGGCTATTATAAATAAGGCTGCTATGAACATAGTGGAGCATGTATCCTTATTGCATGCTGGGGAATCTTCTGGGTATATGCTCAGGAGTGGTATGGCTGGATCCTCCGGAAGTATCATGTCCACAAGTTTTCACTTGCCTTTTGCAGTGCTAGGCTTCCAGGCAAATAGTTTTTCTCTCCTTTTATTTTTTTAACTTTGTAAGTTGAAATTTGTTTGGTCTTTACAATTATTAACTATAGGAAAATCAGTCTTCAGGACTTCTCTCTCTCTCTCTCTCTCTCTGTGTGTGTGTGTGTGTGTGTGTGTGTGTGTGTGTGTGCTGCGTGTGTAAGAGAAGTAGAAGATGCTCTAATCATTCTCCTTCTGTAGTGGTCCACCAAGAAGCCAGGTACCAACAATACTCTGGTAATGGGTTGGTTTGCTGAGTAGATTCTTCAGTTTAGTGTAAGTGCTACATCAGATAACGCATCAGCATCAGGACTCCATCTCTTGGTAGTTGTCTTTTTATTACTGACAGTGCACAATGGGAAACATGTTCTCATCTTTATTCAACTGGAAGCAGCAGCCCAAGAGCACCTACTGAGATCACATGCTTTTAAGTTTCACACAAAAGTCTATGTGGGAAACTGGTCTCAAAAGGGTTTCCTTCAGCATCTCATTGAACAAGATTAACAAAATAGTTGAGATCAAGATGAAGTCACACAGACATCAGCTCAATTTATATCAGTCATCTAGTCATTGGATAGCATGTTCTCAGGTTCCTGTTTCCAGTATGTTAGGAAACCTGCGATGAGTGACAATGCTATTATTTCTCTGTGCCTACAGTTCAGGATGAGTTGGAATCAATGAACTAAATGACTCTTTCTGTCTCTGTCTCTCTCTTACTAATTCTTCTCTTGTTGAATAATTGTGACTGCAGTTTCCTCTTCTCTAGTCTCCTCCCAGTTATCCCACCATCTCCCTCTTCTGCAGACCACTCCTCCTCTGTTTCCTTTCAGGGAAGAGTGAATCTTTCAGGGATAGCAATCAAAGATACCATAACAAATTACAATAAAACTAGGCCCAAACTCTCCTATGAAGACTAGTGAGACAATCCAATAGAAGAAAATAGGTCCCAAGGGCTGCCAAAAAAGACAAAGGTATCCCAAATCCTACTGTTAAGACTCCCTCAAAATATCAAGTTACACAAACATAACACATTACCAGAGGACCTAGTCCAGACCCACGTGGGCTTTGTAAATCTCTATGATTCCTGCTTAGTTGATGCTGTGGGCTGTGTTCTATTGGTATCCTGGACCTATGTGCATCCTACAATCCTTCTTCCCACTTTTCTAAGGTTCTTTAAACTCAATGAGAAAACACATAATAAAGATCTCCAATTTAGACTCTCTGCACCTAATGTTTGGCTGTGGGTCTCTGCATCTGCTCCCATAAGCTGCTAGAAGAAGCCTCTCTAATGACTATTGGGCTAGACACTGAACTATGGGTATAGCAGAATATAAATAGGACACTCTTTTTATTGCTTTTTTCTGTTAGGTCTCTGGGATGTCCAAGCTCTGGTTTTTGGTCATCAAGGCAATATTGGGCATGGTCTCACTTTTGTGACATTGCCTCAAGTTAGACCAGTTCCTGATTGGCCATTCCCACAAGTTCCATGCTTCCATTTCTCTTGCACATCTTTCAGGCATCTTTTGTAGGTTGAAGGGTTTATTGTTGGGTTGTTATCCCAGTTCCACCACTGGAAGGCTTGCCTGGTTACAGAGCATGACCTTCACATCCTCCGTTCCTAGGGTTCCTCACTACAGTCACTCTTGTATAATCCTGTTTGTTGTTGTTGTTGTTGTTGTTGTTGTTGTTGTTTTAACCACACTAGGTTCATACAATCCTTCCCTTCAATTCCAGTACTCTCTTCCTCCATCCCTTCCTGGGACACATGATCCTTCCTATAGCCATTCCCTGACCCATTTTCAAGGTCAGGGCTAAGGATGTTGAATGTTTCTTTAAGTATTTCTCAGCCATTTATGATTCCTATATTGGAAGTCTCTGTTTAGATCTCTACCACATTTTCATTGGATTATTTGGTTTGTTGATGTATAATTTCTTGAGTTCTGAGTGTATTTTTGATATCAGCCCTCTATCAGATGTGGAGATAGTGAAAATCATTTTTCATTCTGTAGGCTGTCACTTTGTCCGATTGACAGTTCTATTCAGTTACATGAGGTACCATTTGTTACTTGCTGAATTTCTTACTACCCTTTGTAGGACAGTTGTCCTTATTAGGTTCATCCCACCAATTCATGAGCATGGAAGATCCTTTATTCTTCTGATATCTTGCTCAGTTTCTTTCTCTCTCTCTCTCTCTCTCTCTCTCTCTCTCTCTCTCTTTCTCTCCCTCTTTCTTTCTTTCTTTTTTTGGATGGAAGTCAGGGACTCTTTCTTTTCTTTTTTTTTGAATTTTGATTCTTTTTTTTAATTTTTATTTTCTATATTCTATGTTTACATTCCAAAGGCTTTCCCCTTTCCCAGTTCCCCACCACCACCATACATCCCATAATTCCTCTCCCCCTCTACTATTCTCCAATCATCCCCCCCAGGATTTCTCTGTTCTGGGTCTACAAAACTAGGTCCAATCTTTTCAGGCCCAGGGTCCTCTCCTTTCTTCTTCTTGGGAATCATTTGACTTGCTAATTGTGCCTTGAGTATTTAGGGCTTCTGGGCTCATTAATATCCACTTATCAGTGATTGCATTTCATGTGTATTCTTTTGTGATTGGGTTAACTCACTCAGGATGATATTTTCCAGATCTAACCATTTACCTACAAATTGCTTGAATTCATTATTTTTAATTGCTGAGTAGTATTCCATTGTCTAAATATACCACATTTTCTGTATCCATTCCTCCTTTGAGGGATATTTGGGCTCCTTCCAATTTCTGGCTATTATAAACAAGGCTGCTATAAACATAGTGAAGCATGTGTCTTTATTGTATGCAGGGGAATCCTCTGGGTATATGCCCAGGAGCCCACCAATATTCTTTATCCTGATCTTGATCATTGTCCCATTGCTATAGCTAAAACTTCAAGCACTATTATAGAGGATAGATATGGAAAGAATTGTCAGCCCTGTTCTGTTCCTGATCTTAAATGGAATTGCTTTTATTTCCTCTCCATCTAATTTGATGCTGGCCATAGTCTTACTGTAAATTGCCTTCATTATGTTAAGATATGTTATTTGTATCCCTACTCTCTCCTAGACTTTTATCATAAAGGGGTGTTGGGTTTTGTCAAAGTCTTCCTCTGAAGTAAATAATCATGTGATTTTATCTTATTCTGTTTATATTATGGACTCTACTGACTAATTTTCATATGCTGAACCTTCCCTACATATCTGAAATTGATTTGCAGTTCTTTTTCTTTGTTGAATTTCTGTGTGGTTTAGATATTTATGGCCTCCAAAAATAAATTTTGCAATGTTTCTTCTGTCCTCTACTTTGTATACTAACTTGAGGTGTATTGCTGTTAGCACCTCTCTATAAGGCTAGTAGAATTCTGTGTCCAAGCCATCTGGTTCTAGGCTTTTTTGGTGGGGGGGGGATAGAGACTCTCAGTCACTGTACTATTTTTTTAGGGGCTATAGGTCTATTTAGATTGTTTATATGACTTTGATTTAACTTTCTTAAATCATCAAGAAAATCATCCATTTCTTCTAGATTTTCCAATTTGGGGGACCTAATGATTCTTTGGATTTCCCTGGTGTCTGCTGCTGTGTAGACATTTCATCTCTGACTTTGCTAGTTTAGCTATTCTTTCTGAATTTTTTAGTTAGTTTAGGTAAGGGCATCTCCATCCTCTTTACTCTCTCAGAGAACCAACTCTTCATTTCACTGACTCCCTGCATTATTTATTTAATTTCATTGATTTCAGCCCTAGTTTAACTGTTTCCTGTCATTCACTCTTCTTAGGTTTGCTTACCTCCCCTTGCTCTAGAACTTTCAGGTGTGCTGTTAAGTGATTAGTATGAGATATTTTTAATTCTTCCCTGTAGGTGCTTAGTGCTATGACCATTCCTCTTCATTACATTCCGTAACTTTGAATATTCCATGAACTTATTTTCACTGACTTCCAGAAAAATCTTTAGTTTCTTTATTTCTGTTTTGACCCAGTTTTTACCTGTTCAGTTTCCATGGGTGTGAAGGCTTTCTATTGTTTCTCTTGTTAAAATCCAGACTCAATCCATTGTGATCTGATAGTATGCCACAGGTCATTTCAATTTTCTTGTATCTCTTGAGACTTGGATTGAAACTGAGTATCTGATCAATGTTGGAGAAGGTTCTGTGAAGGGCCGAGAAGGTATATTCCCTTGAGTTTGAGTGAAATGTTCTATAGACATCTGTTAGGTCCATTTGGTTTACACTGTCTGCTAGCTTCAGTATCACTCTCTCTAGTTTTTGATGGAAAGACCTTTTTTTTTGTTGAGTTTGGCACTGAAGTCTCTTATCAATGTGTGAGTATCACTATGTGATTTAAGCTTTAGTAATGTTTATTTTACAAATGTGAGTGCCATTACATTTTGGGTATATATGCCAAGAATTGTGGATTTTTCCTTTGATGAATATGAATTGTCCTTCACTGTCTTTTTTGATTAAATGTGGTTTAAAGTCTATTTTGTTAGATATTCGAATGTCTACACCAACTTGATTGGGAAAATCTTACTCCAATCTTTTACTCTGATGTAATATCTATTCTTAGTGTTGAGTTGTGCTTCTTGTATTCAGCAGGAGGATGGTTCCTGTATTTGTATCCTTTCTATTAGTCTGTGCCTTTTTACTGGGGGAATTGATACCTTTGATAATAAACTATATGAATGATCAATAATTGCTGATTTTTGTTATTGTGTAGGAGTAGTAGTAGTAGTAGTAGTAGTAGTAGTAGCAGCAGCAGCTTAGTAGTAGTAGTAGTAGTTGTTGTTGTTGTTGTTGGTGGTGGTGGTAGTGGTGGTATGTGTTTCCTTTGGTTTTGTTTGTCTGAGATTATTCACTCCAGTATTTTCATCAGTCCAGTTAACCTCCTATGGTTGAACTTTTCCTTTTAGTACCTTCTGTAGGGTTGTATTTGTCTTTATCATGAAATATCTTGTTTTCTCCATCTATGCTGTTTGGAAGTTTCACTGGGTATAGTAGTTTGGGCTGGAATCCATGGGGAGGGAAAAGGGCATGTGAGACCTTTGGGGGATGGGGAACCAGAAAAAGGGAAATGAAATGTAAATATAGAATATATCCAATAAATAAAAAAAAAGTAAGCAGGCTAAAGAAGCCATGAGAAGCCTGCCAGTAAGCAACACTCCTCCATGGCCTCCGGGTCATCACTGTTTTTCATGATGAACTCTTAAATGGAACTGTGAGCAAAATAAACCATTTCCTCCCCCCCCCAAAAAAAAAGAAGCTGGGTGTAATTTTAATATGTCTGCCTTTATATGTTACTTGGAATTTTCCCCTTGTAGCTTTTACTATTCTTTCTTTGCTCCGTATGTTTAGTGTTTTGATTTTTATGTGATAAGTGGGCTTACTTTTCTGGCTCAGTCTGGTGTTCTGTAAGCTTCTTGTACTTTTATGGGCAACTCCTTAGGTTACAATTTTTTGCAGTGTTTTGGCTGAAAACATTTTCTGGGTCTTTGAGTTGGGATTCTTCTCCTTCTTTTATTCCCATTATTCTTAGGTTAAGTCATTTCAGAGGGTCCCAGATTTTCTGATAGTTCTGTGTCAGGACATTTTTAGAGTCAAAAATTTCTTTGACTAATATATCTATTTCTTCTACTATGTATTCTACATCCCAGGTTACCTCTCCATGTCTTGTATTCTGTTGATGAAGCTTGCCTCTGTAGGTCTTGTTTGCATACTTAGATTTTTCATTTCCATAATTCCCTCAGTTTGTGTTTCCTTTATTGGCTCTATTTTCCTTTTCTGGTCTTGAAAACGAATACTTTTTAGGTATTCCTTTAATTCAACTGTTTGTTTTTCTTGGTTTTCTTTAAGGGATCAATTCATTTCCTCTTTAAGGACTTTCATCATCTCCATAAAGCTTGTTTTAAGGTCTTTTTCTTGTGCTTCAGCTGTATTGGAATATTCAGGGCTTGCTATAATAGGACAGCTGAGCTGTGGTGGTTTATTATCGCTGTCACTTGTAGTTGAGCAAGGCTTCTCGGCCAGAGTTGAGGGTTGGGACACAGTAATGAGGAGGGGTGGGTAGATTAGGTGGGGTGGGGCTGAAAGAGTAGAGAATTTCCATCATTAGGCAACCTGCCTGGAGTTCAGGCAGACTGTTTGGTCAGAGTTCCTCTGCTGATCACCCTGCTTCTTAATTATCATCTTTATGCTTTGGGGCTTTAAAATTAAAGAAAATTTTGGTCAGAGGATGGCTTGATCTTTTGGAGTGGGTGTAAGATGGGTAGGAGTGAAATTGTTTTTCTTCAATGCAGCATGCCATTACAGAATTCACCTTAAAGACTATGCCTGTGATGTCAGGCATTGGTGGTCCAGATCTCTAACCCCAGAACACACTAAGCTGGGGCAGGAGGTTCAACTTGGACTACATATTTAGTTGAAACTGGTTTGTGTTAGAAAATGAAACCTTGTCCCCAAAAATAAGATGTAAGAAAAATTAAATTAAAGGAATAACTAAGAGAATTAACCTCTAGTTATAGGTTCTGTGTTGGCTAGGTTGATGTGAACTTGACATAAGCCAAAGTCACTTTGGAAGAGGTGATCTGATATGAGAAAATGCTCCTATCACATTGGCCTATTGACAAACATACGATGCATTTTCTTCATTGATGATTGATGTGGTAGAACTTATCTTGCTCAAGGCTGGTACTCCTGAGGTGAGTAAGAAGGCAGGGTTGAGCCAGCCAGTCTCCTGCCTTCTGTTTCTTTTTGTTTCTGCTATGACTTTTTTCAGCAGTAGAATGTGACCTAAAAGTTTTATAAATCAAATAAACCCTCTCTTCCCCAAGTTGCTTTTAATCATAGCATTTGTGACAGCAATAGAAAACCCTAAGACAGGACCCATCATTCTACAAATGTTGTGAGCTGTTCAAAGCACAGTATCTCCCATGGCTCCATGTCTTTGTGCCACTGCTAATGTCTTTGCATGAAGAGGAAAAACAACTGCTTCTATTCAAATCCTTGCAGAGGGAAGAGGTCAGATATTCTTCATATTTTACAGTGAAGGGGATCCACACAAAGAATTTGAGTAGAAAGGGGATACAGATATAGAAGTTGACCATCCTCTATTTTCAGTTGATTTGGGAATACAGAATTTCTCCAGTGTTTAGATTAGTTCTGATGATCATGGGATATAAAGTGCCCACACAGGCAGTTGCTTACATCTTTAGAAATCTAGTAAAATATTTGCATAATTCTATTTTTAAATATGTCTACTCAGCTTAGATGCATATGTCTTCCTTAGTGTGCAAAGAATGCCTGATGGCTCAATTTGGCAGTGAAGGAGCTGATGAAGGCCGGTCATAATCAGTTGCAGTTTTCTGCACTGGGATTCCAGATGTTGGCAGCTGGTGGTAAAAAAATGCTGTGCAGAAAATTATCTGAGTAGAAGATGCTCAATAGAGATAGGTTGAGCATTAGATATTCTGAAAACATGTGGACTTGTTGGAAGATGTTTCACGGACATACGTGGTGGAAATGGTCCCCAATCAGAGAGGCATGAGTAAAGATGGTTTTAAAACACATCTAGAATGAATAGATTGGGCAGAAGATTAGCAGATGCTCTCTGAGAAGAACCAACACAGACACATGGGCTGGGTAGAAGATGTCCCATTTATATGTAGGCTGGTGGAATATGATCCACAGAAAGGAATATGATCCAAAGACACACTGACTGGGTAGAAGACAGGTGCTCTGGAGAGAAGATGCAATACAGACACATGGGTTATATAAGGATTTATCCACTGACACATGGCCTGGATAGAGGATGCTCCAAAAGACACAGGGGCTCAGCTCTCTCTCTCTCTCTCTCTCTCTCTCTCTCTCTCTCTCTCTCTCTCTCTCTCATCCATCCATCTATCTATCTATCTATCTATCTATCTATCTATCTATCTATCTAATCTATCCATTTATATATCTTCTATTGCTTGTCTTCATCTCTCTAACTCTCATCTCTATAATCTTTCAAAGTACATGTTAAAGTAATTTCTAAGTAGCTTAATTTTCAAGCTCTCAGCAGAACATGCATGGTGTAAAGTATGTGGCCTGTTAAAAACAGAAGGATACCATTATTTCTCCCAGCCAGACAGTGATGCGGCGGTAGAGGTTCCTAGTGGCTGTGCCTCCTTTGGGATAGAAATCAGGGCAATATCATTCATTTAACAATAGTTATGTATGCACAACAACAACAAAGATGTAATGAGCTACATGGTATTTTTTTATTTTTTAAAAGCAGTTTTCAATGTCCACTTGCTTTCTATGCTCTTGTAAAATGCCTAATAATGATACACCTTTGATCAAAAAGTTTGGAGGCTCTATAAATTCTATAACCAAATATTTAAACCCATGAACTGGCCTAGTATAACTGTCTGAATGTATATGCCTTGCAATTCCTCTCTGAATGTTGTAATCAAGTAGTGTCTATACTGCCCTCTGGTCATTACATGCCTGTTTTTGTCACCAACAAATTTCTTCAACTCTCATGAGCAGAGGACACTGTAGCCTTGGAGTCAAGTAGAGCAGATCTGGTTCTGACTGTCACCTATGGCCACAGAATGGGGCAGGCTAGCTATTTGGCCACATCTCAAATCTCTCATCTGTAGATGGAAACAGTGTTGACTAATGTTGTGTAAGAGGATGCATGCCAAACAGCTCAGACTAAAATCTGGCACACGGTTCTTAATAAATCCTAATTTTCCTTCAATGTATATTCCCTTTGATTGTGAATACATTTCTTCTCAGCAGGGAAGAGCACTCCCCTACTGCCCGCCCTCACTTTAGCTCACAGTAATTCCTCCACTTATGTTGTCTTGGGCACTCCTTGTCAAGCACATTCATTTCCCTTAAGACATTTTCCTTTTTTTAAATCTTGGGTTCTTAAATGACAAAAAGCATGTAAAGTGCTTCTCATAAGACATGAGACTTGACAGATAGTAAGTGCTCCATAAATATTTCTGTGGTTGCTGCTTCTATTGCAAGGCAACAGTCACTCATATTCATGCAATGAGAACAACTGCATGAAGCCTCATACAGTGGATGAGGTCTGTCTTTGAACAAAAGAGGCAGGGGCTGGGCGCCTCACCTCATTTCTCAGATCAAAATCCCGAACGCTCAATTTCCTGTCTGTGTTTTGCTGGTCAAGCTCCTTCATTCTCCTGACCTAGAAAGCTATAACAGTGAGCCACACCCAAAAGTCCATTGACCCCTGAAAGAATTAAATCCTACAAAAGCACTTCATAGCTCTTCCTATGCATGGGCTGAAACTGCCATTTCATACCTTGTGTATTTTGGAGTCCACAGAAGCAAGGGTGTGTGTGTCTGCCAATCTTTCCATCAAGTAGGAAGATATGATATATTGCGTGTCATCAGGTATGTCCAGAGGAGGCTGGGAATACTGACAGGATGCCACCTTCCTTCTATTTGCCTTACCCACCACCCCTGGGGACTATAGCTAGTATTCTTGAACATATTTATGGAGATACACTGATTTATTTCTTTATGCCACAGAACACACTAAAATAGGAAATTATAACTGAAAAACTGACCTGTTGTTTCATGGGAACCTAACTACAGTGAGGTCATCTTCACTTTATGATTGACAGCACTTGCTTTCCCTCAGTGGCTCAAAGTTGATGTGTTTCATTTTGGAGTTCTGAGTTGTAGCACTGTGTTTGTCTCTTTTAGCTTCACCTTCACCTTGACTCTGTTTTCTTGCTTATCTTTGCAGCTGATTCACATTCACACTTAAATCACTGAACTGTGGCTGAATGACAAAATAGCATTTCTTCACCAAGGGCTAACCATACTTGTTGACAGCTACTTCTCTGGGCAACATTTCCAACACTGCAACATTTTGTAGATAAGACTGTAAAATAAGTACTGTGCAAAGCAATGTCACTTTTCACGCTCCTGATCTCTAGGTAGTGGCTGGCTAGTAGTGCTGTGATTGAATACCAATTGTGACAAAATGCAGAACATACACAGTGTTATCTTGGCCCCTTAATCTTTTGTCAACAAGATTAAAGAAAGCAGTATAGTAAGATCTGGCCAGCAAAGATCCTCTTCCTTTTCTGGCTTTGCTTCCTGTAAGACACTTGGTCAGAGTGAAATAACCAAACCACTTCTTCCACTGACCTTCAAAACAAAGATAATGGTGCTCTTATATGTGACACTATCCCAGAGTAGACAAAGACTGTATGAGTCTATAATATGTATGACATTGTTATAAAATTGAAGATAATAACTGATATGCATACATAATGATAGACTTAGGTTCTGTGTGGTGAGGTTCCTGAAACACAGGCTCTGAAGTAGAGGTGTGCATATACGTTGTTTATTAGAAAATTGCTGCAGGACAAGACCTTGGGCTAGTGCCTCAAGTAAGGTTGGATGCGTGAGCATTGGTGCAGCCTCTGCAGATGCTCCCAGAGTCAGTCTGGACCATGGGTAGACCTTCAAGTAGATGCCAGGGAACACTGGAAGCCGGGGTTTTACAGCACTGCACGTGCCAGATTTTAACATGAGCTGCACCTTAGAAGGGCTGGGCTTCTACCTCCCACATTGAGAGGAATGAGTGTGATAGCAAAAATTTTACGATAACTATATGTGACATGTGGTGGTATTCTATCACTCTCCTGAGCAGTATACCTTCGGTGGGTAAGAGTTATGTGTGTTCTATCTGGCATGTAAAGTGCTCAGTAAATATTCATCACATTGGATGGAACTGGACATAACGCTGTCACATTAGAAAAGGATTATCTCTGTAGTTAGTGAGCTGGGGAATACACTCTTAGACATACAGAAATTATTGATATGCCCATATTGTACTACCCATTTTCTTTCTAACTTAGCCAAGAATACAATCAAGTGGATAAAAGAGGATAACACTAGTTATATGACTATACAATGGCAAAATGTAATCTAAGAACTTGCCCAAATAATTTATAATTACATTTGACAACCGGCTACATTTATAATGCTGTTTTTTGACTCTTATCTTCCAGATAATGCTGTCTGGGTAGAGAGCTGACTGAACATCCACACTGTAGAATGTCGCCTGTGCCATCCAGGAGCTGCTCTGGCCAAAGAGTGTGCTATTCCCCCATCTTCTGCACATGGAAACATTTTTCTTATGGAACTTTATAGAAAAATAGAATCTTCAATTTATTTATCCTGACTGTTTATCTATAAAAGTGCTGAACTGAGTCTTTACATACGGTCTAGCGAACTGGGCTGAAGCAAGCATCTTGGCAAGCAGAGGATTATGGGTGAACAGAGGGCATTCTGGCTGAACAGTGTTCACTGTATGTCCTTTGGGGGAAACAAATAAACAGGCATCCTACAGCTGTGACAATGGAAGAAATTTCTAAAAAGATACTTGCTGTAGGAGGCATGGTTCTCTGAAGGAAGAGTAACATGGAAACTTAGTGCTTCTCTGAAAGTCAGGTGGGTTGGATGGCATTTGGCTGAGGCAAAGATGTGAAGAAGTATTTTCCTGAAGTGGACACAGGTGAAAGGCTAAAGCAGACTCAGGAAGAAATGTTTCACTGAAGAAGATACAGGAGAAATGATGTTCTGCTAAAGCGACTGCGTGAAAAGACATGCAATGAGGGGTCCTTTGCTCATAACACTCATATTGGTCCACCTTATATTGCCTGATTGAGGTGCATTTATTAGAACTCCATAAAGAGAAATGCACACACACACACACACACACACACACACACACACAATCTTCTGGTGGTGGACTGTAGCTTTTTGCAGGTTTCTTGGACTCAGGCTTGATTGGCAGAGTGATGTCATCTGAGTCAGATGCACAGGCTGACAAGACCAATGGAGGATGCATGAGTTGGAGGGAGTATAGATAGAACTGGATGGACAACGAGAGAGGCTGAGCTTGGCTTGCTTGCATAGCTAATCACTTGGTCTAGCATCTTTGATGATCTTCACTTTGCTGAGTTACAGCTGAGAACTTTTCCCAACATTCCCTGGACCCTCTTGCTGACTTGTGCTGAGGCTGAGGCCTGGCTCTCTCTGCTAGGTTGTGTCACAGGTGCTGCTGTCCTGACTCCACCGAACTAGATAAATGATATTTCCATGAGCAGTTTGCAAGTGGATGAAGCTGCCCCTGCCTGCTAAGCTGTGAACTGAACTGCTGATTTCCAGACAACACAGACAGTATTTGACCCAAAGAACCATTTCTAATCAGATCCACTTTTCCTGTATCCTTTTTTTCCCACTACCTCTGGTGGGCAGTGGACTGAAAGAGAAGTTAGTGTTTAAGAACATTCACTAAAAAAGGTTTTGAATATTAAAGTTACAGGGCATGTAATGAGAGAGAGACAGAGAGGGAGAGGGAGAGGGAGAGGGAGTCTGTATGCCTGTCACTGCCTTAGACTGATTGTGAATTTCTTTCTTCACCTAGAATCATACTTGGAAATCAATTGAAACAGACAATTGAATTGCTTGTTTTTGGAGTTAGAGTATACTGGAATGAAGTCTTCCCCTCTAACCATATCTATCCATTTGCAAAGAACTCAGAAGAGACCAGAGGTCCAAGTAACATGGCTGGTTGAGTGTCTGACATAGAAACACAAGGCTTACACCAAGGCTGAGACTAGTGGAGAAGCAAACATGTTGACCTTTTCTTAGACTCTTCAAGTGTCTGCATATGCACATTTTATTTGTGGAATTCCATTCTGTTTCAGAGTAGTTAGAATGTTATCAATGAATCAAAACAGTTTTGTTTACCCCAAGCAACAATCACAAAACTTGTCAGTTAGTATGTGAATTTGAATAACCCATAGCTCTTCTCCAATGTTGGCTTCCTTTCTGTTGCTGAGATAAAGGTTGCTCTTGTATCCTCCTCTCCAATTGCTGGCCACTGAACGTGCTTTCTGCCTTTTCAGATGTAGCTGTTCCTATTCTTTTCCATTCACAAGTGAAGTCATGTGTGTCAGGCCATGTGTCAGGACATATGTCAGGTCATGTGTCAGACCATGGGCCAGACCATGTGTCAGACCATGTGCCAGACCATGTGTCAGGCCATGTATCACGGCATATGTCAGGTTTTGTGTCAGGCCATGTGTCAGGTCTTGTGTCGGACTATGTGCCAGACCATGAGTCAGGCCATGTGTCTTCATCTTCCACCTTTTCTTTCTGGCACATACAATTCCATCAGCAAAGATTAGGAGACACGTCTCTCCATCCTACAACTTCAAAACCATGTGGATCACAGAGATACATGCCAGCAAGAAGACTGAATTCATCCTTCAAAGTTGCTGAGGAGAAAAGATTTTCTAGTGCAAGTGTTGCAACTGTGAGGGGAAATGTATACTTGTGGTTGAGAGCCAAAGAATACCATAAAAAAACTGCACAACAAACTTCACACAGGAAATTTTTAGGAAATATATAAGGTTGTTGCATCTACTTTGGTGAGAAACACCAAAGAACTGAGCAGGGTTAGGATTCATACATGGTTTCTTGATGGGGAGGAGCTTTCTAGGGTACCATTAAATTGTGAGAGATTTTGTGGCCTGATCTTGGGCTTTTAATTTTTTTTTCTGTAGGGCAGAGCTTGGCCATTGTAGCTGTCATCTGTAACCCAAGTTTTCCCCCTGTCCCTTTTTTTCCCAGAAATAAGGATTCTGAGACTTTTTCTTTAGTTTTTTTATTGAATATAATCTTCATTTACATTTTATTTTTTTCTGTTCTTGCTTTCATCTGAGCAAGATTTCTTTTTTGTAATTTATTTTTCTATTAGATATATTCCCCTCCCTGAAAGTCCCATAATCTCTCTTCCCTCCCCCTGTTCTCCAATCAACCCCCTCCTGCTTCCCTGTCCAGGTATTCCCCTACACAGATACATTGAGCTTTCCAGGACCAGGGGCCTCTCCAAACTTATTCTTGGGTATTATTTGATATGTGAATTGTTTCTTGGGTATTCTGAACTTCTGGGCTAATATTCTCTTATCAGTAAGTGCATACCATGTGGGTTCTTTCATGACTAGGTTACCTCACTCAGGATGATATTTTCCAGTTCCACCCATTTCTCTAAGAATTTCATAAATTCATTGTTTTTAATAGCTGCATAGTATTCCATTGTGTAAATATACCACATATTTTTAATCCATTCCTCCATTGAGGGACATCTGGGTTCTTTCCAGCTTCTGGCTATTATAAATAAGGCTGCTATTAACATAGTAGAGCATGTGTCCTTATTACATGCTGGAGAATCCTCTGGGTATATGCCCAGGAGTGGTATAATGGGGTCCCCCGGAAGTGTCATGCCCAGTTTTCTGAGGAACCACAAGACTGATTTCTAGAGTGGTTGTACCAGCTTTCAATCCCACCAGCAGTGGAGGAGTGTTGATCTTTCTCCACATCCTTGCTAGCACCTGCTCTCTCCTGAGTTTTTGATCCTACCCATTCTGACTGGTATGAGGTAAAATCTCAGGGTTGTTTTGTTTTGCATTTCCCTGATGACTAAGGATGTTGAACATTTCTTAAGGTGCTTCTCAGCCATTCAAAATTCTTCAGGTGAAAATTCTTTTTTTTAACTCTGTACCTCATTTTTAATAGGGTTATTTGGCTCTCTGGAGTCTAATTTCTTGAGTTCTTTGTACATATTGGATATTAGCCCTTTGTCAGATGTAGGGTCGGTAAAGATCTTTTCCCAATTTGTTGGCTGCCATTTTGGCCTATTGACAGTATCCTTTACCTTACAGAAACGTTGTAATTTTATGAGATCCCTTTTGTCAATTCTCAATTTTAGAACATAAGCTATTAGTGTCCTGTTCATGAAATTTTCTCCTATGCTCATGTGCTCAAGGCTCTTCCCCTGTTTCTTTTCTATTAGTTTCAGTGTGTGGTTTAATGTGGAGGTCCTTGATCCATTTGGACTTGAGATTAGTACAAGGAGATAAGAACAGATCGATTTGCATTCTTCTGCATGCTGACCTCCAGTTGAACCAGCACCAATTGTTGAAAAAGCTATCTTTTTTTCCACTGGAAGGTTGTAGCTCCTTTGTCAAAGATCAAGTGATCATTGGTATGTGGGTTCATTTCTGGGTCTTCAATTCCATTCCATTGATCTACCTGTCTGTCACTGTACCAATACCATGCGTTTTTTTTTTTTTTAACACTATTGCTCTGTAGTACTGGCTGAGGTCATAGATACTGATTCTTCCAGTATTTCTTTATACTCTTGAGAATAATTTTAGCTATCCTGGGTTTTTGTTATTCCAGATGAATATGATAATTGCTCTTTCTAACTCTATGAAGAATTGAGTTGGGATTTGGTTAGGGGATTGCATTAAATCTGTATATTGCTTTTGGCATGATGGCCATTTTTACTATATTAATCCTGCCAATCCTGCTTATCGACAGAAACAATACCAGGTATTTTCCTCAGGACCTTGGTGGGGCTGGATTTACTAACTTTAAATGTTCATTTTCTTGAAAAATCTTCTTTAAAAGATTTCCAGTGTAAGACTGAGCTCAGTAGTCTGTTCTGATACTCTCCGGATTCATCCCGTAAGCTAGTTTTCTTTTTGCTTGTGATAAAGTGAAGAGGAATCAGGGCCAAATAATGTCTGTAGACAGTTGAAAGGAAGGAGAGAGACCCTAGGGTCTTTTTCAATTTCTTTCTTCAGAGACTTGAAGTTCCTATCATACATACTTTTCACTTGTTTGGTTAGAGTCACACCAAGATACTTTATACTGTTTGTGGCTATTATGAAGGGTATCATTTGCCTAATTTCTTTCTCAGCCTGTTTATCCTTTGAGTATATGAAGGCTACTAATTTGTTTGAGTTAATTTTATATCTGGGCACTTTGCTGAAGTTGTTTATGAGCTGTAGGAGTTCTCTTGTGGAATTTTTTTGGGTCACTTAAGTATACTATCATATCATCTGCAAATAGTGATAATTTGACTTCTTCCTTTCCAATCTGTATCCCTTTGACCTCCTCAGTTTCTGTTGTTATATCTCCCTTTTCATTTCTCATTTTGTTAATTTAGATACTGTCTCTGTGCCCTCTAGTCAGTCTGGGTAAAGGTTTATCTATCTTGTTGATTTTCTCAAAGAACCAGTTCCTGATTTTGTTGATTCTTTGTATAGTTCTTTTGGTTTCTACTTGGTTGATTTCAGCCCTGAATTTGATGATTTCCTGTCTTCTACTCCCCTTGCTTGTATTAGGTTCTTTCTGTTCTAAAGCTTTCTGGTGTGTTGTTAAGCTTCTAGTGTATGCTCACCCCAGCTTCTTTTTGGAGGCACATAGAGCTTTGAGTTTTCCTCTTAGCACTGCTTTCATTGTATCCCATAAATTTGGGTATATTGCACCTTCATTTTCATTAAATTCTAAAAAGGTTTTGATTTTTTACCTTATTTCTTCCTTGACCAAGCTATCATTTAGTAGAGCATTGTTCAGTTTCCATGTGTATGTGGACTTTCTCTTGTTTTAGTTGCTATTGAAGACCACCTTTACCCCATAGTGATCTGATAGATGGCATGGGATTAGTTCGAACTTCTTAAATCTGTTGAGGTCTGTTTTGTGACCAATTATATGGTCAGTTTTGGAGAAGGTACCATGAGGCTCCCGTGACTGAGTAGAAAGGTGCAGACAGGTATGCAGGGATCACCGAAGTAGAAGATCGCTTGGAACATGGCCCGTAAGGGCTCCACCTGCACCCAGGAGCTGGGCAGAACCATAGCCATCTGTGCACCTACCCTGCCAGGGTCCATCTGCCCTGCAGGGAGTCTGGCAGATAGAGGGAGTCCTGAGTTTAGAGGTGAGGTGCCACTCTCTGCTCCTGTGACTGAGTGTGCTGCTGCAGCCAAGAATGCAGAGAACACCAGAGTGTAAGACCACCTAGGACTCAGTCTGCCAGGGCCCCACATGCACCAAGGAGCTGGGCAGCCCCATAGCAATCTTTGACAGGGGAAAGCTGGTCACCCAGGCGTACTGAGACAGGCTTGCAGGCATACGGGGTGGGGAGGGTGGGGTGGCACAAGCAGCCAGCCAGAGTCAGCAGGACCAACTAACACCAGAGATAACCAGATGGTGAAAGGCAAACAGAAATGTTACCCACACAAACCAATGTAACATGGCAAAATCCAAACACAATTCTCTAACAACAGCAAGTCCTGGATGCCCCAACACACCAGAAAAGCAAGATTTATGTTGAAAATCACAGCTCATGATGCTGATGGAGGGCTTCAAGGAAGACATAAATAACTCCCTTAAAAAAATACAGGAGAATACAGGTAAATAGGGATAAGCCCTTAAAGAACTACAAGAAAGCACAACAAAACAGATGAAGGAATTGACCAAAACCATCCAGGATCTAAAAATGGAGGTAGAAACAATAAAGAAATCACAAAGGGAAACAACTCTGGGCATAGAAAACCTAGGAAAGAAGTCAGGAGTCATAGATCTAAGCATCAACAATAGAATACAAGAGACAGAAGAGAGAATTTCAGATGCAGAGGATATCATAGAAAGCATTGATACAACAGTCAAAGAAAATAAAAAATGCAAAAAGTTCCTGACCCAAAGCTTCCACGAAATATAGGACAAAATGAGAAGACCAAACCTAAGAATTATAGGTATAGAAGAGAGTGAAGATTTCCAATTTAAAGGGCCAGTAAATGTCTTCAACAAAATTATAGAAGAAAACTTTCCTAACATAAAGAAAAAGATGCCCATGAACATACAAGAAGCTTACAGAACTCCAAATAGATTTGACCAGAAAAGAAATTCCTCCCATCACACAATAATTAAAATACCAAATGCACTAAACAAAGAAGGAATATTAAAAGCAGTAAGGGAAAAAGGTCAAGTAACATATAAAAGTGGACCTATTAGAATTACACCAGACTTTTCACCAGACACTATGAAAGCCAGAAGAGCCTGGGCAGATGCCATACAGACCCTAAGGGAACACAAATGCCAGCCCAGACTGCTATATCCAGCAAATCTCTCAATTACCATAGATGGAGAAACCAAGGTATTCCATTACAAAAACAGATTTACACAGTATCTTTCCACAAATCCAGCCCTTCAAAGGATAAGGAATTGAAAACACCAAAAGGAGGGAAACTACACACTAGAAAAAGCAAGAAATTAATCTTCTTTCAACAAACCCAAAAGAAGGTAATCACACAAACATAAAAATTACATCAAAAATAGCAGGAAGAAACCATCACTATTCCTTAATATCTCTTAACATCAATGGACTCAATTCCCCAATAAAACGACAGACTAAAACTGGATATGTAAATAGGACCCAACTTTTTGCTGCTTACAGGAAAGGCATTTCATTTACATTTTAAATGCTTAAGCCTTTTTCTGATTCTCCCCTCCCCTAAAACCTTCAATCCCTCCTCCCACCCCTGCCTCCAAGTATATACCCCTCCACCTAACCCACTCCCACTCCCCCCCCATTGATTTCCCTTTGTTGGAACATCTTTTGAACCTTCACAGGACTAATGACCTCTCCTCCCACAGATGCCTGATAAGGCATTCCTCTGCCACATTTTTGGCTGGAACCATGTGGACCCCTTGATTGATGGTTTAGTCCCTGAAAGTCCTGGGGTGTCTGAGTGGCCAACATTGTTGTTCTTCCCATGGGGCTACAAACCCCTTCAGCCCCTCCAATCTGCCTTCCAACTCCTCCACTGGGGATCCCACACCCAGACCAATGGTTGGCTGTTAGCATCTGCCTCTGTATGTGTAAGGCCCTGGTAGGGTCCCTTCAGAGACAATCATAACAGGCTCCTTTTGGTATGCATTTCTTGTAGTGCATAATAGTGCAACAGTTTGTTGACTGTTTATAGGATAAATCCCCAGGTAGGGTAGTCTTTGAGTGACCTTTCCTTCAGTCTCTGCCCCACCCTTTGGATTCTAAGACTTCTTATATATGAATAAATGTCTAGGCTAATAGCTTTGGCTTGTTCTCCAATTACTCATAATTATCCTATTTATGCTATTCCAAGTCCTGACACATGGAGGTTATCTTTCTCAGGATCATGCAACCATCTCCATCACCCTTCAGGGCCCCTCTCCCTCTCCCCTAGAATTCCTCTCTGTCTCTCTGCTGGGTCTTCAACCTTCTACTCACGCCTCAGCACATTGGCCATCGGCTTTTAATTGACAGGTGAAATTAACATTTATTGCATAAAAGATTTCTTCTGTATTGCCCCCTTTTAGTCCAATGAAAGGTTCTTTCTTTTATAAAAATAACCTATATATAATAATAATGATTATGAAAACTACTATGTAAGAGTTATATTTACAATGCCCAAACCATGTGCACTTGAAAGACTTGGGGAAAGTATTCTATTATCTATCCTATCTTGGTGGGTTCTGAGTTTTTTACCTAAATCAATCTTTTCACAACTTGCATTACCAATTTAAAATATCTTTCTTGACCCATGAACATTTTCTTAAATCCTAAATAACTTAAACTTATGTGATTCTATAACTATCTAATCTTAAAGTCCATTAGTGACCCAAGAAGAAATAATTATTACCTGAATTAGTAGGAATGGTAGGCAAGCAGCTTCCAAAATTATTGAAATGACAGAGAAATCTGACTGCCTGGCAGTCCCCCAAATTTCTCTACAATGTTGGAGCATCTATCTTAAGCCTATTGGCCTATGACAGAATTTTCTGCTATTCAGGACATATGAAGGACTGCTTACCCAGACTTGACAAAGTTTAGTAATTCACTTACATGCATCTTGTTTGTCCAGCATATTGTCCACAGTTGAAGCAAGGGCAGTTTCTCTCCCAATGGCTAGTTTGAAGCATCTGAAGCAAGGTCCATATGGAAATTCTTGCCCACCCTCTTCCTTGAAGCAGAATGGGGGTGCTGCCAAGAACAGACTGATCTCCTGTTTTTTTTAAAAAAAAAAAACCTTTTTGTAACAAAACACCCTTAAATGCTATATTCTGTGACTCTCTGAGGGTTTAAAAGATCATTTGTCTATCTATAGTATATCTGAATAGATAAGCATTGTTTGTTTCTAGTTATTTACTATATTACTTTCAACCTTGAAAACATATTTCTGCAATGAACTAGACTAATATCTAACATGACCAGAAGTTTGTCTAAACACTTTGTAATGGCAGCTTTCAAAGGACTAGGAATTCTTAACATTTCTTTGTTAAGCATTTCTTAGGTATAGTACCTTAAAAAGAGCTGGTGCATAGCATGTTGTAGCCAAGCATTACCTTAGTTTTGTGTCCGTGTACAAAGGTCTATACCAATGCAAGACACTTGGCTAGGAGTAACCCCACAGTTTAAGAGTAGATCCAATAATCCATCCTTTATTACTATTATTTCTACATCCCCGTTCTATTTTTTTCTTCCCCATTCCCCCAACACTACATAGGAGAGAAAGAAGGATCGAGGAAAGAAAAGGAGACAAATAACTCCATTACTTTGTTTCTTTCCTGATCAAAGGCCATTACAACTTATAACCACTCCCCTTTGACAAGGACAAAGAGCTACCATTCACTGAATGACCAAACCCCATCTACCCCACTTTTTGGAGTTTCTCTTAAAATTGCTTCCCGCTGACTTGGGGCATTGTTTTCCTTTGCCTCCCCCTACTCCCTCCCCAATGTGGGATATTGGCCAGTCTTAAGAATTTGTTGTCCATCTCTGTATACTGAGAAAGTTCAGGGCTTAACTGACATCCTGATTGGAACAGTCTGTGATGGTTAATCAATTTGGGTCAGCAGTTTCTTTTGAAGTTGTCCTGGATACAGAATTTGGAGGAAACAGCATTGGGGCAGTTTGGGGTAGAATCACCTGGGCTACTTGTCTTCTTTGGTATCTGTTCCTTTTGCTCTGCAAACCTACAAATTCTCACAGGTAATACACAGTTCTGTAATAACTTAAATATGGAATGTGCTGTGAGCAAAATTTAGTTAAAGATGATTCTTTGCTCTCTGAGCTGATAAGACATCTGTCTTTCTCTATAAGTCAGTTTGGGTCATAAAACCAAACTGTAAATTAAATTTATATCTATGCCATTTAAAACGATGGGACGATAATCCTTGAGGATTCTGTAACTGAAAAGATGTATTGGCTATGCATGGCTGAAGTGTCTCAGCCAGTTTCAGAGCTCTTCCCATGCAGAGGGGTGAGACTACAAATTAACTGCTTTGTTGGTCTTTTTTTTTTTTAAGTTTTACATTTTATGTTTTTTTTTTAAAGTTTTATTGAATGCATTCTTCATTTCAATTTCAAATGTTAAACCCTTTCCCCGGTTTCCCCCCTCCCAGAAAATCCCCAACCCAACTTTCCACCCCCTGCCTCCAAGAAGATGACCTTCCGTCCAACCCACTCCCACCTACCTCTCCTCAATTTCCCCACTCTGGGGCATCTATCTAGCCTTCAGAGGACCAAGGACCTCTCCTCCCACCGATGCCTGACAGGGTGTTCCTTCACCACAATTGCAGCTGGAACCATGTACACCCTTTATTTGATGGTTTAGTCCCTGGGAGCCCTGGGGATCTGGTTGGCCAACATTGTTGTTCTTCCCATGGGGATACAAACCCCCTCAGCTCTTCCAGTCCTCTCTCCAACTCCTCCGTTGGGGACCCTGTGCTCAGTCCAATGGTTGGCTGCTAGCATCTGCCTCTGTATCTGTAAGGCTCTGGCAGGGCCCCTCAGGAGACAGCCATAACAGACTCTTCAGTAAGCACTTCTTGTCATTCATAATAGTGTCAGGGTTTGGTGACTGTTTACAGAATGAATCTTCAGGAAGGTCAGTCTCTGGGTGGCTGTTCCTTCAGCCTCTGCCCCACACTTTATCTCCATAATTGCTCCTGTGAGTATTTTGTTCCCTTTCTCAGAAAAACGGAAGCACCCACACTTTGGATTTCCTTCCTCTTGAGCTTCATGGGGTCTATGAGTTGTAGCTTGCTTATTCTGAGCTTTTGGGCTAATATCTACTTATCAGTGAGTGCATACCATGTGTGTTCTTTTGTGATTGGGTTACCTCACTCAGGATGACACTTTGTAGTTCCATCCATTTGTCTAAGAATTTCATGAATTCATTGTTTTTAATAGCTGAGTAGTAGTCCATTGTGTAAACATACCAAATTTTCTGTATCCATTCCTCTTTTGAAGAACATCTGGATTCTTTCTGGCTTCTGACTATTGCAAGTAAGGCTGCTGTGAACATAGTTGAGCATGTGTCCTTATTACCTGTTGGAGCATCTTCTGAGTATATGCCCAGGAGTGGTATAGCTGGGTCTTCAGGTAGTACTATGTCCAATTTTCTGAGGAACCGCCAAACTGATTTCCAGAGTAGTTGTACCAGGTAGCAATCCCATCAGCAGTGGAGGAGTGTTCCTCTTTCTCCACATCCTCACCAGCAGCTACTGCCCCCTGAGGTTTTCATCCTAGCCATTCTGAGCGGTGTGAGGTGGAATCGCAGGGTTGTTTTCATTTGCATTTCCCTCATAACTAAGGATGCTGAACATTTCTTTATGTGCTTCACAGCCATTCGTGTGAGCTCAATTGAGAATTCTCTGTTTAGCTCTCTACGCCATTTTTTAAGAGGGTTATTTTATTCTCTGGAGTATAACTTATTGAGTTCTTTGTATACCTTGCACATTAGCCCTCTATCAGATGTAGGATTGGTAAAGATCTTTACCCAATCTGTTGGTTACTGTTTTGGCCTATTGACAGTATCATTTGTCGATTCTTGTTCTTAGAGCATAAGCCATTTGTGTTCTATTCAGGAAAATTTCCCCTGTGCTAATGCATTCAAAGCTCTTTCCCATTTTCTCCTCTATAAGCGTCAGTGTATCTCGTTTTATGTGGAGGTCCTTGATCCACTTGTACATGAGCTTTGTACAAAGAGGTAAGAATGGGTCAATTTGCATTATTCTACATGTTGACCTCCAGTGGTTCCAGCACCATTTTTTAAAAATAATGTCAGAGGATGGTCTTGTTAGACACCAAAGGGAAAAGAGGCCCTCAGTCCTGAGAAGGCTTAATGCCACAGTGTAGAGGAATTCTAGGACAGGGAAGCAGGAGTGGGTGGATTGGTGAACAGGGGAAGGGGAATGGGTTAGGGGATTTTGGGGGGTAAAACCAGGAAAGGGGACAACATTTGAAATGTAAATAAAGAATATATCTAATTAAAATGCTGTCTTTTTTCCACTGGATGTTTTTAACTCCTTTGTCAAATATCAAGTGACCATAGGTGTGTGGGCTCATTTCTGGGTCTTTAATTCTATTCCATTGATCTTTCTGCCTGTCTCTGTACCAATACCATACAGTTTTTATCACTATTGCTCTGTAGTGGAGCTTGAGGTTAGGAAGGGTGATTCCCCCAGAAGTTCTTTTGTTGTGGAGAATAATTTTCACTATCCTGGGATTTTTGTTATTCCAAATGAATTTGCAGATTGCTCTTTCTAGCTCTATGAAGAATTGATTTGAAATTTTGATGGGGATTGCATTGAATCTATAGATTGCTTTCAGCAAGATGGCCATTTTTACTAGATTAATCCTGCCTATCCATGAGCATGGGATAGATAGAAGAAAGAATCTCAGGTGCTAAAGATACCATTGTAAACATTGACTCAACAGTTAAAGAAAATGGAAAATGCAAAAAGCTTGTAACCCCAAACACCCAGGAAATCCAGAACATAATGAGAAGACCAAACCTAAGGATTATAGGTATAGAAAAGGGTGAAGATTTACAACTTCTATCTCTTTTATTCTGTTATCGATGCTTGCATTTGTGATTCCTGATTTCTTTCCAAAGTTTTCTGTCTCCAGGAGTCTCTCCCTTTGTGATTTCTTTATTGTTTCTTCTTCCATTTTTAGATCCCGGATGGGTTTGTTCAGTTCGTTCACTTTTTTGTGTGTGTTTTCCTATAATTCTTTTAAGGATTTTTGTGTTTCCTCTTTAAGGGCATCTACCTATTGACCCATGTTCTCCTGAATTTCTTTAAGGGAGTTATTTCAGTGTGTTGGGGTAACCAGTACTTGCTGTTGTGGGAGAACTGGGGTTCAGATGATGCCATGTCAACCTGGTTTCTGTTGGTAATGTTCTTGCATTTGCCTTTTACCCTCTGTTTATCTCTGGTGTTAGCTTGTCTTGCTGTCTCTGACTGTGGCTTATCTGTCCTGCAAGCCAATATCTTTACTCCTGGGATTCCTTTTCTTTCTGTACACACACTCCTGGGAGACCAGCTCTCTTGTGGTGGTATTTGTGTATGTAGCTCTGTGGCTCAGGATCAATTCTAAGCTCTCAGGCCTGTTTACAGTCCTGGGAGGTTAGCTTTTCCCTGTGCCACCTGGATATGGTGCACTGTGGCAGAGGATGGTCCCCAGCAGAAGACAGAAACTGAAAGGCTCCAGATAGGTTCTTCTTAGCAGCAAGGGTAGTCCTACCTATGCTCTCAGGCCACTCTGCACTCTTGTGAAGGAACCAGAGGTGGAAGGGGCATAAGGAATGAAAGGGGAATGCTATTCAGGAGGGCAGTGTGTTTGGTGGTTGCTGGGTACCAAGTCCCGCAGGTCTCCCAGCAGCAGCTGGGAGGGGGGAGGGTCTTCTTACCAACTGCTCTGATTGTGGAGGGTTCTTTAGTATGAATCAGGAGATGGTGTCTTCAGTATGGCAGAACTGTCAAGAATTTGCCCCAGCAGAGAGGACAGGCAGCAGAAGGGGCAGAAGGAATGGAAGGGAAGTGGTATTAGAGAGGGTAGGGTTTTGGTGGTTGCTGGGTAGGAGTCCCCCTGGGCCCCCAGCAGTAGCTCTGGTATGGGAGAGGGTTCTTACCAACTGCTCTGATTGTGGTGGGTTCTCCACTGCTCTGATTGCAGCAGTTTCTCTAGAATGGAATAGGAGATGTTGTCTTCGCTGTAGTGGACCCGCCAAGAGTCTGCCACAGCAGAGAGGACCTTTTTTGGTCTTTCTTATTTCTTTCTTCCTTTCTGCAGTCAGGGGGGTCTCCTGTCAAATCTGATTTTTATTAATCTTGAAGGAATCCATAACTTTTAATTTTCCGTGGAAACCAATGCAAAGCCTCTCTAAGATAACACATTTCCTCCCCACCATTCTGAAGTTAGTTATTTATGCTGCTTTAATTTGGCAGTCCTTTATAAAATCCAGTATATTTTAGTAGTTATCTGTCTCATTGATATTTATAAGGTTTAAAGTCAATAAAGCTAATGCTTAAATAAAACTTAATAAACGTTAAACTATCTGTGGGAGAATCCACATGTCCCTTTTGTTCTGTGAACCTTACCTTTCAAGTTCTGTCAGATCTCTCTACAATAGCTTGACTTGTAGGACTGTAACATAAGTCTGTTACATGTTCTATGCATATATATGGTTGTATTCTAATGGGTGCATATATTGAAGCCTCATCAGCTTAAATCTGTAAGACATTTCCAAGATAGCTACCATCTCTAATAAATGTTACAATCTCAGAATCATCCTTTTTAGAACTTAAGGCAGAAGCCCATTGGGCTTCTGAATAGACATCAACTGTATGATGTACATATTTTAGATTTTGAAACTACAAAATGAAATACACAAGCTATTGTATGACATTGCTCTAAGATGTCTTCACTAAGCAGGATCTGGATTCTTGGCTGAGAATATTGCATCTCTATGGGCTGCCGTTCTAGTTCCTCAAGCCTTTCTGAATTTTTCATCTCGAACTATCTTTTCTGTTGTTGCAGGTTCCAGATTCTCTCATCTCTCTTCTATGGCCTGTGACATAGTATTCTATCTTTTAGTCCTCTTTTTATCTAAGTCTGCCTTCTTTTGATCTCTCTTTAAAAAGATATATAAAATTGTAATTGTTACTTAAAATGATTATTTCTATGCTGATAGAACAGCAAAATGATTTGGAATCCAGATGCACTGTGCCAATGCTCTTCTCCATTTAACAGAAAAATATTGGTTTGTTTATTAATTTATTCGTATTTAGCTCGCACATTACATTGGCTCCTAGCTCTTGGCTCCACCTCCCTCCAGGTAATTTAGCAGGCTGCCTTCCTTGCTTCTCTGCTGGAGATGTTGTTTTTGCTCTTCAGGTAGAGTGGAGCCTCACACCTGTGCTTACCAGCCAGGAGTTGAGCCTATTCACCCAAGCTCTGGGAACTCTTTTTGCCTGGGAAGTGTGCCTCGAAGCTAAGGTTCTCCTGCTCACTATCCGCAGCTCACAGGTCTCTGCTTTCCCCAGTCACTGGTCATGCTGCACTACAGGAGGTTAGAAGGTTGCACTTCTACGGGTGGCTTCTCCAGTGGTATCCTGCCCCCACAGCTTGCTGGCCCGTGTGGCCAGTTCACAGAGCAGCATGCCCACCACCACAGAGCTAAACTGTTCTTCCCATTGTCTTTTCAGGCTTTAACCTGGATTCTAGCCTCACATTCTATGTGCCATCTGCAGTTGGTGTCATCTGTAACATTGTGTTTTTCTACCTGTCTTCTTTGTTCTCAGAAATAAGGACCCCAAGACTTCTTATATATGAATAAATTCCTAGGCTAATAACTTTGGCTTGTTTCCTGACTGTATCATAACTTAATTATTCCATTCCCACACGTGTATGTCTCTCTCCCAGAATCCCCCCTTCTGTGCTGTATATCTCACCTTCTAATCCTACTCCCCACCACTAGACTACTCTGATGGCCTTAACAACTATGTACATCCCTTGGAGATACAGGTGACCTGCAGAGGTGCAGGTGGAGGTGGACAACTTGTATTCCTTGAGGGGTTTACACCTAGACCCTAGTCAAACCTTGCCAGGGTTGCACACTTACACCTAAGAAAGCAATGTTAAAGAAAATTCTCCTATTCTAAGAGATTAACAGTGCCAGTTTAGAATGTATTTTGAGATTTTATTTTCCTATAAAGCAGTAGTTCTCAAACTATGGGTTATGACCCCTTTGGGAGGTCACATATCAGATATACTGCATAGCAGATATTTGCATTACAATTCATAACTGTAGAAAAACAACAGTTGTGGAGTAGCAACAAAATAATTTTATGGTTGGGGTCATCAAAACATGAGGAACTGTATTAAATGGTCCCAGCATTAGGAAGGTTGAGAACCATTGCTATAAAGTAAAAATTGTTGAATTGGTAGTATAATTAATTTAAATAATTCGTAATAGAAAACTGATACCACTAATTGAGATACTGTAGTGAGAGGAAGCAATTTAATGAAGCACACACTGAAGAATAGACACCCATTGCTGTGTAAGATGGAAATCTAATGTAGCCTGAGAGATTGCACTGGAGAGCAGTCTGTGGTCTCAATTTAAAAAAAACACACTTATATAGTGTGCTAGTCAAAGAATGTGCACTAGGACTTGGGGCATATTTGGTTTGTATGTGTTTATATATTTAGGTTTTTGCTCATATGAATAACTTGAAATTTCTTGTTGCTACATATTCTAAGTTTTTATTTTTTGATGGATGTCTTAAAAATACCACATGTATGACACAGCCAAAAATAATAAAATCTTCGATTTTTTTAGAAATGTATCAATAATTTATATTGATTCATATATTGTCATATGTTCTTGACAGAAATACCTTTTAGTGGCATAATATATATATATATATATACGTATATATACATATATATATATACGTGTGTATATATATATGTGTATATATATATATATATATATATATATATATATATAGAGAGAGAGAGAGAGAGAGAGAGAGAGAGAGAGAGAGAGTGTGTGTGTGTGTAGCCCTGGCTGTCCTGGAACTCACTCTGTAGACCAGGCTGGCTTCAAACTCAGAAATCTGACTGCCTCTGCTCCCCAAGTGCTGGGATTCAAGGTGTGTGCTACCCCTGCTGGGCAAGAGAGATCTTTAATAATAGCGATATATCTTTAATCGAAATACAAGTCAAGACATTTCACTATTGTGCCACTAAAGGGTATTTCTGTCAAGAGCATATGACAATATGACTTCTTAACCTTTACCTGTAACCATAATATGCGACAAAAGTCCAGATCAAAACATCAGGACATATTTATTTCACCAGCAGCTCTGTTAGGGCTGCCTTCAAAGTGTCCACATAAGTCTGTAAAAATGGTGAGAACACGTCCTTCAAATGATGGTGCCTTGTTACTTTTTATTCATCTCCACTGCTTGAGCTGAGTAACTTCCTTTCAACCACTAGAGTGTATCATTCTTCCTAATTCCCAAGGTGTGCCTTAAGAAGAGCTTCAACTGTTCTCTTCAGGCTTTGAAGAGATTGTTCTCTTCATGCTTTGAAGAAGCCAGGGTCTTTTGTTATCTTCAGTGGGGGCAGTGGGTGGAGGTCCAGGTCAGCTATCCTCCCACTGCAGCTAGGCTCATATCTTAACAGCAGTCTCCTAAGGAACTATGACCCAGAATCTCTAACACTGATTCCAAACCACTAACCACTGACACTATGAAACATAACTTATGACCCTGGTTATAACTTGAGACGTCTAAGTCTGGAAAGGTAACAAGGAATGTTGTGGGCCAACCAATGCTTTTAGCTTCTTTGATTTCCTTTATTCTTCCTTTTGTTTCTAGAAGCCAATACCCTACCTTGTCAACTCTGTTCTGTGACTTAGTTTCAAGTTATGATTTAAGAAGCAACTTTACATTGATAGAATAGTTATTAACTTAAAACAAAATGAGAAAATTAATGTGGTTTGTTTTGTTTGTCTATAAATTTTTAATAAAAACTACTAGAATAACCTGAGTATTAGTTTTTAAAATTGGAGTTCTGTGAGCCTTCATTTTACATGTGTACCAGCTAGAAGTCTGTTTCATCTCCTGGCTTTGTGGAAGCAGGCGTGTTTTATTACCAATACATATGTTTCAATAAACATTCTAAGGTTGTACATCAATTCCTTGCCACATATCATTTACCAAGAATTATATGATTATCAGCTATAAAGCATACATGTGTAAGATTATAAAATAAAACTCAATGTTAGGTAATTAAGAAAACATTTTTTATGGATGTAATTGTGGAGTACTTTGTTTCACTATGTCACACTAATGAATACTTTGGATTGATAGCTTTCTTAACCCTGAACGTCAGCATGTTTTTCTCTTGTTGCTATGTGTGATTGTATGTTTTACAACTATTTGTCAAACCCTATAAAAATAGTTTGAGAGCAAGGAAACTCACATGAAATGAAAGTATATAGCTCTAATGCTAAATCAAATGATTTTGCTTATGTGTAAAACACATGAGTATAAGAAAGTGATACAAGTGAACACACCTGTACAAGAGAACTTTGATTAGTGAATAGATAACTTCAGTAGTTAATGAATCAGGGGTTGGGAAGATGGCTCAGTTGGTAAAGTGAGCCCAAGAACCTATGTGGAAGTCAGGGAGCAGAGGCGTGCCCATACAATCTCAGTGCTTAGAGATGGAGATAGGAGAACTCCTGGGGTTCCCTGGCAAACTTGTCTTGCTGAATCAGCAAGCCTTGAGCTTGCTGAGAAACTCTACATCAAAACGTTAAAGAGATATTTACATTGATATCAGACATCTACCTTGATCTTGATGCTTGCTCTCACACATGTACATATATGCATACACATGTGCACATAAAACATGTATCCAAATCTACCACACACGAAAACATAGAAACATTAAAGTAGGTAATGAATAAGCTAAATGCTCAGTTTAAAGGAATATTTACAAATAATTTTTACTTTAATTTTTTGGTATTTTTTTATTTTTTATTTTATGTTTTTTGGTTTGTTTTTTGAGACAGGGTTTCCCCAGGCTGTTCTGGAACTCACTCTGTAGACCAGGCTGGCCTCGAACTCAGAAATCCGCCTGCCTCTGCCTCCCAAGTGCTGGGATTACAGGCATGCGCCACCACGCCCGGCTCTTTTTTGGTATTTTTTGATTTGGTTTTTCGAGACAGGGTTTCTCTGTATAGCCCTGGCTGTCCTGGAACTCACTCTGTAGACCAGGCTGGCCTCGAACTCAGAAATCCACCTGCCTCTGCCTCCCAGAGTGCTGGGATTACAGGTGTGCGCCACCACCACTGGAGGTACTTTAATTTATAAATGATTCTTTTTACTATACAAAGAGTTTTATTGTCGAACATTTATACATATACAACACTATGCTTTGATAAATAGCATTTTGTGGTGCTGGAAATTGAGCTGATGGCCTTGAACAAAGCATCAAAGTCTCTTTCTCTGAGCTACAATCTCCATGCACTTTTTAGTGACAAGGAAAACATCCACACAAGTTAAGAAACACTTTCTAAGATTGTTCTATGAGGAACTAGTCACCAGTTTCTTTTCTGCCTGATATTGAATATCTACACCAATGTTCAGAAACATGCAATAAAACAGTAATTTCAGCCACTTTTAACATCTGGTAAAGTAATAATGTACTGGATATCACATTATCAGACAACTCAGAAACATGAATTGAAGAAGAGTATTTACTTTTATGAAGTTGTAACATACAGATTTTAATTAGTATATTACTATATATAGAATAAATATTTTAAAGAGGTATTCAAATATGAAAAAATAAGCATCTTTATTCTGATTCTAGCATTTACCTTAAAAAACCTGTTTAACAGAATCTGAGAATGAATTGAAATTTCATATATAAAAGAAAAATGTTACACATCAGTAACTTTTAAGTTAATTTGGACATTGAAGGAAAATTCCTCTCACCCCAGGATGGGAAGAATATATATATATATATATATGTACCCATATCTGTATATATGTATGTATATGAGACATATACACCTGCAAATAGATACATCTATGTATACAATCATAGACTTAAGATCTGTGTAATACCTCTTGTATTTTTCTTCTTTAGACCTTGTTTATGGCATTTATCTGTCAGAGTCAAAACATGTGCTCCTAAGCATGATGCCTTGGCATGTTGAGTGTTTTGGTCCAAAGGAGTCTGCATGGCTTTAGACGTGGGGTTTGCTGACTTTCATCTTCCTTTTTTCCTTCATCCAATTACCACCCACGTAGTTCAGAGAAACTAGAATTACTGTTTCCCAAAACTAGTCATAGGATCCAAAAGTCACCTGACCTCTCTGCTTCATGAAAGTCTTTGTGTGATGAGTGTCCTGCCCTGGACGCAGAGGGGGGGGGGATGCCATACACAGAAGCATCTGTATGAGGGACTAGGCACAGTCTCCCCTCGGTCTGCCACCACCACACCCTCTCACACAGCCACACTTCTCTGTGGTTCTCCACTTCTCAGCATATTGAGAATAATAATTTTACCCCAGTTTTTCTTGTATGAATGAAAGCTCCTATGTCATGTAAAACAAATAAATTGTTATGTGTTTTTCTGGCTATTCTGTCTCTTTTTGGTGTGTGGTCTGTTACAGCTGTGTTAGATTGGGAAGAGAGACTACAACCTTTCTTTCCTGTTCCTTAGTGTAATTAAAAGTAAAATGAAAGATACTTTGATATACTTCCTGCTATTTTTTTCTGTTTCTAGGTATTACCATGTGCACCTTTTTGAGAGCATGAGTAGTTAACACTGCCCTAGTTCAGGTACAATAGAAAACACAGGACGGCACCATTAAGCCATGTCTTGTCTTGCAGTGCACCTCTTCATATGTGTACTGCCCACATTGAGAAGCCCATGATCTAGCAGAATGGCTCTCACACTAGGGTTGTATATCAGCTATCCTGAATACCAAATATTTACATCATGTTCCATAACAGTAGCAACATTACTGTCCTGAAGTAGCTATGGAATAATTTTACAATTTGGAGTCATCACAATGTAAAGGAACTGCATTAAAGGCCTGCGACATTGGGGAGGTTGAGATACAGCACTAGCAGTTCCCACAGGACTTGTCCATGCTTCACTTATCAAAACTTTTAGTTTCGTCTTTGTTTTAAGAAAGATTCCAGCTGGATATAAAACTTGAAGGTTCCAGGGATGCTGCACACAGCTTTAACAGGCTCCCACCTTTGCTCGGGACTGTGATCTCGCCACCAGCCGCTCGCAGCTTTCCTTTTACTCTACCCATGTTAGTTCTGGAATGGGCACCACCAGCCCTAACCCAGCTTCTCTATCTACCCGCCTTTGCTCCAGAATGCAGGGGGTGGTATACCTGCCTTTGCTCTGGGAGGGGTCATGCTACCAGCTCCCACCCAAGACCCTTGAATCTGAAGATACACACACACATACACACACACACACACACACACACACACACACACGCACAGCTTGTTGATTTTTAACTTGCCTATTAGGTACAATTGCTGGGTTTAAATATAATATCTCCTGCCATGACAAAGCATGCTATTACCAATTATTCTCTTTGTCTTTCCTTCTACTTAATGGCTTGTTCCACCTAACTTCTGCCCACTGTCTTTGGCCACCGTCCTGTAGTGGAAGCCACAGCCCCAGCTCTCCCTGACGCCTTTCAAGATTGTAGCATCCTCCTTCCTCCAAAGCATGGCAGAAAAACCCCTCTCCTTCCTTGCATCTGCCTTTTCCTCCAAGGACTAGGAAATTCCCTCCCTCACTGTATCTTTCACCCAGCAATTGGCCCCCAGCCTTCTTTATTGACAGATCAAGAGCCAATTAGGGAAATGACATTAGTGACAGAACCTTCCCCTACACGTGGTTAGCTATGTAAGTTGTTATTTTTCACAAAAGTCATAAAAATTGTGGGGGTGATTGGGGAATGGGCGGGGGGGGAGGACTTATGGGACACATGGTGAAGGGGGAACTGGGAAAGGGGAAAGCCTTTGTAATGTAAACAAAGAATATAGAAAATAAAAAAACATTTTATTTAAAAAAAGAAAAAATATTTTTATTATTGACAAAAGATATTTTTTTCTCAAATCATATATCCTGATTACTGTTTCTTCTCCCTCTACCCCTCCCACTTCTTCCCCACATCCCCTCCCATGCAAATCTACTCTTTCTGCCTCTAATTAGAAAATAAAACAGTGTTCTAAGGAAATATTCTATATTATAATATATTGTACTATCCTATGCTATGCTATATTATAAAACAAAAAGTAACAAATACAAATTGGACAAAACAAGCAAAAGGAAAGGAGTTCAGGAGAATGTATAAGGACCAGAGACTTGCTTGTTCACACACTCGGGAATTCCCCAAAACACTAAACTTGAAAGGCATTAAATATACAGAGAGAACGTGCTTCAGAGCCATGCAGGCCCTCTGCATGCTGCTTCAGTCTTTGTGAGTTCATATTAGCTCTGCTCATGTTGATTTAGAAGCTCTTGTTTTTTATCCCCTCTGGTTCCTACTTTATTTCTGCCTTCTCTACTTTGGGATTCCTAGGCTGAAAAGAGGGATTAAATAAAGATCTTCCATTTTAGGCTGAGTATTCCATGGTCTCTCACTCTCTGAATTATGGGTCCCTGTATTTATTTATATTGGCTGAAAGAGGAAACTTTTCTGGTTTGCCCAATCAAGGAACTGATCTATGATTATAGCAAAATGTCATTAGGTATCACATTACTGTTTTTTAATGAGCAGGAATAATTGATTTTACCCTAGGTCCCTAGGATATCTAATCTTGGGTTCTTGATCACTCAAGAAAGTATTAGGTATGGGTTCCACCTCTTGGAAGTGGCCTTAAGTCAAATAAGATAATTGTTGGTTCTCAAAAGCTTGTGCCTCCTTTGCCCTACCCCATCCTGTAGGCAACACACCATGGCAGTTGAAAGGGTTTGTGACTGGGTTGATGTCCTCTTATGGCAGCATGTAGAGTGCCTTCCTGTACCAAAAATGCTACCAAGTAGAATTGGAGTAAAGGCTTCTTCTCTGTGGGCTCACCTTCTCTATGTTAAATTAGTTGTATAGGTATCATCCTCAGCAAATAGGGTCTTCCTGTCAGATTTTGGAGTTTTAGGAAGTTTCAAGTGTTTTAACGTTCCTTCATATTATCCCTCGAGTGGCCCTTAGTTTCAGTTGTCTCTCACCTTATTTCTTCCCTTCTTCCCTGCTCTCCATCTTTTTCCTTCTGGGTCCTCCCATTCTAGCACCTCCCCATACATGTGTAACTCTGTATTCTATTGTCCTTTCCTAGGAAGATCTGTTTCCACCAGTCCTTTATTTTATACTTAACCTCTATGCTTCTATGCAATGGGTCTTGGTTATCATTGCCTTAACAGATAATATTTACTTACTTATAAGCAAATACATGTCATATTTGTTATTCCATGGTTGTGATACCTCCTTCAGGATAATTTTTTCTAGTTCTTTCATTTATAGGTAAATTTCATGACTTATTTTTTAAATTTTTTATTAGATATTTTCTTTATTTACATTTCAAATGTTAACCCATTTCCAAGATTCCCTTCCAAAAACCGCCTATTCTGTACCCCTACTCAACAACCAACCCACTCCCACTTCCCTGTCCTGGCATTCCCCTACACTGGGGCATCCAGGTTTCACAGGACCAAGGGTCTCTCCTCTCATTGATGTCCAACAGGACATCCTCTGCTATATATGTGGCTGGATCCATGGGTCCCTCTATGTGTACTCTTTGGCTGGTGGTTTAGTCTCTAGGAACTCTAGGGGTACTGGATGGTTCATATTGTTGTTCCTGCTCACAGGAGCTTCAAACACCAACCAGTAATAACAAGATCAACTAACTCCAGAGATAAACAGATGGCAAAAGGCAAATGAAGGAATGTTACTAACAGAAATCAAGGCAATATGGCAGCATCTGAACCCAATTTGCCAACCACAGAGAGTACTGGATACCCAAACACACCAGAGAAACAAGAGTTGGATTTAAAAGCACTGGTCATGATGCTACTAGAGGAACACAAAAAGACATAAACAATTCTCTCAAAGAAATGCAGGGGAACATGAATAGGGTAGAAGCCCTTACAATGCAAACACAAAAATCACTTAAAGGATTCCAGGAGAATATGGATCAACAGACAAAAGCCAATAAAGAGGAAATGAAAAACTCACTTAAAGAAATTCAGGAGAAACTGAGTCAACAGGCAGAAGTCATGAAAGAGGAAACACAAAAATCTCTTAAAGAATTGCAGGAAAACACAAACAAGTGAAGGAACTGAGCAAAACTATCCAAGATCTGAACACAGAGGTAGAAACAACTAAGAAATCACAAAGGGAGATAACTTTGGAGATAGAAAGCCTTGGGAAGAAATCAGGAGTCGTATGCAAATATCAACAACACAATACAAGATATAGAAGTAAGAATCTCAGATGCTGAAGATACCATAGTAACCATTGATTCCACAGGCTTGTAACCCAAAACATCCAGGAAATCCAGGACACAATGAGAAGACCAAACCTAAGGATTATAGGGATGGATGAGAGTAAAGATCTACAATTTAAAGGGCCAGCAAATATCTTCAACAAAATTATGGAAGAAAACTTCCCTAATCTAAAGAGAGAGATGCCCGTGAATATACAAGAAGCTTACAGAATTCCAAACAGCCTGGACCAAAACAGAAATACCTCCCATCACATAATAATCAAAACCCCAAACATAATAAACAAAGAAAGAATATTAAAGGCTGTAAGATAAAAAGGCCAAGTAACATATAAAGGAAGACCTATCAGAATCACACCAGACTTCTCACCAGAGACCATGAAAGCTAGAAGATCCTGGGCAGATCTCATACAGACTCTAAGAGAACATAAATGTCAGCCAAGACTACTATACCAAGCAAAACTCTCAATCAACATAGATGGAGAAGTCAAAATATTGAATGCAAGACCAAATTTATACAATATCTTTCCACTAACCCACCTCTACAAAGGATAATAGGAGGAAAACGCCAATAAAAGGAGGGAAACTACACCCTGGAAAAAGCAAGATGGTAACCTTCTTCCATCAAACTCAAAAGAAGATAACCACTCAAAAACAAAAATAACATCAAAAAATGACAGGAAGAAATAATCACTATTCCTTAATATCTCTTAACATCAATGGACTCAATTCCCCAATAAAAAGACAGACTAACAGACTGGATACAGAAACAGGATCCTACATTTTGCTGCATACAGGAAACACACCTAAGAGTCAAAGACAAACACTACCTTAGAGTAAAAGGCTGGAAGATAATTTTACAAGCAAATGTTATCAGGAAGCAATCTGTAATAGCCATTCTATATCAGATAAAATTGACTTTCAAGCTAAAGTCAGCAAATGAGACACAGAGGTCACTTCTTGCTGGTCAAAGGAAAATCCACCAAGAAGAACTCACAATTCTAAACATCTATGCTCCAAATGCAAGGGCACTCTCATTCGTAAAAGAAACTTTACTAACGCTCAAAGCACACATTGCAACTAACACAATAATTGTGGGGGACCTCAACACTCCACTATCCTCAGTGGACCAATCAGGAAAATAGAAACTAAACAGGGACACAGGGAAACTCATTGAAACGTTGGACCAATTGGATTTAACAGATATATATATATATATATATATATATATATATATATACACACACACACACACACACATATATATATACGTATATATATATGTGTGTGTGTGTGTGTGTGTGTGTATATATATATATATATATATATATATATATATAAAACATTTCATTCTAAAGCAAAAGACTATACCTTTTTCTCAGCACCTCATGGTACCTTCTCCAAAATCAACCATATAATTGGTCACGAGATAGACCTCAACAAATATAAGAAGAACAAACTAATCCCATGCTTCCTATCGGATCACCATGGAGTAAGAGTGGTCTTCAATAGCAACAAAAACAACAGAAAATCCTCATACACATGGAGGCTGAACAATATTCTACTCAATGATACCTTAATCAAGGAAGAAATAAAAAAAGAAATCAAAGACTTTTTAGAATTTAATGAAAATAAAGGCAAAACATTCCCAAATCTATGGGACACAAGGAAAGCATTGCTAAGAGGAAAACTCATAGTCCTGATGAGTGCCTCCAAAAAGAAACAGGAGAGAGCATATACTAGCAACTTAATGGCACACCTGAAAGCTCTGGAACAAAAAGAAGCTATTTCACCCAGGAAGAGTAGAAGATAGGAAATCATCAAACTCAGGACTGAAATCAATAAAGTAGAAACAAAGAGAACCATACAAAGAATGAACAAAACCAGGATCTGGTTCTTTGAGAAAATCACCAAGATAGATAAACCCTTAGCCCGACTTACCTAAGGGCACAAAGACAGTATTCAAATTAACATAAATAGAAATGAAAAGGGAGATATAGCAACAAAACTGAGGAATTTCAAAAAATCTTCAGATCCTAATACAAAAGCCTATAGTCAACAAAGTGGAGAATCTGGAGGAAATGGACAATTTCCTAGACAGATACCAAATACCAAAATTAAATCAGGATCAAATAGATAGTCTAAACAGTCCCATAACCCCTAAAGAAATTGAAGGGGTCATAGAAAGTTTTCCAATCAAAAAAAGCACAGGACCAGAAGGTTTTAGTGCAGAATTCTATCAGACCTTCAAAGAAGACCTAATACCAATACTCTTCAAACTATTCCACAAAATAGAAACAGAAGGAACACTACCCAACTCATTCTATGAGGCCAAAATTACCCTGATACCAAAACCACACAAAGATCCAACTAAGAAAGAGAACTTCAGACCAATTTCCCTTATGAACATCAATGCAAAAATACTCAATAAAATTCTTGCCAAACAAATCCAAGAACACATCAAAACGATCATTCACCATGATCAAGTAGGCTTCATCCCAGGGATGCAGGGATGGTTCAATATATGGAAATCCATCAATGTAATCCACTACATAAACAAACTCAAAGAAAAAAGCCACATGGTCATATCATTGGAATCTGAAACATCATTTGACAAAATTCAGCAACCGTTCATGCTAAAAGTCTTGGAAAGGACAGGAATTCAAGGCCCATACCTAAACATAGTAAAAGCAATTTATAGAAGATCGATAGCCAACATCAAAGTAAATGAAGAGAAACTTGAAGCAATCCCACTAAAATCAGGGACTAGACAAGGCTGCCCCCTCTCACCATATCTCTTCAATATAGTACTTGAGGTACTAGCTAGAGCAATTTGACAACATAAGGAAGTCAAAGGGATACAAATTGGAAAGGAAGGAGTCAAACTACCACTATTCGCAGATGATATGATAATATACTTAAGTGACCCAAAAAAAACTCTACCAGAGAACTCCTACAGCTGATAAACAACGTCCGCAATGGGGCTGGTTATAAAATCAACTCAAGGAAATCATTAAACTTCTTATACTCAATGGATAAGTAGGCTGAGAAAGAAGTTAGGGAAATGACACCCTTCACAATAGCCACAAACAATATAAAGTATCTTGGTGTGACTCTAACCAAACAAGTGAAAGATTTATATGACAAAAACTTTAGGTCTCTGAAGAAGGAAATGGAAGAAGACCTCAGAAAATGGAAAAGTCTTCCATGCTTGTGGGTTGGCAGGATTAATATAGTTAAAATGACAATCTAGCCAAAAGCAATATACAGATTCAAGGCAATCCCCATCAAAATCCCAACACAGTTCTTCATAGAGTTAGAAAGAGCAATTCTCAAATTCATCTGGAATAACATAAAACCCAGGATAGCTAAAACTATCATCAACAGTAAAAGAACTTCTGGGGGAATCAGTATCCCAGACTTCAAGCAATACTACAGAGCAGTAGTGTTAAAAAGTGCATGGTATTGGTACAGTGACAGGGAGGTAGATCAGTGGAATCTAATTGAAGACTCAGAACTGAACCCACACATCTATGGCCAATTGATCTTCGACAAAGGAGCTGAAAACATCCAGTGGAAAAAAGATAGCCTTTTCAACAAATGGTGCTGGCTCAACTGGAGGTCAACATGCAGAAGAATGAGAATTGATCCACTCTTATCTCCTTGCACTAAGCTCAACTCCAAGTGGATCAAGGACCTCCACATAAAACCACAAACACTAAAATTAATAGAAAAGAAACTGGGGAAGACCCTTGAGGACATTGGCTCATGGGGAAAGTTCCTGAACAGAACACCAACTGCTTATGCTCTAAGATCAAGAATAGACAAATGGGACCTCATAAAATTACAAAGTTTCTGTAAGGCAAAAGGCACTGTCAAAAGGACAAATTGGCAACCAAGAAACTGGAAAAAGATCTTCACCAACCCTACATCTGACAGAGGGCTAACATCCAATGTAAAAAAGAACTCAAGAAGTTAGACCCCAGAAAACCAAATAACCCTATCAAAAATGGGGTACAGAGCTAAAGAAAGACTTTTCACCTGATGAAATTCAGATGGCTGAGAAGCACCTTAAAAAATGTTCAACATCATTATTCATTAGGGAAATGCAAATCAAAACAACCCTGAGATTTTACCTCACACCAGTCAGAATGGCTAAGATTAAAAACTCAGGAAACAGCAGGTATTGGTGAGGATGTGGAGAAAGAGAAACACTCCTCCACTGCTGGTGGGACTGTAAGCTGATACAACCACTCTGGAAATCAGTCTGGTGGTTCCTCAGAAAACTGGACATGATACTTCCGGAGGACCCAGCCATACCACTCCTGGGCATATACCCAGAAGATTCCCCAGCATGTAATAAGGACACATGCTCCACTATATTCATAGCAGCCTTATTTATAAGATCCAGAAGCTGGAAAGAACCCAGATGTCCCTCAACGGAGGAATGGATACAAAAAATGTGGTATATATACACAACGAAGTACTATTCAGCCATTAGACACAATGAATTCATGAAATTTTTAGAGAAATGGATGGAGCTGGAGAACATCATACTAAGTGAGGTAACCCAGTCTCAAAAGAATACCCATGGTATGCACTCACTGAGAAGTGGATATTAGCCTAGAATCTTGGGACACCAAAGACACAATCCACATACCAAATGATGTCTGACAAAAAGGAGTAGACTGTGGTTCTGGAAAGGCTCAAAGAATCAGTGAAGGGGAATACCAGAACTGGGAAGTGGGAAGAGGTGGATAGGGGAACAAAGGGAGGTAAAAGGGCATGTGGGCATTTTGGGTGGCAGGGAACCAGAAAAAGGGAAATGAAATGTAAATATAGTATATATCCAATAAAAAATATTAAAAAAAGAATTTCATGAATTCATTGTCTTTAATAACTGAGTAGTATTCCATTGTGTAAATGTACCACATTTTCTGTATCCATTCCTCTGTTGAGGGACATCTGCGTTCTTTCCAGCTTCTGGTTATTATAAATAAGGCTGCTATCAATATAATGGAGCATGTGTCCCTATTACATGTTGGAGCATCTTCTGGGTCCTCAGGTAGTATTATGTCCAATTTTCTGAGTAAGTGCCCAACTGATTTCCAGAGTGGTTGTATCAGTTTGCAATCCCACCAGCAATGAAGGAGTGTTCCTCTTTATCTACATCCTTGCCAGTATCTACTTTCACCTGAGTTTTTTATCTTAGCCATTCTGACTGGTGTAAGGTGGAATCTCAGGTATGTTTTAATTTGAGTTTTCCTGATGACTAAGGATGTTGAACATTTTTTAGGTGCTTCTCAGTCATTTGTTATTCCTCAGTTAAGAATTCTTTGTTTACAAATGTGTATGAGTGGTCAAATCTTTCACAAAGGACATGACATAGGATGTGCCAGGAAGTTCAGTGTGCCCCTGTCAAGTGTATGTGTTAGACCCTCAACCATCAGAAAGGCTGTATCTGAGTAAAACAATAATGGAAGTAAATGATGTTTTGGGGTGGGGACATGATCAGTTTGAGAATTAAGCCTGAATGAGTTCTCCAGCTCTAAATCCTTGCTAGGATATCTGCAGATCAAGGAAACAGCTCTTCCAACACTGCATTGGATAGATGCTGACCCTGGGCATTTCATCCTCTAAAGATGTGTGAAATCCATTTGTGTTATTTAAGCCCCAGAATATATAGTATTTTGTTACAGAGACCCCTGACTCATTAACAGAGATTTTGGATACCCCAAAACTGGGGTTGTAATGAACAAATCTCTAAAATGGAAAGAATGGCTATGGATTGGATACTATGGAGGCAAGAATAAAAAGATGACACCAGGTAAAGAAGAGTGACAATGGAACCCTTTGAAGTTATTGCAAGAACACTAGCTGAATATGTAATAGAGGACCTGGATTCTTTCATTCCGACATGAAGCAAAAATTGATCTAAGTGAAATTAAATTACCTAAGTATAAATGCCTGTCTGAAATCTAGGTCACATTTTGTCATGTAAATAAAATGTTCTTTGTAATTTCAAAAAAAAAAAAAGAATTCTTTGTTTAGCTCTGTAAACCCCCATTTTTAATGGTGTTAATTGGTTCTCTGGAGTCTAACTTCTTGAGTTCTTTGTATATATTGGATATTAGCCTTCTATAAGATGTAGGATTGGTAAAGATCTTTTCCCAATCTGTTGGTTGCTGTTTTTTCCTACTGATAGTGTCATTTACCTTATAGAAGATTTGCAATATTATAAGGTACCATTTGTGAATTCTTGATCTTAGAGTGTAAACTACTAGTGTTCTGTTCAGTAACTTTCCCCTGTTCCTATGTGCTTGAGGTTTCTATTAGTTTCAGTGTATCTCGTTTTATGTGGAGGTCCTTGATCCACTTCGACTTGAGCTTTGTACAGGGAAATATGAATGGATTTATTTGCATTCTTCTACATGCTAACAGCCAGTTGAAGTAGATATCAGTGGCCTTTCTATACTCAAAGGATAAACAGTCTATGAAAGAAATTAGGGAAACAACACCCTTTACAATAGTCACAAATAATATAAAATACCTTGGTGTGACTCTAACTAAGCAAGTGAAAGAACTGTAACAAGAACTTCAAGTATCTGAAGAAAGAAATCTAAGAAGATCTCAGAAGATAGAAAGATCTCCCATGCTCATGGATTGGTAAGATTAATATCGTAAAAATGGACGTCTTGCTGAAAGCAATACAATCCCCATCAAAATTCCAACATAGAGTAAGAAAGAACAATTTGCAAACTCATCAGGAATAACAAAAAAACACTCAAAATAGCAAAAACTATTCTCAACAATAAAACTTCTGGTGCAATCACCATCCCTGACCTCAAGCTGTACTACAGAGCAATCTTGCTAAAAACTGCATGATATTGGTACAGTGACAGGCAGGTAGATAAATGGAATAGAATTGAAAACCCAGAAATGAACCCACATCTATGGTAACTTGATCTTTGACGAAGGAACTAAAACCATCCAGTGTAAAAAAAAAATCCATCATTTTCAACAAATGATGCTGGTTTATCTGGCAGATAGCATGTAGAAGAATGCAAATGATTTTTTTGTGTGTGGTTTTATGAGACAGGGCTTCTCTATACATGCCTGGCTGTCCTGGAACTCACTCTGAAGATCAGGCTGGCCTTGAACTCAGAAATTAACCTGCCTCTACCTCCCAAATGCTGGGATTAAAGGCATGTGCCACCACTGCCTGGCTGATTTATTTTTTTAATGTTAGAGTAATGTTCCAATATAAATGTTTCACATTTCCTTTACCCATTCTTCTGTTGAGGGGCCTCTAAGTTGTTTCTAATTTGTGGTTATTGTGAACAGAACATCACTGAACATGCTTGAGCAAATGTTTCTCTGGTAGGGTGAGGTTTCTTTTGGGCGTGTGCCCAAGAGTGAGATAGCTGAATGGTGGGGTAGATTGATTCCTATTTTCTTGAGGAATTGCCAAAATTATATTCATAGTAGTGGTACAGGTTTATAAGTTAAAACAAACCTTTTCAACCAGAAATTGCATGAGATTATGGTACTTATTAGAGCAACTGAGAAGCAACTAGAATGGTATGCCCAACAATAAGCTGTTCTTCTTACCAAAATTAATGTAATCAAGAAAATCCCTCACTGACATACTCAGAGTCCCATCTTGCAGATGATTCTAGATTCTGCCATACAACAAACAGTAACCATCATATAGTCTTCCTCTGCTTATATCATCAAATCTGTTTTTTGATTTCCAGTATGTCTTTTTTCTTTCTTTGCTTTTTAATCTTTTTAATCATTTCTAGTTATATGGCTATATGCTAGATATGCTGAACTTTAGGAGATTTAGATTAGGTTGTATTACTTAAAAAATATTGGCTTCTTCTGCCCAGCAGCTGCATCAGTGGTGGATATTTTTCTCTTTCAGGATTGACTTATTATTTATTAGAACTTTATTTATATCCAGCTTTTAGTTTCACTCTCATCTTGGGCCATGTCTGCACTCTAGAGCACAGAGTTGATGCTTATTTTTTATTTTATTTTTTATAATTTTTATTTTTCTATTTTTTATTATATTCAACACAATATATATTTTTATACCAATCACAAAATGGTGGACATATTATTAAATGAATATGTAAGGATGAAATCTTTTTGTTTGTTTGTTTATTTTGTTTTTAGTAGAGTTTAAAGTCTTGGCTCTTACTGTGGTACAAACCCAAAATAAGAACCATTTTTGGACATTGGAGTTCATTGTAATAAGGCTGTACTTCAATGTCCCTTACATCACCAAAGGATTTTCCTTCATAGTAGCTAAGCTAAGAGTTGACAGTTCTGCTGCACCAAGGAATGAATTGTAGGCACAATTATTTGGATACAGATTTCCTGTTATGGTCAAGGATAGTTGACTTGAGTTGACTCTTAAGAACCTTTTCTCTGGATTTAATAGAATAGCTTCAAGTGATGTCTCTTAATGTTATCTGTGGTGGTGGCTCAGTGACTTTCACACTGAGCACCCTCTGCTCCTAGCTTTGTACGCACTCTGTCTCTCTTGCTACGTAGTCCTGCCATTTGTTAAGATCTCACTATTTGTTAGTAGCTCCTTAACACTTTGGAGTTGATTGGCTGGGGTGAGGTTGGACCAGCATTGCTCTCATCTCCCATGTGCATAACCCCACAATCTTAGCTATTTCAGCAGCACGGTTATCAATAACTCCCCCTTCAGTCAAGTGAGCTTATCAATTCTGTTATCTCTCTTTCCTTGACACAGGGAAACCTGAAACGTGACTATATTTTAAGTACATATAGAATTAGATTTTAGAATGTCATCTCTTTTTTAGGTTAACAGAAGGAATTCAATTATTTTTCTGCCCTATCAAATAGTTTCTGTTTAGCATGTTGAAGTATTTATTATTATTCAGAGATAGTCTTTATTTCTTAAAGAGAGTCAAAACAATGTACACCACACACTTTGCCTTTATTGGAGTAAAACTCAGTAAATGACATTGCTATTTATACTTTTGAATTTATAGAGCAGCAATTTACTCCAAACTTATACCTTTGCTAAAAAGAAAGAATGAAATATCTCTGATATTTTAATAAAACTTTAGGCAAGAATATTACTTAACTTGAAAGTTTTTACAATATTTATGTTTTACAGATTGTATCTAAGAGCTTTGTACAATCCATCTTCCAGATGCAGACACATTAATGAATTTAAGTGAATTAATTTTCCTCTAGCATTTAAAATTTATGATTAGTTGAGTTTGGCAGTGAGAAGTTAAAGGGGATTTGAGATCAAGTGGAGTGATTTTTAAGTGTATTGGGAAGGGTGAGTTATATTCATTTTAATATCACCAAGTTCTTTTAAAGGCTCCCGTTTGTCAACGTTAAAGCTTTTAAATCAGAATCTCCCTTGATCAATGCACCACTGGAACACAGAAAGACAAGGACAGACATTCAACAAACAAGAAAATACAGGAGGTCAATAAAATTCTGAAAGTGTACTATGTTAAACAGCCATCAATAATTAGAAGAATGCAAAACACCACCGCAGTGAAGTGTCACCACTTGTTGTTGTGTGACTTTCCCTGGGGAGATGCAAACAAACATGTATACGCCCCAGATCCATGACAGGCAAGAGAGAGCAGAGAAATGGCACAGTCCACCTGCAGCTAGTGAGGCTGCGGGTAACTTAGCAGAGAATGGGGAAGTGGTTGCTTACAGGAAAGTGTGCCATACAGAACAAATCATCATGCTTTATGATCAGTATAAAGTATGTTTGGAACTCTTCAGAGGATTAGGCCCCATCTTCCCTAGCTAGCAACTGCCACCTACTGATTTTGTGGTGTGTGTGTGTGTGTGTGTGTGTGTGCACATGCATCTGTGCGAGTTTGTGTGCTCATTAGGTAATTGCTTTGTCCTCCTTTATTTATCTTTATTTCTATTATTTTTCATTAATTTATGTATTCATTTTACATTTGGAGGCAGCTCCCTGGCTCTTCTCTTCTCCTCTCCTCTCCTCTCCTCTCCTCTCCTCTCCTCTCCTCTCCTCTCCTCTCCTCTCCTCTCCTCTCCTCTCCTCTCCTCTCCTCTTACCTCCACCCTCACAAACTCCTTCCCCTTTATCCCCTCCCCTTCTCCTCAGAGAAGGGCAAGCCACCATCCCACAAGGACACTTGCTCAACTATGGTCATAGCAGTTTTATTCTTAATAGCCAGAAACTAAAAACAACCTAGATGTGTGTGTCAACTGAAGAGTGGACAAAGAAAATGTGGTACATTTAGCAAATGGAAAACTATTCAGCTATTGACAAACAAAGAAAGGAGTCATGAAATGTGCAGGCAAATGGATGGAACTAGAAAATATCCTGAGCAAGGTCAGACCCAGAAAGACATACATGGTATATATGGACATTAGCCATAAAGTACAGGATAAACATACTACAATACACTTCTTTGTGTCTGAAGGTAAGTAGCAAAGGGGGGCCAAGGGAGGATGTTTTAATCTCACTCAGAATGGGAAATAACATAGACATTGGAGGTGGATAGAGAGGGAACTGGGTGGTGCCTGCTTGTTTATGCATTCTTAGTTTATTTTAGGATTGAAAAGTTTCAGATTGCTACTTGACTAAGTCTTTGTATCAGAAAAGAGGAAGAGAATTTCAGGAAGGGGCTGTGTTTGTTGAGAGGGGTGATTATAACTCTTTGGAGTAACTACCTGCCAATGGGAAGAGGAAAGCAGCATTTGTATGAGTGCATGCTGTGTGAGTGTGTGTACATGTGTATATGCATGTGCATGTATATGTGCATATCAGAGAGTATAAAAGTACCTTCTGTCTGTCTCAGTTTCTTGAAGTAAATTCTCCTAAATTTGTTATTATGAAATCAGAGTCTTGTTTTTCTTTGGGTGATACAAAACCTCTGGATCAATGACTCCCTTCAGGATGGATGTCAACCAAGAGAAAACTGCCTGAGCTGGAGGGTGACCTTCTGTCTTCTATATACTGTAGCATCCCCAGAGTGACATGCACCCGGGAAGATGGAATCCTAGGTGGCATCTAGTCAGAAGTGCCTCTTTTCTTTTTCAACTCAGGAGTGTAACACCTCTTTTGACCCTACTATAGGCCTAGTTATCAGTGTTTATTTCATTGCCATGACTTGTGTGCCAACATACACTGTAGGTCATCACAGAAACCACTCTTCATTATGGCTGCAGTGTGTAATGCCCACAACAGCTGTCTAACACATTGGAAAAATTGGCAAAACATTTACTTAATTAAGTAGAGAAAGAGTATTGCCCTGTAACCACTCTGCCCAGCACTTCAGGCTAGTCATGAGGCAGAGTGATCCTCCATCCTCAGCTTTCTATGTGTTGGTGAGACAGGAAGTAGAGTAGAGAATAAAGTGCATGAAGAATAACACAAAAATGTAAAGCTAGTATCTGAGAGAGGCCTGTTGTCAGAGAGAGAGAGGCTGGAAACATGAAGCTATATCCCAGAAAAATGGCTGGAGCACCAGCTGGGACAGAAGCACTCAGGGTATCTGAATGTGATCTGACACATTCAGGAAATGTGGTTCTGTGGTTGATATAACACCAAAATGACCACCACTGGGTGGAGATGTAAAATGCTGCTGAGATGTGGGATACATGCATCACCCTGGGCATCGTGGGAGAGCTGGATTTGGAGTGCTATCCCACTCTCCATTGGCTGCTGCAAGCAAAAGAGCTAGCCTCATCTCCTCTTGACTGAACCAAGTGGGAGAGCTGGCAGTGGTTGCACTGGTGCAGGAGAGCTGGTAGGCTGACTAGTTCAGCTTCCACCCAGGCCCAGAGCCAGGGATCTGACTTGACCCACCCCAACATCTATCTATCCCAGCTTTAAATTGCTGGAGAGCATGAAGGTGCTGATCCTACAGATTCAAATCTGCAGCATGTCCATGACTTATGGCAACAGCAGGATGTCTGAGAGAAATACTGGTAAGGAGTCAGTACTGATAGTGTAGCAGAAGCCAGAGGCTTCAAACCAGACAAATGGCTCATTGCAATGAACATTTGAAAGTAAAAAAGTGTAAACAAAAGCATATGCTCTGGTGCAGTTTCCATGTCATGATGGATTTTGTTTGTTTTCTTTTGGGGGAGAGGTTGCAAGAGTGGAGAGGGTGGATATGAAGAGTCAGGAAGATGATTGGGATTGGGGTGCATAATGTGAAATTCAGTTAATAAAAAGTAAAAAGTAAAAGCCTACATTGTGCAAATAAGGTATAAAACCCATGCTATGCAAATGATCCCCAAAGCAAATATTAAATGGCTTGAAAGATCTGCTGTCCTTTGTTTATATTATTATATTATTTTGTTTATATTTTGCATGTGTGAATGTATGCCTGTGTACCATGTGCATGGTCATGGAGGCCAAAATGATATCAGATCCCCTTGAACTGACTGTGATACCGGATACCCTTGGCCTGATTGTGAACAGCCATTGGCATTCAGGACTTGAACCTGGGTCTTCTTCTAGAACAGCATTTTCTCTTAACCACTGAGCATCTCCCTGAGCCCCAGCCTGTCATTTGTACAGTGGGGCCGTGCTCACACGTATTTGAGTCCTGAATAAAATATCTCTTGTCCTCTGAGATTAGAGTTGTGGGTCTTTTTGTTGACAACAAGCACCTATGTTGTTTTTATAAAGTGAGGGATAAAAAATTGGAATGAAGCCAGAGCCAACTGATAGAGTGCCCAGCTCTCTCTATTTTCCTAAGAAGTCTACATCTTCTCAATATATGTGACTATTTGTATCTTTGCTGTTCTCCAGTAAGATGCTTCTGGGACGATGCTGAAAGAGTAGGAGACTGGGAAGTCTTCAAATTATTAGGGGCTGCTTAGAGGGAATTATTGGATATTGACCCTTCCTTTCTCTCTTTTACTTCCTGCCTGTAAAGTAAGCCTGCTTCATCATGAATTCCTGCCTGATGTGAGACTCCTCGTGGCCCAGTGTGACCAGATCACTGGACCCAAAGCAATTAGGACAAACAATCCTGAGCTGGAAGATGGAATACTCTGAACTCAAATAAACTTTTGAGTAGGAAACTTGGGCAAGATTCTAGGAACATGCAGGGCTGGACTGCCCCCTGCACACGTGTAGTTTGATCTTCATATGGTTCCCCAATAACTGTAGCAGGTATTTATCCTGTTGCCTGCCTGTGAATTCTGTTCTCCTAACTGAGTTGCCTTGTCTGGCTTTAGTGGGAGATGATGTGCCTAGGCCTGCAGTGACTTGATGTGCCAGGGTAGGTTGGTAGCTCCCCCTTCTCAGAGGTGACTGGGAGGGGTCTGGAGAAAGGACCATATGAGGGAGCATAGGAGGGGTGGGTGCTGTGATTGGGATATAAAGTGAATAATTAATCACTTAATATAAAAGTACAATATAATACACAAACTTTAAAAAAGGAATTAGGAGAGGATAGGAGAGGAACTAAGTTCAAAATGGGCACTATGGTAAGATGGAGCATCCTTTGATTATATGCCCAAGCACGATGTAACTGGATCTTGAGGTAGATCTATTCCTATCTTCTATAGGAACAACCACATTGATTTCTAGGATAGTTGTGTAACTTTACATTCCCATCAGCAATGGATGAGTGTTCTATATACTCCATATCCTCTTCAACATGCGTTGTTATTAATCTTAGCCATTCTAACAGGTATAAGATGGAATCACAAAGCTGTTTTTCAGTGTCAACTGGCCAGACTCCTTCAGAGCTCCTGGGGACTGGACCACCAACCAAAGAGTACACATGGAGGGAACCATGGCTCCGACACATATGTGGCAGAGGATGGCCTTGTTGGACATCAGTGGGAGTAGGGGCCCTAGGGCCTGAGTGTGTTTGGTACTCCAGTGTAGGGGAATGCCAGGGAGGGAAGGCAGGAGTGGGTGGGTGGGAGAACACCTTCATAGAGGCAGGATGAGTGGGAATGGGAAAGAGGGTTTCTGAAGGGGAAAGATGAAAACATTTGAAATGTAAATTTAAAAAATCCAATAAAAAATAGGCCAGAAAGAAAGAAAGAAAGAAAGAAACAAACAAACAAACAAACAAACAAACAAAACAACATTGTTTTTATTTCCCTGATGGCTAAAATTGTTGAGCATTTCCTTAAATGTTTTTCATGTATTTGAGTTTCCTCTTTTAAGAATTCTTTTAGATCTGTACCCCATTTTATTAGGTTACTTTCCAGTTCTTTAGGCTGCCACTTTGTCTGATGTCCTTTACCTTATAGAAGTTTTGAGTTTCATAAAGTTCTATTCATTAATTATTGATCTTACTTCCTGTTTTAATGGAGTTCTGTTCATAAAGTCTTTCCCTGTGCCCATTAATTGAAGGCTATTCCTCCCTTTCTTTCACATTAACTTCAGTATATCTAATTGCTCTGTAGTACAATTTGACGTCCAGGATGTTCATACCTCCAGAAGTTCTTTTACCATTCAGGATTGTTTTAGCTATCCTGGTTAGGTTTCTGTGTGTTTGTGTGTGTGTGTGTGTGTGTGTGTGTGTGTGTGTGTGTTTGTGTGTCCACAAGATATTTATATTATTGTGTATTAAGTTATTGTGAAAGATAGGTTCCATGATTGATTTCTCAATCTGTTTGTCATTTGTATATAGGAAAGCTACTGTGTTCTTTGAGTTCATTTTAAATCCAGCTATTTTGCTGTAGGTGTTTATCAGCTGTAGGATTTTCCAGGTGGAATTTTAGGGTTAATTATAAACACTATTATATCATCTGGAAATAATGATAGTTTAACTTCTTTCCTAATTTGTATCCCCTTGACCTCTCCTTCAGTTGCCTTACTGAAGACTTCACGTGCTATATTGAATATATATGGAAAGAGTGGAAAACCATGTCTTGTTCTGGATTTTAGTGAAATTGCTTAGAGTTTATTATCATTTAATTAGATATTGGCTATAATGGACACATCAAAATTCACAGGTGAGACCATAATTACTGCTCCAATATCTGGCCCAAGTAGGACCCACCAAGGGCCCAGTGGACCAAGAAACCACAGGACATCCAGGAACATTATCCTTTTTTAAAGCCGTATCTGCCTGGCAATGGACCCAGTGCCACAGCCCTCTGTACCCAAATTCTGCCAAGAGAAAATCTGACCTCCAGGAGTGTTGATATACACAAGCTCACAGGTTCACAGGCTCACAGGAGGGGCAATATACAGTCAAAGAGCACAAGGCCAGCTAACACTACAGATATCCAGATGGTGAGAGGAAAGTCAAAGAACATGAACAACAGAAACCAGTGCTACTAGGCATTATCAGAATCCAATTCTCAAACCATAGCAAGCCTTAGTTATCCCAATACACATGAAAAGCAAGATGATGCTCTAAAATCACATCTCATAATGATGACAGAGGATTTTAAGAAGGACATAAATAACTCCATTAAAGAAATAAAGGAGAACACAGGTAACCAAGAAGCCTGTATGGAAAAACACACAAATCCCTTGAAGAATTACAAGAAAACACAAACAAACAAGTGAAGGAACTAAACAAACCATCCAGAATCTAAACATGAAAGCAGAAACAATAAAGAAATCACAAAGGGAGACAACTCTGGAGAGATAGAAAACCTTGGAAAGAAATCAGGAGTCATAGATGCAAGCATCAACAACAAAATACAAGATATAGAAGAAAGAATATCAGGTGCTAAAGATACCATAGAAAATATTGACACAACAGTCAAAAAATGCAAAATGCAAAGAGATTCTAAACCAAAAATATGCAGTAAATCCAGGACAAAATGAGAAGACCAAATCTAAGAATGATAGGGATGGAAGAGAGTGAAGATACCCAACTCAAAGGGCCAGTAAACATCTTCAACAAAATTATAGAAGAGAACTTCCCTAACCTAAAGAAAGAGATGCCCATAAATATGGAAGAAGCCTATAGAACACAAAATAGATTGGACTAGGAAAGAAATTTGTCCCATCACTTAATAATCAAAACATCAACTGCACAGAACAAAGAAAGAATATTACAAGTGGTAAGGAAAAAATGCCAAGGAAGATATAAAGATATAAAGACTTATCAGTATTATACCAGACTTTTTAACAGAGGCCCTAGAAGCTAGAAGATCATGGGCAGATCTCATATAGACCCTAAGAGAACACAAATGCCCGCCCAGGCTACTATACCCAGCAATACTCCCAATTGCCCTAGATGGATAAACCAAGATATTCCATGACAAAACCAAATTCAAACAGCATATTTACACAAATCTGACCCTACAAAGGATAATATTGAAGACTCCAACACAAGGAGGGAAACTACAGCCAAGAAAAACCAAGAAATAATAATCTTACAAAAATCCCAAAAGACGAGAATCACACAAACATAATTAGAACTCTAACAACAAAAATAACAGGAAGTAACAATCACTTTTCCTTAATATTTTTAATATCAATGGACTCAATTCCCCAGTAAAAAGACATAGACTAACAGACTGCATATGTAAACAGAACCCAGCATTTTGGTGCATACAGGAAACACATCTCAGTGACAAAGACAGATACTGCCTCAGAGTAAAAGGTTGGAAAGCAGTTTTTCAAGCAAATGGAACCAAGAAACAAGCCTGAGTAGCCGTTTTTATATTGATTAAATGGACTTTTAACCAAATGTTATCAAAAAAGATAAGGAAGGACACTACATACAGGTTGAAGGAAAAATCTACCAAGATGAACTCTCAATTCTGAACACCTATGCTCCAAATGCAAAGGCACCCACATTCATAAAAGAAACTTTACTAAAGTTCAAAGCACACAGCATACCCCACACAATAATGTGTGAGACTTCAACACCCCACTCTCAGCAATGGACAGATTGTGGAAACAGAAACTTAGGAGAGACATAGTGAAACTAACAGAAGTTATGAACTAAATGGATTTAACACACATACAGAACATTTCACCCTAAAACAAAAGAATATACCGTCTCAGCACCTCATTGTACCTTCACCAAAATTGACCATATAATTGGACCCAAAACAAGTCTCAATGGATTCCAGAAGGTTGAGATAGTCCCATGCATCCTGTCATCACCATGCACTAAAGCTGGTTTACAATAACAAAATACAACAGAAATTCCACCTACTCATGGAAAGTGAAGAACTCTCTACTCAATGATAATTTGTTCAGGGAAGAAATAAAGAAAGGAATTAAAGACTTTTTAGAATTAAATGGAAATAAAGGCACAGCATACCCAAACTTATGGGATGCAATCAATGCAAGCAGGTCTGAGAGGAAAACACATAGCTCTGAGTGCCTTCAAAAGGAAACTGGAGAGAACATATACTAGTAGCTTAACAGCTGAAAGCTCTAAAAACCAAAAGAAGCAAACATACCCAAGAGGATTAGACAGCAGGAAATAATCAAACTCAGGGCTGAAATCAACCAATCAATCAACAATCTTTGTAGAAACAAACAGAACTATATAAAGAATCAACAGAACAAGGAGCTGGTTCTTTGAGAAAGTCAACAAGATAGAAAAACCATTAGGCAGACAAATCAGAGGACACATGGACAGTATCCAAACTAAAAAATCGGAAATGAAAAGTAAGACATAACAATAGAAACTGAAGAAATAAACAAAATCATCAGATCCTACTACAAAAGCCTATACTCAACAAAACTGGAAAATCTAAATGAAGTAGATGATTTTCTAGTCAGATAGCAGGTATCAAAGTTAAATCAGGATCAACTAAACCATCTAAACAATCCCACAATCCCTAAAGAAATAGAAGCAGTCATGAAAAGTCTCCCAACCAGCTTAGGACCAGAGATGGTTTTGTGTAGAATTCTATCATAAATACAAAGAAGACCTAGTATCAATACTCTTCAAACTATTCCACAAAATAGAAACAGAAGACACTACAAAATTCCTTCTATGAAGTCACAGCTCCACTGATACCTAAACCACACAAAGATCCAACAAAGAGAACTTGACCAATTTCCCTTATGAATATTGATGTAAAGTAATAAAATTATCACAAACAGAATACAAGAACATCAAAATGATCATTCACCATGATCAAGTAGGCTTCATCCCAGGTGTGCAAGGATGTTTCAATATACAGAAATCCATCAACATAATCTACTATATAACAAATCTCACTAAATTCTGAAAAAGCATTTGACAAAATACAATTCCCCTTCATGTTAAAAGTCTTGGAGAAGCAGGGTGGTGGTGGCGCATGCCTTTAATCCCAGCATTTGGGAGTCAGAGGCAGGCGAATTTCTGAGTTCAAGCCCAGCCTGATCTACAGAGTGAGTTCCAGGACAGCCAGGGCTACACAGAGTAAACTTATCTCAAAAAAAAGGTCTTGGAGAGATCAGGAATTCAAGGCCCATACCTAAACATAATAAAAGCAATATAGCAAACTATTAGCCAACATCAAACTAAGAGAGAAACTTCAAGCACTCTCACTGAAATCAGGAACTAGGTAAGGCTGCTCACTCTCTCCCCATCTATTCAATGTAGTATACGATGTTCTAGCCAGAACAATGAGACAAAAGAGGAGGTCAAAGGGATACAAATTGGAAAGAAAGAAGACAAGATATTGCTATTTTCAGATGATATGATAGTGTACAGAAGTGACCCCAAAAATTTCACCAGAGAACTCATACAGTGGATAAACAACTTCAGCAAAGTTGCTGGATATAAAATTAACTCAAAAATATCACTATCCTTTCTCTACTTAAAGGATAAAGAAGCCAAGAAAGAAAATAGAGAAACAACATCCTTCATAATAGTCTCAAGTAATATATTTTGGTGTGACTCTAACCAAGTAGGTGAAAGATCTATATGACAAGAACTTCAAGTTCTTGTTTCTGAAGGAATAAATTTAAGAAGATCTCAGAAGATGGAAACATCTCTCATGCTCATGGATTGGCAAGATTAACATGGTAAAAATTGCCATCTTGTCAAAAGCAATCTACAGATTCAATGCAATCCCCATCAAAATTTCAATTCAATTCTGCACAGAGATAGAAAGAAAAATTCTCAAATTCACCTGGAGTAACAAAAACAAAGCAAAACAAAACAAAAAACAGGATATCAAAACTGTTCTCAACAATAAGAGAACTTCTGGGTGAATCACCATCCCTGACCTCAAGCCATAGTAAAGCAGTAGTGATAAAATAAAACAGCATGGTACTGGCACAAATACAGAAATGTAAATCAATGGAATAGAAGTGAATACTCAGAATTAAACCCACTACCCTATGGTCACATGATCATTGACAAAGAAGTGAAAACCTTCCAGTAGAAAAAAACATTTTCTTTTTTCTTTTCTTTTCTTTTTTTTCTTTTTCTTTCTTTCTTTCTTTTTTTCTTTTTTTCTTTTTTTTTTTGGACAGATGTAATAGATATTTTATTTGAAAATTTTCACGTTACCCAGTTTTTTTGGATATATTCTATATTTACATTTTATTTCCCCTTTTCTGGTTCCCCATCTCACAAAGGTCCCAAATGCCCTTCTCCCTCCTCCTGTTCCCCCATTCACCCCTTCCCAATTCCCTGTTCTGGTATTCCCCTACATTGATGTTTTGATCCTTTCCAGCATCAGTGTCCACTCCACTCCTCCCTTCTTGTCAGATACCATTTGATATGTGGATTGTGTCTTTGGTGTCCCAAGATTCTAGGCTAATATCCACTTATCAGTGAGTGCATACCATGGGTATTCTTTTGAGACTGGGTTACCTCACTTAGTATGATGTTCTCCAGCTCCATCCATTTCTCTAAGAATTTCATGAATTCATTGTTTCTAAAGGCTGAATAGTACTCCATTGTGTATATATACCACATTTTTTTTATCCATTCTTCCATTGAGGGACATCTGGGTTCTTTCCAGCTTCTGGCTCTTATAAATAAGGCTGCTATGAACATAGTGGAGCATGTATCTTTGTTGCATGCTGGGGAATCTTCTAGGTATATGCCCAGGAGTGGTATGGCTGGGTCCTCTGGAAGTATCATGTCCAGTTTTCTGAGGAACCGCCAAACTGATTTCCAGAGTGGTTGTACCAGCTTGCAGTTCCACCAGCAGTGGAGGAGTGTTCCTCTTTCTCCACATCCTCGCCAACACCTGATGTCTTCTGAGTTTTTAATCTTAGCCATTCTGACTGGTGTGAGGTGAAATCTCAGGGTTGTTTTGATTTGCATTTCTCTAATGACTAATAATGTTGAAAAAGCATTTGACAAAATCCAGCATCCTTTCATGCTAAAAATCTTGGAAAGAACAGGATTTCAAGTCCCATACCTAAACATAGTAAAAGCAATTTACAGCAGACCTATAGCCAACATCAAAGTAAATGGAGAGAAACTTGAAGCAATCCCACTAAAATCAGGGACTAGACAAGGCTGCCCCCTCTCACCATATCTCTTCAATATAGTACTTGAGGTACTAGCTAGAGCAATTCGACAACAGAGGGAAGTCAAAGAGATGCAAATTGGAAAGGAAGAAGTCAAACTATCACTATTTGCAGATGAAATGATAGTATACTTAAGTGACCTAAAAACTCCACCAGAGAACTCCTACAACTGATAAACAACTTCAGCAAAGTTGCTGTTTATAAAATCAACTCAAGCAAATCAGTGGTCTTCCTATACGCAAAGGATAAACAGGCCGAGAAAGAAATTAGGGAAATGACACCCTTCACAATAGCCACAAACAATATAAAGTATCTTGGAGTGACTCTAACCAAACAAGTGAAAGATTTATATGACAAAAACTTTAGGTCCCTGAAGAAGGAAATGGAAGAAGACCTCAGAATGGAAAAATCTTCAATGCTTGTGGATTGGCAGGATTAATATAGTTAAAATGGCAATCTTGCCAAAAGCAATATACAGATTCAGTGCAGTCCCCATCAAAATCCCAACTCAGTTCTTCATAGAGTTAGAAAGAGCAATTTTCAAATTCATCTGGAATAACAAAAAACCCAGGATAGCTAAAATTATCATCAACAGCATTTTCAACAAATGGTTCTGGCTCAAGTGGTAGTCTAAATGTAAAAGAATGAAAATTAATACATTTGTATCTCACTGTTTGAAACTCAACTCCAAGTGGATGGAGGACCTCCACATATAACGTGGAGTAGATGTTCAGGAAAGTGAGCACAAGTATGTAGCAGTGGGAGCTGGGTGTAGCCAGTAGAAAGCCCCAGATCTCAGGAAAGCAAGAGGCTCCCAGGACCCAACCCAACAAAGGGGAGAGAGAATCTGTAGAGTCCATATCAAGAGGTTAGGCACAGCCCCTGGTCAAGAGATGAGACAACCATCTTAAAAAATATTAACACAGAATTGTTCCTGTCTAAAGGAAATGCAGGGACAGAGTAGAGCAGACTGAAGGAAAGGCCATCTAGAGGCTGCCCCACCTAGGGATCTATCCCATCTGCAGAAACCAAACCGAGATATTGCTGATACCAAGAAGCTCTTGATAACAGGAGCCTGGGATCACTGTTATCTGAGAGACTCTGCCAGAGCCTGAACAATAAAGATGTATATCCTGGCAGGGGCTTGCAAACCCATAAGAAGAACAATAATATCAACCAACCAGACCTCCCAGAGCTCCCAGGGACTAAACCACCAGCTGCTTATGTAGCAGAGGTTGGCCTTATCTGGCATCAATGGAAGGGGAAGCCCTTCCTCCTGTGGAGACTTGATGCCCTAGCATAGGGGGATGCCAGGGCAATGAGGTGGGAAGGAGGGTTGGGGAGTACCCTCATAGAAGCAGGGGATTCTAGGGGATTCTAGGGAAGATAGGGGATTTGGAGGGGAAACCAGGAAGGGTGTTAACATTTGAAATGTAAATAAATAAATAACCAATAAAAAAGTTAAAGACAAAAGATATTGGCTATAGGATTGATATAAGTTACCTTTATTATGTTTAGGTGTGTTACTTATCCCTAATCTCTCCAGGACTTTCATTATGAACATAGTGTTGAATTTTGTCAAAGGCCTTTTCTACATCTAATGAGATGACCATGTGCTTTATGCATTCTAGTTTGTTTATATGTTGGGTTATATTAGCAATTTACATATGTTGAACCATCCCTTATATCTGGGACAAACCCTGCTTGATCATGGTAAATGATCTTTTGTTGGTGCTCTTAGATTTAGTTTGCAAGCATTTTATTGAGAATTTTTGCATCTGTGTTCATAAGGGAAATTGCTCTATATTTTTCTTTCTTTGTTGGAACTTTACATGGTTTGGGTATCAAAATATCTGCTGCCTCATAAAATGAATTAGGCACTATTCTTTCTGTTTCTTTTAGGTGGAATAATTTGAGAAGTACTGCTATTAACTCTTTTTCAAAATTTAAAGTCTGGTAGAATTCTGAGCTAAACCCATCTAGCCCTGGGATTTATTTGCCTAGAGACTTTTAATTACTGCCTCTGTTTAATTGGGGATTATAGATCTATTTGAATTGTGTATCTGATCTTGATTTAACTTTTTGTGTACTGAGAGGAATTTTTTTTGCAAATTTACTTCTTTTTTTCTTTTTCTTTTTTAATTCTTTAATCTTTTTTTTTACAGTTAGTTGTTGTCCCCTTCCGAATCTACCCTCCCACTGTTCCACATCTCACACCTCCCCAACCCCCATCTTCAAGAGGATATCCCCACCTCCCTCCCCACCAGACCTCTCCATTCCCCAAGTCCTCCAGGGTTAGGTGCATTTTTTCTGCCTGAGTCCAAACCTGGCATGTGCTGGGGGCCTCATATCAGCTAGTATATGCTGCCTGGTTGGTGGCCCAGTGTCTGAGAGATCTTGGGGGTCCAGGTTAGTTGAGATTGCTGGTTTTACTATAGGGTTGCCCTCCTCCTCCACTTCTTCTAGCTTTTCCCTAATTCAACTACAGGGCTAAGCAGCTTCTGTGCATTGGTTGGGTGTAAATATCTGCATCTCTTTCAGCTGTTTGTTGGGTCTTTCAGAGGACAGTCATGATACGCCCCTTTTTGTGAGCATACCATAGTCTCAGGCCTTGGGGCCTCTGCCTGAGCTGGGCCTCAATTTGGGCCTGTCACTGAACCCCCCTTTCCTCAGGCTCTCTATTTTTGTTCCTGCAGTTCTTTCCGACAGGAACAATTCTGGGTCAGAGTTTTCGATGGTGGGATGGCAACTTGATGTCTTTTTATTGAAGGTGGACTCTATGCGTTTCTACTCCCCACTGTTGGGCATTTCATCTGAAGTCCCTCCCAGTGAGGTGAGTCCTGAACATCTCTCACCTCTCAGGTCTCTGGTATGTTCAAGAGGGTCCTCCCACCTTCTGCCTTCCTGAGGTTTACTGTTTCTGTTCTTTCTGCTGGCCCTCAGGGCTTCAGTCCTGTTCCTCTACCCCACCCCCACCCCCACCCTGCAATACCTGATCATGGTCCCTTCCTGCACTTCCATTCCCTTTGCCACCCAGGTCCCTCCCTCCCCCCACCTCCTGTGATTGTTTTCTTCTCCCTCCCAAGTGGGATAGCCTTCTTGAGTTCTGTGGATGTTATCTTTGGAATTCTGTACATTTTTGACTAATATCCATTTATTAGTGAGTACATACCATGCATGTCCTTTTGGGTCTGAGTTACCTCACTCAGGATGATACTTTCTAGTTCCATCCATTTGCCTGAAAAATCATGATGTCCTTGTTAATTTTTCCCTTTATTTTTATTGAATATATTCTTCATTTACATTTCAAATGTTATACCCCTTCCTAGTTCCCCCCACTCCCATAAAACCACAACCCCATCCTTCCTCCCCCTGCTTCCAAGAAGATGCCGCTCTGCCCAACCCACTTCCACCACCACCCCCCATTTCCCCACTGTGGGGCATCTATCTAGCCTTCATAGGAACAAGGATGTCTCCTCCCATCGATGCCTGACAACGCATTCCTGCACAACAATTGCAACTGGAACCATGTGTACCCCTTGGTTGATGGCTTAGTCCCTAAGAGCCCTGGGTTGGCCAACATCATCATTCTTCCAATGGGGCTGCAAACCCCTTAAGCTCCTATAGTCCTCCCTCCATCTCCTCCATTGGGGACCCTGCACTCAGTCCAATGCTTGGCTGCTAAGATATGCCTCTGTATTTGTAAGGCTCTGGCAGCCCCTCTGCCCCCCAGGAGACAGCCATAACACTGTCGGCAAGCACTTCTTGTCATCCATAATAGTGTCAGTTTGGTGACTGTTTATAGCATGAATCCCCAGATAGGACAGTCTCTGGATGACCTTTCCTTCAGACTCTGCTGTACACTTTGTCTCCATAATTGCTCCTGTGAATATTTTGTTCCCCTTCTCAGAAAAACCAAAGTACCTACACTTTGGTTTTCCTTCTACTTGAGCTTCCTGTGGGCAGTCTTGTCTGGTCCCCAATTTTAGTGGGGTTGCTTAAAGTTTTTCGCCATTTACTTTGATGTTGGCTACTGGTTTGCTGTATATTGCTTTTACTATGTTTAGGTATGGGCCTTGAATTCCTGACCTTTCCAAGACTTTTAACATGAAGGGATGCTGAATTTTGTCAAATGCTTTTTCAGCATCTAATGAAATTATCATGTGGGTTTTGCTTTGAGTTTATGTAGTGTATTACATTGATGCAATTCTGTATATTGAACCATTCCTGCATCCCTGGAATGAAGCTGATTTTATCTTGGTGAAGTATCATTTTGATGTATTTTGGATTCATGTGGCAAGAATTTTATTGAGTATTTTTGCATCAATATTCATAAGGGAAATTGGTCTGAAGTTCTCTTCATTTTGTTGGGTCTTTGTGTGGTTTAGCTGTGGCTTCATAGAATAAATTAGATAGTGTTCTTTGGGTTTCTATTTTGGGGAATAATTTGAAGAGTATTGGCATTAGGTCTTCTTTGATGATCTCATAGAATTCCCCACTAAACCCATCTGGTCTTGAGCTTTTTTTGGTTGGGAGACTGTAAATGACTGCTTCTATTTCCTCAGAGTTTATGGGATTATTTAGATGGTTTATCTGATCCTGTTTTAACATTGGTACCTGGTATATGTCTAGAAAATTGTCCATTTCATCTAGATTTTACAATTTTGTTGAGTGTAAGCTTTTGTTGTAGGATCTGATGATTTTTTGAATTTTAACAGTTTTTGTTGTTATGTCTCCCTTTTCATTTCTGATTTTATTAATTTGAGTAGTGCCTCTGTGCCCTCTGGTTAGTCTGACTAAGGGTTTATCTATCTTGTTGATTTTCTCAGAGAACTAGCTCCTGGTTTTGTTGATTCTTTGCATAATTCTTTTTGTTTCCATTTGGTTGATTTCGGCCCAAGTTTGATTATTTCCTGCCATCTACTCCTCTTAGTTGTATATGCTTCTTTTTGTTTTAGAACTTTCAGGTGTGTTGCTAAGCTGCTGCTAGTGTAAGTTCTCTCCATTTTCTTTTTGAAGGAACTTAGAGCTATGAGTTTTTCTCTTAGCATGTCCTTCCATTGTGTCCCATACGTTTTGGTATGATGTGTTTTCATTTTCATTTAATTCTAAAAAGGCTTTAATTTCTTTCCTCATTTCTTTCTTGACCAAGTTATCATTGAGTAGAGCATTATTCAGCTTCCATGTGTATGTGTGTATTGTGTTTTGTTTATTTGTTTGTTTGTTTTTTGGAACTTAAGACTAGCCTTACACCTGGTGATCTGATAGGGTGAATGGATTTCAATATTCCTGTATCTGTTGAGGCCTGTTTTGTGACCAATTATATAGTCAGTTTTGGAGAAGGTACCATGAGGTGCTGAGAAGAAGGTATATTCTTTTACTTTAGGATGAAATATTCTTTAAACATCTGTTAGATCCATATGTTTCATAACTTCTGTAAGTTTCACTGTGTCTCTGTTTAGATTCTGTTTCCATGATTTGTCCATTGCTGAGAGTTGGGTGTTGAAGTCTCCCACTATTGTTGTGTGGGGTGCAATGTGTGCTTTGAGCTTTAGTAAATTCTGTTTTATGAATGTGGATGCCCTTCCATTTGGAGCATAGATGTTCAGAATTGAGAGTTCATCTTGGTAGATTTTTACTTTGACTAGTATGAAGTGTTCCTCCTTATCTTTTTTGACAACTTTTGGTTGAAAGTCCATCTAATCCAATATAAGAATGGCAACTCAGGCCTGTTTCTTGGGACCATTTGCTTGGAAAATTATTTTCCAACCTTTGACTCTGAGGTAGTGACTATCTTGGTCACTGAGGTGGGTTTTTTGTATGCAACAAAATGTTGGGTCCTGTTTATATATTCAGTCTGTTAGTCTTTTTATTGGGTTATTGTGTCCTTTGATGTTGAGGTGTTAAAGAAAAGTGATTGTTACTTCCTGGTATTTTTCTTGTTAAAGGTGGAATTATGCTCCTGTGGCTGTCTTCTTTTGGGTTTGTTGAAAGAAGGTTATTTTCTTGCTTTTTCTAGGGTGCAGCTTCCCTCATTGTGTTGGTATTACCCTGTGTAGAGCTGGGTCTGTGAAAAGATATTATGTAAATTTGTTTTTTCATGGAATATCTTGTTTTCTTTGTCTATGTAATAGAATTTTCTTGGGTATAGTAGCCTGGGCTGACATTTACGATCTCTTAGGATCTGAATGACACCTTCCCAGGATCGTCTAGCTTTCATAGTTTCTGTATGATTTTCTAGTGTAATTCTGATAGGTCTACCTTTATATGCTTCTTGCCCTTTTTCCCTTACTGCTTCTAATATTCTCTAGCCATAGCCTCTGAGGTTAAAAGTTCCCTTCCCTGCCCTCTTCTTCCTCGCCCTCCTTTCCCTCCTGCATGTTCCTCCCCTCCCCCTCTCTTCCCTTCCTTCCCCTCCCCCTCTCTTCCCTTCCCTTTCCTCCCCTCCCCTCCCCTTCTCTTCCCTTCCCTTCCTTCCTTTTCCATCCCTTTCTTCTTTGTAGGATTTCCTTTGGTTGTATTTACTGAGAAATTTCATAAAGCCATAATCCAGTCTTTATTATTCATTTCAAGTGGCATCCAATTATACTTATCTATGTGATACTGTATGGAATCTAAATACCTACATATAAAATGCAGTGATCAAACCAGGGTAAATTTTGGTATATATAGCATCAAACATTTATCTTGTCTTTATGGTAGGAATATTCTAAAATCCCCTCCACTGGCCATTTTGAAGTGCTCAGATTAATTGCTGCTAGCTATCATTATCCACAGAACAACTTGTAGGATCATAGCAAACATGCCTCCTAGAACCTAGAAGAAGAGGTTCAATGAAAGGAAGCCACAGAGGGAAATGAGAGAATGGGGTTGAAAGAGTAGACTGCATATCTGTGTGAGATCGTCAAATCCACACAGTCATGTCTGCTATTCAGATGTGGCTCCATATTCATTAATCCCCCTTGCTCTATCTCCTGCTGCACACCCCTCTCCCTGAGTTCTGGGAACCACTGTTTTACTCCTACTCTCTACTTCACTGGGATCAACTTTGTTAGTTTCCACATATGAGAATATGAGGATGTATGTTATCATGTCTGACTTATGGCTTTTCCCTTAACAATCTCCTGCTCTGTTCATGTTGCCACCAATAACATTATTGCATTCATTACATAATTTTATATGTCCCCCCCTTGTTCATTCTATGCTAGATATGAAGGCTACAGAGTTGCAACTGGGCTATTGAGACTTCCCACATCTTTCTTCTCTGAAATAACACTGTCCCATTTGCTTCAGTGCCCCAACTACTGTATTCCACAGAAAGGGCCATAGCTTCCCTTGAGGCTCTGTTCCCTGGGTGGGGCTTAATCTCTCAGTTGGTACCTGTGTGCAGAACAGGAGAATTCCAAATTGAAGTAGATAGACTCAGAAGTCAGCTCAAGTACCCTAAAACCCTTTTTGATGTTTCTGCATTAGTTACCACTTTCTTCCAAACCCCAAGGCCCATTGCTTTCCATGACTAAGACATTGTGTCTTCTTTGAAGGTCAGCTGTTGAATTACTGGAGCCTAAATAAGTGCTATTTCTTTGGAAGTTTATTCCTCTTGTGCAGGTTCTTGCCAATAGAATATTCAGAAAAGCAACCCAAACATCCACTTTTCTTTCTTCAATTAGAAACAAGTTAGGCCTTACTTAAATCCCAATACTCCCCTGCAGTTGGTCAGTTGTGTCAGTCCCAAACCAACTTGCTGGTAACTTGTGGCCCCAGTTTCCTCCTCTTCCCCATTTGCCACTCCTCCTCCAATGTCTTTATTCTTGTCTCCTGGGGACAATTTCTCAACAACCCTCAGGAGTTGTCTCCCAGGGTCTGCCCTGGTGGAATATACCTTAAAAAACCCACCATGACAGGCTGCTGGGCAAGTGTGGGCTCTGTCATCACTACCGCCTGCCCCTGTTACAGCTTCCTTTGGTTAAGTCCAAAGTCAGAATGGCCATGCATGCTTCTTTCCTTCCTCCTCTTCCTCCTCATTCCCCCTGCCCCTTGCTTCACACTACCCATTTTCCAGCCTTTCCTTGTGTCTTGTTTCCCGGATAGAGTAAACCTTTGCCTCCACTTCTGGCCCTCTCTCACCCAGGACAAGAAGCTGAGTTAGCTTCTCCTCCTGGACAGATCATCTTGATAACAATCAAGTCAAGTGCTTATTTTGTATCCCCATAAAGAGGTATAGGATCTGGCTCAGTGTTTGGAGAAAGGAAATGGACAGATAGGAAAAGGGGAAGCCACACTTTCTGAGCTAGGGTTTGGAGGCTGACACGCTTAGCAGTGACTCTATAAACTAATGTGTCAAAGGCGGTTTCTGTGAGTGCCTAGTAACGGGTAACCATTGAGCTCTTTTTCTTGCTGAATGCCGAGGTACATCGTGTTTCTTTCCACCCGCTGACTCTACGCTGCTCCTCCTCAGAGTGCAGCATAGGATTTGTCTTTATTATCCAGGCCTCCAGCCTTTTATAGGTGAAGGAACACCTGCTGGACTTGTCAAATGTATCATGAACTACTTATATACCATGCCATTTGTAAAAGGTGCTACTGACCAACAGTCGTATTATGTTTCAGAAATGTCAATGTCCCTACAGAGGGTCTCCGATCTCAGAGGCACTGACTGTTCATATCAGAAAGGACACTGTGGGCCATCGGTTGTGCCACTTGTACCATCAGACGCCAACACAGACATGCCTGTGTTCCACATGATGCTTGAAAAGCAGCTGGCCCTCGAAGGCCCCCTCCTCACCCCCTGTCCAATGGTCATGTCACTTTTGTCAAGGGATTATGGCCTGGGTTAACCTCTTCAATGCAGAAGGAACAGGAAGTACCTCAGAAGAGCTGAAGGCATCCTTGCTCCAGAAACTGTGAGAAAAATCCCGCAAGGGCCAAACTCCAGGCTTCCAAACTGGCTGGAACTTACAGCTCACAGCCAAATCCATGCCCAGAGCCAGAGGTGGAGACAAGGCAGCTGTGGGCTGCCACTCAAGTGACCATAAGTTTATCATACCTGACCTGACGCTAGAGGAAGACGGTTAAAAGGGGAGAAGAACAGAGAGACCGGAAGATGCTGAGAGAAAATGTAAATAAATGGTAAGGCAAGTGATGGCTAACTTGTGTTGAGTTTTATATGTCAGACAGGGACAAGAGCTGGGCAGTGGAAAAGACGGCTCCTCTTGCCCTGGGTTCTCAGCGTTTATGAATGGAAGTGCTCCACATCCCCGTGGTTCTCCCCTCAAAAGGGCTCATCCATTACTGTGATAATGATTTTCTGTCTGGACAACAACACTGCCCAAGGCCCATTACAGAGGCAAAGTAAAGTTAAAAAGACATTATGAAGAAAACTGTGCTTCATGACGACTTTTGCTAGCTCTTTTCCAGAGATGGTTGCCTGGTGCCGACATGTGTTTATTACACTTAATAATGTTTATATAATTCTTCCTTGAGCTCATTAGAGCTGTCAGATCAAAAGTAAATGTTCTCTCCTCTCTGTTTATGTCTAAAGACTTTACAGTCAATAAAGAAAGATGAATGACATCCAGGGCGTACTCAATCTGCTCCTGAGCGTTACAGAAGGTGCCAAGTGCAGCTCTGTGTTGGGCAGCTCCTGGGTTCAGGAAGGCGCAGGGCAATGGGCTGGTTCTTTTCTACTTCCCTTTCTAGGCCAGCCGGTTTCCAGCTTTACTATCCTTGGGAAACCCTCTTTCCAGCCAGCTCCAGCTTCCAAGATTCAGATTCTGTAGCTGCAGGGTAGAGTCAGCGATTCTGCTTTCTATGGAGTTCCAGGTGATATTTGGCAGACAAGGTGCAGATTTCAATTAAAATGCTCTCCTTTGATGGATCGGGGGTTACCCACCTGGCAAATTTGGGATGTCCTAGCCTGTGGCATCAACAGCGGTAGTGACTGTAGGCAGCACAGTAGCTGGGCTGCAGCTGTCCGAAGCAGCTCAAAGGAAAACCTACCCGCCAGAGTGAAGCAGGCGGTAAGCGACAGCTTGGGGAGGCGGAGCCTGGAGCCGGGGGCGGGGCCTTGTTCTCGGGGGCGGGGCACAGCTGCCCGGGCTCCCGCTGGTGGCTGGTGGCGGCGGCGGCAGGGGCTGAGGGCACAGCCAGCGGGCGGCGCGCCGTGGACTCCCAGCAGCCCGCAAAAGGTAAAGCCAGGAGCGCGCTCTCAAGCCTCTTGCCCGGTGGCTGCGGTGCCAACCCGGAGGGTCCCGGGCCATAAAAGCCGTGTTTGGGTGCCTGGGCATCTGTGTGGTATCCGGGCAGCGGCTGTCCAGCGGGGGTTTGGCGCGCGTGGCCCTGGGTCCGGGGCAGGGGGCGTGGGGTAGCTCCTGACTCCCCAGCCAGGCTAGACTGTCCTGACTCAGAGGCAACTTTGCGCAGCGCTCCTCTTTCAAGTTCCCTTTATTGCCATTGTCTTAGCGCCTCCAGTCTCACCAGCTCCCCGGACTCCAGCTTTGTTCTCCCGCGGTCTCCAAGGGTGTGAACCTGAGAGACGCTGGCAAGTTGCATCTGCTGGCCCGCTGAGTCTATCCTGGCTGGGTCTGCAACCCCGAGGGGTCCAGTGCAGTCTAAAGCTCACGGGGGCAGATACCCTGAGATGTAATGCCTATTGGAGCAGTGATGATCTCTCCTTGAGGGTCTGGACCAGGAGCCCAGGAGTAGCATCTCTGGATTATACTGATTTAGGGCGTGAGAGGGGTCAAGAAAAAGTTTGGGCATAGTCTGGGCCAAGAGAACTGGAAGTATGAGTTGGAGAGAGTGTAAGACGCTAGAGGATGAACGAACGAGAGAGCAGGACGGAGCCCTGGAGGCTGTAGTTCTGAGCCTGGGTCTGTGGCTGCCGTGGGTGCTTGGCTGCAGCTTGCAAGGTGGCTGGCTATAAAGGAAGTGTAAATGGAGGGAGGTTCCCGACCTGTATCAGCGCCCTGTGTCTGGATATTTTGGAAGAACAATGCAAGGGGCACCTGACAGTATCCTAGTTCCCAGAGCTGGAAATACTGCTGAAGTGGGCTGTGAGGGATAAGTTTTACCTAGCACTAAAACTGGCTTTGAGAGCGAACAGGTGATGGTGACAGAAGACGCATATGTCTCTCTCTCTCTCTCTCTCTCTCTCTCTCTCTCTCTCTCTCTCTCTCTCTCTGTGTGTGTGTGTGTGTGTGTGTGTGTGTATGAGTATGAGTGAGTGAGTGCCTTTTGTGAGAGCGTGGGCACACACACAGCGAGTACTGATGCTATGCAGCAGGACCTCAGGAGCTCCCTTTCCTCACCTCCTTGGCTGTTTTGACAGCTTTTGAATTCTGAGCCACTCTGCTCCTGGCTCTGACAGGGGAGAGGCAAAGTGAAGGTCTTCCAGAAGAGTAGACAAAAAAGGCACGCTGCGTGTGTGTGTGTGTGTGTGTGTGTGTGTGTGTGTGTTAGACCAGGTCCTTTACCTGCCAGCTCTGGAGAGGACACTGACAGGAGAGGAGGAAGACAGGCGCCCTGGGGAGAAGAGAGTTGGGATTTGAAGCATCTTGACTGATAAGCTGAAAAATTATAAATTGACTTTTAAAAGGACATGAGAGAAAAAAATAAAAATGAAGGCAAATTGCAGTGGCTATGGCAAAATAAACTTGATTATTTCCGAAGGTGTATTAAAGCATGGTGTTAAAGTCTGAAATCCTCTTTAGAGTTTATGACTGGTTTTAGGCAATCCCTCTGACACATATTTTCTGCACCTATCCCGAAAAACCTTTGAGTGCCAGAAAGAAGTAAAAGTCATATACGAAAATAAAGCGCAGCTAACTGAAGTTTACATGAAGCTTTGAGCAGGATTAAATGGCTTGTGTAACTGCTGAGTGTTGATAAAGTACTGTCAGGGTTATAAAATCGCCAAACAAAAATCAAGAAAAAAATAATTGTAACAAGAAAATGGAGGCTTTCCAAGAACTTCAGTAATGAACACATAACAATTGATGGTATGATGCAGTAATTATTTTCGTATTTACGCCATTAACGATTGTAATTTAACGTTAATGTCCTGGTATTTTATTTCTTCTCATTTGCAGACAAAAGCACATCTGAGACACCATCAGGGAGTAATTTGGTAATATAGAGCATGAATAGAAAACACTAAACCATGCTCAGAACTCTGACAACATAAAGCGTGAAACAAAATAACCTCATTTGCTGTTTATTATCTGCCTTTAGAATTCTGTTTACCGTCATTTGCATAAGTGAATAGCTAAATTGTATAGTATATCCCGTTTTCAAGGAAACAAAAAAGATACTTGACACTTATACCAGGGGGTACAAACCTTAGAAGATTATCCTTCCAGTAGGCTTGAAGAAATTGAAAACTTCATGAGATTTGAAGCTTCCTGAAAATAATGGGAACATAGATTAGGCCAACCTTAATCACCACTGTTTTATTTAACTTTACTCAGGTCGTTTACCTCGATGCGCATTTAAGTTGTTGATGGACAGACTCTATACCCCTATTCTAGCTAATCTTAGGTAAACCAAACACAATATTACGCATGCTGATATTGTAGCATGAAGCAATTGTGTTGGGTCTGCCAAACTCATTTCTGCTGTTCAGAGTTTCCAAGGACAGATCACCTGGAGGCAAGGACAGATGATTTTTGTAAAAAACAAAACAAAACAAGCAAAACAAAACAAAACAAAAACTCAAGTCAAAATTCAGCAGACATTTAAGTTATTAACATATCAAGAAAAAAATCAGCATTCAGCCACCTTAAAATGATTGTGAATTATCTTAACCTTGGAATATTTGTTAAAACCGCCTTTACTCACATGATAAAGAGAACAATTAATAACTGTATTAAAAGGCCTCTGAAGTACATGCCAGAAAGACAGCTGAGCCACACATGTGGTGGTTGGGCGTGATCAGTCAATCACATGAATGTTTTTAAAGGGCCCATTTATCTTTGCCAGACACACACAAGGCTGCAGTGATGCAAGCCTGCAGGTTCCCTCAGAGACAGCCCTCTGAACTCAGCCTTACCTGGCAGTGGACTCCTGCAAGGGCAAGGACCTCCTAGGTGCACTTAGGAACAGGGAAATACTAAAAGACGACATTGTTCACCATAGAGATGGCGATGTGTGAGACTGGACCGAGTTCTTACCTGTTCGCTGCTCACACTCTTGGGGGTGCAGAGGTGTGGATGAAGAAGCCTTTCCTGGGTCAGCGTTCTGTCGCTGCGTTCACTATCACCAGCACCAGCACGTCAGTGCTGTTGCTTTTATACTTTATGTGTTTTACACCGTGACAATGTCTCTGCATTCTTGTTATTCTTCATAGCAGCTCTACAGGAGTCCTAGAGAGCTTACAGGCACAAATCTGATTTTTGTCACTTCATTGATCCTTGATAAATCTCTTGATCCAGTGATCATTGTTAAAAACTAGGTCTTAAAAATTAGGGATTTAGGGCTGAGTTGGACTCAGTTGAAGTACTTAGAAATGGGTTCTGTAGTCCATATAAGCATACCTTGCAGCTTTTACAGGCAACAGAGATAGTTATGAGGATAAGCAAACACAGTTGACAATTTGTAGTGCTCCTTGGAGCTCTGCAACGCGATGGGTTGAGGTCTGCTCCTGTCTCCTCTGTGGGAGGACTGTCCTGTTTCCTGCCTTATCATAGTATGCTGCCCATCAGCACCTTGCTGGGTTCTACATCCGCCATCCAGAGTCAGCTGCTGCTGAGGGTACACGGGCTATTGGGAACTATTGAGATGATGAAATGTAGCCTTTCCCTGGAGGCATGCTTGGGGCTCTTCCTGCATCCTGTCTCCAGTAATTCCCTCCCCTGCCCTCTGTTCTCTTTCCACCTGTAGGGGATAGCCTGCTTCCCCACCCTGCATGGTCCCCACCATGATCTATGCATCACCATGGGTGGGGCTACCCAAAGATACTGACTGAAACTTTCAGAACTATCACCAAAAGAAGTCATTTCGATTTTAAGTTGATTTTTCTCAGTATTTTGTTGTAGTGACAAAAGGCTGGCTCTCAAAGCTCATTTTGTCTTTTGTAGAAATGACATTACATAAGTTTTGTCCCTTTAAAATAAGATTGACATAATCATAGTGGTAGATGAACTGGTGTTTTTCTCATTAGGAAAACAGAGTACATTTGGCCAAAAACCTAATTTTAAATTATAATTAAGAGACTGTTGCATGACTATTACATGTTGGCATACAGATTTTTTTTTTGTCAGAGTAGAAACAAAAGCAAAATGATGTGTGGAAGGCCAACCCTGTCTGTAGTTGTTACGTTACTCATTGTTGGGACAAAAGCGAGCGAAGAGAGAAGAGGTGCGTTGGCCTCCCAGTTGAAAGATAGCAAGGGGTCAGCAATGGCCGTAGGGGCACAGCGTGGCCGGTCTCACTGCAGCCAGGGTCAGGAAGCAGAGACAGAAATGCTGGTGTTCAGCCTGCTTTCTCCTCAGCCAGTCAAGATCCTGGACTATGGAATAGCGTCACCGACATTGAGGTACTCCCACCTCAAGTATTGTAATCTAGAAAATCCTCAGAGATAGGATCAGACTTTGCTTCTGGGGTGTGCTCAAGACTATCACATCAACAATCCTCGCCGCCATAGTGTCTTCAGTAGCAGGTCCTGGTCTCAGGCAAGAAGCACCCGGCGAACACTCTGCCTGCATCTTGGGTATCTGTGATGTAAAGGGTTTTATTGCAGGAGAGCAGTGAGGACATTGGGATAACCATACATGCAAGTGTCCTGTGACACTGCAGCACAGATTGAGAGTTTGGTCCCAGCTTCCTAGAGTTCCCTGGAACCACACGGTGTGTGGCCCTCTGAAAGCACCTCTATGCCCTAGGCTGTGCCTCCTCCTGATCATCCTTCTCTCTTCCCTCTTCCTTTCCTTCCCCATGACCCCCCTTCTTTTCTCCTCATGCCTTCCTTTTAACACCCTGGTGCCTCCACCTTTCCCATGATTTGTATACCCTCTTCTTTTCACTTTCTTTCTCCACCATCCTTCTTAGAGCAGAACAAACCAACAACCAACCGAACTCGGAGCAAAGAGACCCCGACAGATCCGGATGAGTGTTTGTGCTGGCCCGTTAGCCTCCCGGTGCCTCTCAGCCCCAGTGCCCATGTTTCTTCTGCAGTTGGGGGGTCTGTGTCAGCACTACTTCTACCTTATATTCACAAATTAAAATGCTTTTCTTTTCCCTCTTCTGTTAATTAATAATGTATAAGAGGTAGAAGAAAAGGGAAAATGACCCTGACGGATGTGTCAAAGCAAGGCTTCAGGAACTGCCTGCACTAATGACATTTCTTCTCAGAAAGACTCCCACATGTGTATGTGTACACATCAAGCTACTAGCAATAAAACATTAAAAATTTATTTAAAAAATTCCTTTGTACACAGATAATTTTCCACCTATTAAAGATGAAAACATTTTCATACTGACTAAAGGTGGAGATTTAAAATTTTATTTTTACACAAAAACTAAATCTTAGGGGTGGGATATGTGATTCTGCAGGACATAGAGAATCTTTAATGTTGTACAATAAATT